>JANJGN010000914.1:0-205000 GCA_026770705.1 Isurus oxyrinchus | reverse complement strand
TCTATCTGTCTCATTCTATCCCTCTCTCTAATTCTCTCCCTCTGTCCCATTCTTTATCTGTCTAATTATCTCCCTCGGTCTCAATTTCTCTTTATCTAATTCTCTCCTGCTGTCTCAATCTCTCTATCTGTCTAATTCTCTCAATCTGTCTCATTCTCTCTAATTCTCTCCCACTGTCTCATTCTCTCTAATTCTCTCCATCTGTCTCAATCTCTCTATCTGTCTAATTCTCTCCCTCTGTCTCAATCTCTCTATCTGTCTAATTCTCTCCCTCTGTCTCATTATCTCTAATTCTCTCCCTCTGTCTCATTCTTTATTTGTCTAATTCTCTCCCTCTGTCTCAATCTCTCTATTTGTCTAATTCTCTCCCTCTGTCTCAATCTCGCTATCTCTCTAATTATCTCCCTCTGCCTCATTCTCTCTGTCTATTACTCTCCCTCTGTCTCATTCTCTCTATCTGTCTCATGCTATCCCTCTCTCTAATTCTCTCCCTCTGTCCCATTCTTTATCTGTCTAATTATCTCCCTCGGTCTCAATTTCTCTTTATCTAATTCTCTCCTGCTGTCTCAATCTCTCTATCTGTCTAATTCTCTCAATCTGTCTCATTCTCTCTAATTCTCTCCCTCTGTCTCAATTGCTCTATCTGTCTAATTCTCTCCCTCTGTCTAATTGTCTCCTTCTGTCTCAATCTGTCTATCTGCCTAATTCTCTCCCTCTGTCTCATTCTTTATTTGTCTAATTCTTTCCCTCAGTCTCAATCTCTCTATCTGTCTAATTCTCTCCCTTTGTCTCATTCTCTCTATCTGTCTAATTCTCTCCCTCTGTCTCATTCTTTCTAATTCTCTCCCACTGTCTCATTCTCTCTATCTGTCTAATTCTCTCCCACTGTCTCAATCTCTCTAAATCTCTCCATCTGTCTCAATCTCTCTATCTGTCTAATTCTCTCCCTCTGTCTCATTCTCTCAATCTATCTAATTCTCTTCCTCTGTCTCATTCTCTCTAATTCTCTCCCACTGTCTCATTCTCTCTATCTGTCTAATTCTCTCCCACTGTCTCATTCTCTCTAATTCTCTCCCTCTGTCTCAATCTGTCTATCTGCCTAAATCTCTCCCTCTGTCTCATTCTTTATCTGTCAAATCCTCTCCCTTTGTCTCATTCTCTCTATCTGTCTAATTCTCTCCCACTGTCTCATTCTCTCTAATTCTCTCCCACTTTCTCATTCTCTCTTATTCTCTCCCTCTGTCTCAATCTCTCTATCTGACTAATTCTCTCCCTTTGTCTCATTCTCTCTCTAATCCTCTCACTCTGTCTCATTCTTTATTAGTCTCATTATCTCCCTATGTCTCATTCTCTATTTATGTATTTCTCTACCTCTGTCTCAATCACTCTATCTGTCTAATTCTCTCGCTCTGTCTCATTCTCTATCCGTCTAATTCTCTCCCTCTGTCTCATTCTCATTAATCCTGTCCCTCTGTCTCGATCTCTGTAATTTTCTCCCACTGTATCAATCTCTATTTGTCTAATTCTCTCCCTCTGTCTCATTCTCTCTAATTCTCTCCCTCTGTCTCAATCTCTCTATCTGTCAAATTCTCTCCCTGTGTGTCAAACTCTATTTGTCTAAATCTCTACCTCTGGCTGATTCTCTCTGTCTAATTCTCCCACTCTGTGTCAATCTCTCTATTTGTCTAATTCTCTCCATCTGTCTCATTCACTATTTGTCTAATTCTCTTGCTCTGTCACATTCTCTATCTGTCTAATTCTCTCCCTCTGTCTCAATCTCTATTTGCCTAATTCTCTCCCTCTGATTCATTCTCTATCTATCTAATTCTCTCCCTATGTCTCATTCTCTCTAATTCTCTCCCTCTGTCTCAATCTCTCTATCTGTCTAATTCTCTCCCTCCGTCTCATTCTCACTATCTGTCCAATTCTTTCCCTCTGTCTCATTCTCTCTATCTGTCCAATTCTCTCCCTCTGTCTCATTCTATCTGTCCAATTCTATCCCTCTATCTCATTCTCACTATCTGTCCAATTCTCTCCCTCTGTCTCATTCTGTCTGTCCAATTATCTCCTTCTGTCTCATTCTCTCTAATTTTCTCCCTCTGTCTCATTCTCACTATCTGTCGAACACCTGTGCTAACTCTCATTCTCCCTAATTTTCTGTCTTAATCTCTCTGTCTAATTCCCTCCCTCTCTCTCATTCTCTCTATCTGTCTAATTCTCTCCCTCTATCATTCTCTCTATCAGTCTATTTTTCTCCCTGTCTCATTCTCTCTGTCTAATTTTTTGTGTCTCATTACCTCTATCTCTTTCTGTTTCATTCTCTCTCACCCTCTGTCTCATTCTCTGTCTCATTCTGTCTAATTATCTTTCTCTGTCTCATTTTCTCTCTCTCTCCTATTCTCTCTTTCTGTCTCATTCACTTTCTCACTCATTCTCTCTATCGGTCTAATTCTCCCCCTCTATCATTCTCTCTATCTTTCTATTTTCCTCCCTGTTTCATTCTCTCTGTCTAATTTTCTCTGTCTCATTACCTCTCTCTCTTTCTCGATTTCATTCTCTCTCTCTTTCTGTCTCATTCCATTTCTCTCTCATTCTCTCTATCAGTCAAATTCTCTCCCACTGTCTCATTCTCTCTAACCTCTCCCTCTGTCTCAATCCCTATTTGACTAATTCTATTCCTCTGTCTCAATCTCTCTATTTGCCTATTTCTCTCTCTGTCTCATTCTCTCTAACCCTCTCCCTCTGTCTCAATTTCTATGTGTCTCGTTCTCTCCCACTGTCTCCTTCTCTATCTGTCTAATTCTCTCCCACCGTCTCATTCTCTATTTGTCCAATTCTCTCCCTCTGTCTCATTCTCTATGTGTCTAATTCACTCCACCTGTCTCAATCTCTCTGTCTAATTCTATCCCTCTGTCTCATTCTCTCTATCTGTCTAATTTACTAACTCTGTCTCAATCTCTCTGTCTAATTCTGTCCCTCTGTCTCAATCTCTATCTCTCTAATCCTCTACCTCTGTCTCATTCTCCCCACCTGTCTAATTCTCTCCCTCTGTCTCAATTTCTCTATCTGTCTAATCCTCTCCCTCCGTTTCAATCTCTATATCTGTCTCATTCTCTCCTAATTCTGTCTCATTCTCTCTATCTGCCTAATTCTCTCTCTCTGTCTCATTCTCTCTATCTGCCTAATTTTCTTCCTCTGTGTCATTCTTTATTTGTCTAACTTACTCCCTCTGCTTCAATCTCTCTATCTGTCTAATTCTCTCCCTCTGTCTCAATCTCTCTGTCTAATTCTATCCCTATGTCTCATTCTCTCTGTCTAATTCTCTCCCTCTGTCTCAATCTCTCTATCTGTCTAATTCTCTGCCACTGTCTCATTCTCTCTATTTCTCTCCCTCTTCTCATTCCCTATTTGTCTAATTCTCTCCCTCTGTCTCAAACTCTCTATCTGTCTAATTCTCTCCCATTGTCTCATTCTCTCTAACTCTCTCCCTCTGTCTCATTCTCGCTATCTCTCTCATTCTCTCCCTCTGTCGCATTCTTTATTTGTCTAATTCTCTGCCTCTGTCTCAATCCCTCGATCTGTCTAATTCTCTCCCTCGGTCTCATTCTCTCTAATTATCTCCCTCTGTCTCATTCTCTCTAATTCTCTCCCTCTGCCTCATTCTTTATTTGTCTAATTCTCTCACTCTGTCTCATTCTCTATGTCTAATACTCTCCCTCTGTCTCATTATCTTTATCTGTCAAATTCTCTCCCTCTGTCTAATTCTCTCCCTCTGTCTCAATCTCTCTTTATCTAATTCTCTCCTGCTGTCTCAATCTCTCTATCTGTCTAATTCTCTCCCTCTGTATCATTCTCTCTAATTCTCTCCCTCTGTCTCAATCGCTCTATCTGTCTAATTCTCTCAATCTGTCTCATTCTCTCTAATTCTCTCCCTCTGTCTCAATCTCTCTATCTGTCTAATTCTCTCTCTCTGTACCAAACTGTCTATCTCCCTAATTCTCTTCCTCTGTCTCATTCTTTATTTGTCTAATTCTTTCCCTCAGTCTCAATCTCTCTATCTGTCTAATTCTCTCCCTCTGACTCATTCTCTCTAATCCTCTCCCTTTGTCTCATTCTCTCTTTCTGTCTAATTCTCTCCCACTGTCTCATTCTCTCTAATTCTCTCCCACTTTCTCATTCTCTCTATCTGTCTAATTCTCTCCCACTGTCTCATTCTCTCTAATTCTCTCCATCTGTCTCAATCTCTCTATCTGTCTAATTCTTTCCCACTGTCTCATTCTCTCTAATTCTGTCCATCTGTCTCAATCTCTCTATCTGTCTAATTCTCTCCCTCTGTCTCATACTCTATCTATCTAATTCTCTCCCTCTGTATCAATCTCTCAATCTGTCTAATTCTCTCCCACTGTCTCATTCTCTCTCTAATCTTCTCTCTCTGTCTCATTCACTTTTAGTCTTATTATATCCCTATGTCTCATTCTCTATTTATGTCATTCTCTACCTCTGTCTCAATCACTCTATCTGTCTAATTCTCTCCCTCTGTCTCATTCTCTATCTGTCTAATTCTCTCCCTGTCTCATTCTCTCTATCTGTCTAATTCTCTGCCACTGTCTCATTCTCTCTATTTCTCTCCCTCTTCTCATTCCCTATTTGTCTAATTCTCTCCCTCTGTCTCAAACTCTCTATCTGTCTAATTCTCTCCCATTGTCTCATTCTCTCTAACTCTCTCCCTCTGTCTCATTCTCGCTATCTCTCTCATTCTCTCCCTCTGTCGCATTCTTTATTTGTCTAATTCTCTGCCTCTGTCTCAATCCCTCGATCTGTCTAATTCTCTCCCTCGGTCTCATTCTCTCTAATTATCTCCCTCTGTCTCATTCTCTCTAATTCTCTCCCTCTGCCTCATTCTTTATTTGTCTAATTCTCTCACTCTGTCTCATTCTCTATGTCTAATACTCTCCCTCTGTCTCATTATCTTTATCTGTCAAATTCTCTCCCTCTGTCTAATTCTCTCCCTCTGTCTCAATCTCTCTTTATCTAATTCTCTCCTGCTGTCTCAATCTCTCTATCTGTCTAATTCTCTCCTTCTGTATCATTCTCTCTAATTCTCTCCCTCTGTCTCAATCGCTCTATCTGTCTAATTCTCTCAATCTGTCTCATTCTCTCTAATTCTCTCCCTCTGTCTCAATCTCTCTATCTGTCTAATTCTCTCTCTCTGTACCAAACTGTCTATCTCCCTAATTCTCTTCCTCTGTCTCATTCTTTATTTGTCTAATTCTTTCCCTCAGTCTCAATCTCTCTATCTGTCTAATTCTCTCCCTCTGACTCATTCTCTCTAATCCTCTCCCTTTGTCTCATTTTCTCTTTCTGTCTAATTCTCTCCCACTGTCTCATTCTCTCTAATTCTCTCCCACTTTCTCATTCTCTCTATCTGTCTAATTCTCTCCCACTGTCTCATTCTCTCTAATTCTCTCCATCTGTCTCAATCTCTCTATCTGTCTAATTCTTTCCCACTGTCTCATTCTCTCTAATTCTCTCCATCTGTCTCAATCTCTCTATCTGTCTAATTCTCTCCCTCTGTCTCATACTCTATCTATCTAATTCTCTCCCTCTGTATCAATCTCTCAATCTGTCTAATTCTCTCCCACTGTCTCATTCTCTCTCTAATCTTCTCTCTCTGTCTCATTCACTTTTAGTCTTATTATATCCCTATGTCTCATTCTCTATTTATGTCATTCTCTACCTCTGTCTCAATCACTCTATCTGTCTAATTCTCTCCCTCTGTCTCATTCTCTATCTGTCTAATTCTCTCCCTGTCTCATTCTCTCTATCTGTCTAATTCTCTCCCACTTTCTCATTCTCTCCAAATCCCTCCCTCTGTCTCAATCGCTCTATCTGTCCAATTGTCTCTCTGTGTCTCATTCTCACTATCTGTCCAATTCTCTCCCTCTGTCTCATTCTCTCTATCTGTCCAATTCTCTCCCTCTGTCTCATTCCCTCTATCCATCCAATTCTCTCCTTCTGTCTCATTCTGTCTGTCCAATTCTCTCCTTCTGTCTCAATCTCTCTAATTTTCTCTCTCTGTCTCATTCTAATTTTCTCCCTCTGTCTTAATCTTTCCATTTAATTCTCTCCCTCTGTCTCATTCTCTCTCTCTGTCGAACACTTGCACTATATCTCATTCTCTCTAATTTTCTCCCTCTGTCTTAAACTTTCCATCTAATTCGCTCCCTCTGTCTCATTCTCACTATCTTTCGAACACCTGTGCTATATCTCATTCTCCCTAATTTTCTCCCTCTGTCTTAATTTCTATATCTAATTCCCTCCCTCTCTCTCATTCTCTCTATCCGTCTAATTCTCTCCCTCTATCATTCTCTCTATCTTTCTATTTTCCTCCCTGTTTCATTCTCTTTGTCTAATTTTCTCTGTTTCATTACCTCTCTCTCTTTCTCTGTTTCATTCTCTCTCTGTTTCTGTCTCATTCCCTTTCTCTCTCATTCTCTCTATCTGTCAAATTCTCTCCCTCTGTCTCATTCTCTCTAATTCTCTCCCTCTGTCTCAATCTCTATTTGTCAAATTCTCTTCCTCTGTCTCAATCTCTCTATTTGTCTATTTCTCTCTCTGTCTCATTCTCTCTAACCCTCTCCCTCTGTCTCATTCTCTATTTGTCTAATTCTCTCCCTCTGTCTCAATCTGTCTATCTGTCTAATTCTCTCCCTCTGTCTCATTCTCTATATGTCTAATTCTCTCCCTCTGTCTCATTCTCTATCTCTCTAATTCTCTCCCTATGTCTCATTCTCTCTAATTCTCTCCCTCTGTCTCAATCTCTCTGTCTAATTCTCTCCCACTTTCTCATTCTCTCTAATCTTCTCTCTCTGTCTCATTCTCTATTAGTCTTATTATCTCCCTATGTCTCATTCTCTATTTATGTAATTCTCTACCTCTGTCTCATTCTCTCTATCTGTCTAATTCTCTCCCTCTGTCTCATTCTCTATCTGTCTAATTCTCTCCCTCTGTCTCATTCTCTATGGGTCTAATTCTCTCCCTCTGTCTCATTCTCTATCTGTCTAATTCTCTCCCTCTGTCTCATTCTCTATCTGTCTAATTCTCTCCCTCTGTCTCATTCTCTCAGTCTAATTCTCTCCCTCTGTCTCAATCTCTATCTCTTTAATCCTCGACTTCTGTCTCATTCTCCCCACCTGTCTAATTCTCTCCCTGTCTCAATCTCGCTATCTGTCTAATTCTCTTGCTCTGTCTCATTCTCTATCTGTCTCATTCTCTCCCTCTGTCTCATTCTCTATTTGCCTAATTCTCTCCCTCTGTCTCATTCACTATCTCTCTAATTCCCTCCCTCTGTCTCAATCTCTCTATCTGTCCAATTCTCTCCCTCTGTCTCATTTTCTCTATCTGTCCAATTCTCTCCCTCTGTCTCATTCACTATCTCTCTAATTCTTTCCCTCTGTCTCAATCTCTCTCTCTGTCCAATTCTCTCCCTTTGCCTCATTCTCACTATCTGTCCAATTCTCTCCCTCTGTCTCATTCCCTTTATCCGTCCAATTCTCTCCCTCTGTCTCATTCTATCTGTCCAATTCTCTCCTTCTGTCTCATTCTCTCTAATTCTCTCCCTCTGTCTCATTCTCACTATCTGTCGAACACCTGTGCTAAGTCTCATTCTCCCTAATTTTCTGTCTTAATCTCTCTATCTAATTCCCTCCCTCTCTCTCATTCTCTCTATCTGTCTAATTCTCTCCCTTTAACATTCTCTCTATCAGTCTATTTTTCTCCCTGTTTCATTCTCTCTGTCTAATTTTTTGTGTCTCATTACCTCTCTCTCTTTCTGTTTCATTCTCTCTCACCCTCTGTCTCATTCTCTGTCTCATTCTGTCTAATTATCTCTCTCTGTCTCATTTTCTCTCTCTCTCCTATTCTCTCTTTCTGTCTCATTCACTTTCTCACTCATTCTCTCTATCGGTCTAATTCTCTCCCTCTATCATTCTCTCTATCTTTCTATTTTCCTCCCTGTTTCATTCTCTCTGTCTAATTTTCTCTGTCTCATTACCTCTCTCTCTTTCTCTGTTTCATTCTCTCTCTCTGTCTCATTCCCTTTCTCTCTCATTCTCTCTATCAGTCAAATTCTCTCGCTCTCTGTCTCATTCTCTCTAACCCTCTCCCTCTGTCTCAATCTCTATTTGTCCAATTCTCTCCCACTGTCTCATTCTCTATTTGTCCAATTCTCTCCCTCTGTCTCATTCTCTGTGTGTCTAATTCACTCCACCAGTCTCAATCTCTCTGTCTAATTCTCTCCCTCTGTCTCAATCTCTCTGTCTAATTCTCTCCCTCTGTCTCAATCTCTCTGTCTAATTCTATCCCTCTGTCTCATTCTCTCTATCTGTCTAATTCACTAACTCTGTCTCAATCCCTCTGTCTAATTCTCTCCCTCGGTCTCAATCTCTATCTCTCTAATCCTCTACCTCTGTCTCATTCTCCCCACCTGTCTTATTCTCTCCCTCTGTCTCATTCCCTCTATCTGCCTAATTCTCTTCGTCTGTCTCATTCTTTATTTGTCTAATTTACTCCCTCTGCCTCAATCTCTCTATCTGTCAAATTCTCTCCCTCTGTCTCAATCCCTCTGTCTAATTCTAACCCTATCTCTCAATCTCTCTTTCTGTCCTACTCTCTCCATCTGTCTCAATCTCACTGTCCAATTCTCTTCCTCTATCTCATTCCCTCTGTCTACTTCTCTCCCTCTGTCTCAATCTCTCTATCTTTCTAATTATCTCCCTCTGTCTCATTCTCTCTATTTGTCTACTTCTCTCACTCTATCTCATTCTCTCTAATTCTCTCCCTCTGTCTCAATCTCTCTATTTGTCTAATTCCCTCCCTCTGTCTCAATCTCTCTATTTTTCTAATTCTCTCCCTCTGTCTCATTCTTTATTTGTCTAATTTTCTCCCTCTGTCTCAATCTCTCTATTTGTCTAAACCTCTCGCTCTGCCTCATTCTCTCTAATTCTCTCCCTTTGTCTCATTCTTTATTTGTCTAATTCTTTCCCTCAGTCTCAATCTCTTTTTGTCTAATTCTCACCCACTGTCTCATTCTCTCTAATTCTCTACCTCTGTCTCAATCTCTCTATCTGTCTAATTCTCTTCCAATGTCTCATTCTCTCTAATTCTCGCCCTCTGTCTCAATCTCTCTATCTGTCTAACTCTCTTCCGCTGTCTCATTCTCTCTAATTCTCTCCCTCTGTCTCAAACTCTCTATTTGAATATCCCTCTTAGTCTGTCACATTCTTAATTTGTCTAATTCTCTCCATTTGTCTCATTCTCTCTATCTGTCTAATTCTCTCTCTCTGTCTCAGTCTCGCTAATCCTCTCCCACTGTCTCATTCTCTCTTTGTCTAATTCTCTCCCCCTGTCTCATTCTCTCTATCTGTCTAACTCTCTCCTTCTGTCTCATTCTCTATTTGTCTAATTCTCTCCCTCTTTCTCAATCTCTCTATTTGTCTAATTCTCTCTCTCTGTCTCATTCTCTCTTTGTCTAATTCTCTCCCCCTGTCTCATTCTCTCTATCTGTCTAACTCTCTCCTTCTGTCTCATACTCTCTATCTGTCTGATTATCTCCCCTTGTCTCATTCTCTATTTGTCTAATTCTCTCCCTTTGTCTCAATCTCTATTTTTCTAATTCTCTTCCCGTGTCTCATTCTCTCTATCTATCTAATTATCTCCCCCTGTCTCTTTCTCTATCTGTCTAATTCTCTCCCCCTGTCTCATTCTCTATTTGTCTAATTCTCTCCCTCTTTCACAATCTCCCTATGTGTCTAATTCTCTCCCTCTTCTCAATCTCTCTATCTGCCTAATTCTCTCCCTCTGTGTCAATCTCTAATTGTCTAATTCTCTCCCTCTGTTTCAATCTCACTATCTGTCTAATTCTCTCCCTCTGTCTCATTCTCTCTAATTCTCTCCCTCTGTCTCAATCTCTCTATTTGTCCAATCCTCTCCATCTGTATCATTCTTTATTTGTCTAATTCTCTCCCTCAGTCTCATTCTCTCTAATTCTCTTCCTCTGTCTCAATCTCTATTTGTCCATTGCTCTCCCTCTGCCTCATTCTTTATTTGCCTAATTCTCTCTCACTGTCTCAATGTCTCTATTTGTCTCATTCTCTCCCTCTATCTCATTCTCTCTAATTCTCTCCCTCTGTCTCATTCTTTATTTGTCTATTCCTTTCCCTCTGACTCAATCTGTCTATCTGTCTAATTCTCTCCCTCTGTCTCAATCTCTGTGTCTAATTCTATCCCTAGGTCTCATTCTCTCCATCTGTCTAATTCTCCCCATCTGTCTCAATCTCTCTGTCTAATTCTCTCCCTCTGTCTCAATCTCTATCTCTCTAATCCTCTCCCTCAGTCTCATTCTCCCCACCTGTCTAATTCTCCCCATCTGTCTCATTCTCTCTGTCTAATTCTCTCCCTCTGTCTCAATCTCTCTGTCTAATTCTCTCCCTCTGTCTCAATCTCTCTTTCTAATTCTCTCCCTCTATCTCATTCTCTCTATCTGTCTAAATCTCTCCCTCTGTCTCATTCTCACTATCTGTCCAATTCTCTCCCTCTGTCTCATTCCCTTTATCCGTCCAATTCTCTCCCTCTGTCTCATTCTATCTGTCCAATTCTCTCCTTCTGTCTCATTCTCTCTAATTCTCTCCCTCTGTCTCATTCTCACTATCTGTCGAACACCTGTGCTAAGTCTCATTCTCCCTAATTTTCTGTCTTAATCTCTCTATCTAATTCCCTCCCTCTCTCTCATTCTCTCTATCTGTCTAATTCTCTCCCTTTAACATTCTCTCTATCAGTCTATTTTTCTCCCTGTTTCATTCTCTCTGTCTAATTTTTTGTGTCTCATTACCTCTCTCTCTTTCTGTTTCATTCTCTCTCACCCTCTGTCTCATTCTCTGTCTCATTCTGTCTAATTATCTCTCTCTGTCTCATTTTCTCTCTCTCTCCTATTCTCTCTTTCTGTCTCATTCACTTTCTCACTCATTCTCTCTATCGGTCTAATTCTCTCCCTCTATCATTCTCTCTATCTTTCTATTTTCCTCCCTGTTTCATTCTCTCTGTCTAATTTTCTCTGTCTCATTACCTCTCTCTCTTTCTCTGTTTCATTCTCTCTCTCTGTCTCATTCCCTTTCTCTCTCATTCTCTCTATCAGTCAAATTCTCTCGCTCTCTGTCTCATTCTCTCTAACCCTCTCCCTCTGTCTCAATCTCTATTTGTCCAATTCTCTCCCACTGTCTCATTCTCTATTTGTCCAATTCTCTCCCTCTGTCTCATTCTCTGTGTGTCTAATTCACTCCACCAGTCTCAATCTCTCTGTCTAATTCTCTCCCTCTGTCTCAATCTCTCTGTCTAATTCTCTCCCTCTGTCTCAATCTCTCTGTCTAATTCTATCCCTCTGTCTCATTCTCTCTATCTGTCTAATTCACTAACTCTGTCTCAATCCCTCTGTCTAATTCTCTCCCTCGGTCTCAATCTCTATCTCTCTAATCCTCTACCTCTGTCTCATTCTCCCCACCTGTCTTATTCTCTCCCTCTGTCTCATTCCCTCTATCTGCCTAATTCTCTTCGTCTGTCTCATTCTTTATTTGTCTAATTTACTCCCTCTGCCTCAATCTCTCTATCTGTCAAATTCTCTCCCTCTGTCTCAATCCCTCTGTCTAATTCTAACCCTATCTCTCAATCTCTCTTTCTGTCCTACTCTCTCCATCTGTCTCAATCTCACTGTCCAATTCTCTTCCTCTATCTCATTCCCTCTGTCTACTTCTCTCCCTCTGTCTCAATCTCTCTATCTTTCTAATTATCTCCCTCTGTCTCATTCTCTCTATTTGTCTACTTCTCTCACTCTATCTCATTCTCTCTAATTCTCTCCCTCTGTCTCAATCTCTCTATTTGTCTAATTCCCTCCCTCTGTCTCAATCTCTCTATTTTTCTAATTCTCTCCCTCTGTCTCATTCTTTATTTGTCTAATTTTCTCCCTCTGTCTCAATCTCTCTATTTGTCTAAACCTCTCGCTCTGCCTCATTCTCTCTAATTCTCTCCCTTTGTCTCATTCTTTATTTGTCTAATTCTTTCCCTCAGTCTCAATCTCTTTTTGTCTAATTCTCACCCACTGTCTCATTCTCTCTAATTCTCTACCTCTGTCTCAATCTCTCTATCTGTCTAATTCTCTTCCAATGTCTCATTCTCTCTAATTCTCGCCCTCTGTCTCAATCTCTCTATCTGTCTAACTCTCTTCCGCTGTCTCATTCTCTCTAATTCTCTCCCTCTGTCTCAAACTCTCTATTTGAATATCCCTCTTAGTCTGTCACATTCTTAATTTGTCTAATTCTCTCCATTTGTCTCATTCTCTCTATCTGTCTAATTCTCTCTCTCTGTCTCAGTCTCGCTAATCCTCTCCCACTGTCTCATTCTCTCTTTGTCTAATTCTCTCCCCCTGTCTCATTCTCTCTATCTGTCTAACTCTCTCCTTCTGTCTCATTCTCTATTTGTCTAATTCTCTCCCTCTTTCTCAATCTCTCTATTTGTCTAATTCTCTCTCTCTGTCTCATTCTCTCTTTGTCTAATTCTCTCCCCCTGTCTCATTCTCTCTATCTGTCTAACTCTCTCCTTCTGTCTCATACTCTCTATCTGTCTGATTATCTCCCCTTGTCTCATTCTCTATTTGTCTAATTCTCTCCCTTTGTCTCAATCTCTATTTTTCTAATTCTCTTCCCGTGTCTCATTCTCTCTATCTATCTAATTATCTCCCCCTGTCTCTTTCTCTATCTGTCTAATTCTCTCCCCCTGTCTCATCCTCTATTTGTCTAATTCTCTCCCTCTTTCACAATCTCCCTATGTGTCTAATTCTCTCCCTCTTCTCAATCTCTCTATCTGCCTAATTCTCTCCCTCTGTGTCAATCTCTAATTGTCTAATTCTCTCCCTCTGTTTCAATCTCACTATCTGTCTAATTCTCTCCCTCTGTCTCATTCTCTCTAATTCTCTCCCTCTGTCTCAATCTCTCTATTTGTCCAATCCTCTCCATCTGTATCATTCTTTATTTGTCTAATTCTCTCCCTCAGTCTCATTCTCTCTAATTCTCTTCCTCTGTCTCAATCTCTATTTGTCCATTGCTCTCCCTCTGCCTCATTCTTTATTTGCCTAATTCTCTCTCACTGTCTCAATGTCTCTATTTGTCTCATTCTCTCCCTCTATCTCATTCTCTCTAATTCTCTCCCTCTGTCTCATTCTTTATTTGTCTATTCCTTTCCCTCTGACTCAATCTGTCTATCTGTCTAATTCTCTCCCTCTGTCTCAATCTCTGTGTCTAATTCTATCCCTAGGTCTCATTCTCTCCATCTGTCTAATTCTCCCCATCTGTCTCAATCTCTCTGTCTAATTCTCTCCCTCTGTCTCAATCTCTATCTCTCTAATCCTCTCCCTCAGTCTCATTCTCCCCACCTGTCTAATTCTCCCCATCTGTCTCATTCTCTCTGTCTAATTCTCTCCCTCTGTCTCAATCTCTCTGTCTAATTCTCTCCCTCTGTCTCAATCTCTCTTTCTAATTCTCTCCCTCTATCTCATTCTCTCTATCTGTCTAAATCTCTCCCTCTGTCTCAATATCTCTATCTGTCTAATTCTCTCCATCTGTCGCATTCTCTCTAATTCTGTCCTTCTGTCTCATTCTTCATTTGTCTAATTCTCTCCCTCTGTCTCAATCTCTCTGTCTAATCCTCTCCCTCTGTTTCAATCTCTCTATCTGTCCATTTCTCTCCCTCTGGCTCAATCTCTCTATTTGTCTAATTCTCTCCCTCTGTCTCATTCTTTATTTGACTAACTTTCTCCCTCTGTCTCAATCTCTCTATTTGTCTAAACCTCTCCCTCAATCTCATTCTCGCTAATTCTATCCCTCTGTCTCATTCTTTATTTGTCTAATTATCTCCCTCTGTCTCAAGCCCTCCATCTGTCTAATTCTCGCCCACTGTCTCATTCTCTCTAATTCTCTCACTCTGTCTCAATCTCTCTATTTGTCCCATCCTCTCCATCTGTATCATTATTTACTTGTCTAATTCTCTCTCTCAGTCTCATTCTCTCTAATCCTCTCCCTCAGTCTCAATCTCTCTATTTGTCTAATTCTCTCCCTCTGTCTCATTCTTTATTTGTTTATTCCTCTCCCTCTGTCTCAATCTCTCTATTTGAATAACCCTCTCACTCTGTCTCATTCTTTATTTGTCTAAATCTCTCCATTTGTCTCAATCTCTCTATCTGTCTAATTCTCCCTCTCTGTCTCATTCTCTCTTTGTCTCATTCTCTCCCTCTCTCTCATTCTCTCTTTGTCAAATTCTCTCCCACTGTCTCATTCTCTATCTGTCTAATTCTCTCTCTCAGTCTCATTCTCGCTAATCCTCTCCCTCTGTCTCATTCTTTACTTGTCTAATTCTCTTGCTCTGTCTCAATCACTCTATTTGTCTAATTCTCTCGCTCTGTCTCATTCTCTCTTTGTCTAATTCTCTCCCTCTGTCTCATTCTCTCTTTGTCTAATTCTCTCCCTCTGTCTCATTCTCTCTTTGTCTAATTCTCTCCCTTGGTCTCATTCTCTCTATCTGTCTAATGCTTTCCTTCTGTCTAATTCTCTATATGTCTAATTCTCTCCCTCTTTCTCAATATCTCTATTTGTCTAATTCTCTCCATCTGTGTCATTCTCTATCTGTCTAATTCTCTTCCTCTGTCTCAATCTCTCTGTCTAATTCTCTCCCTCTGTCTCAATCTCTCTGTCTAATCCTCTCCCTCTGTTTCAATCTCTCTATCTGTCCATTTCTCTCCCTCTATCTCAATCTATCTATTTGTCTAAACCTCTCCCTCAATCTCATTCTCTCTAATTCTCTCCCTCTGTCTCATTCTTTATTTGTCTAATTATCTCCCTCTGTCTCAATCTCCATCTGTCTAATTCTCGCCCACTGTCTCATTCTCTCTAATTCTCTCACTCTGTCTCAATCTCTCTATTTGTCCCATCCTCTCCATCTGTATCATTATTTACTTGTCTAATTCTCTCTCTCAGTCTCATTCTCTCTAATCCTCTCCCTCAGTCTCAATCTCTCTTATTCTCTCCCTCCGTCTCAATCTCTCTATCTATCTAACTCTCTCCCTCTATCTCATTCTATCGAATTCACTCCCTCTGCCTCAATCTCACTATCTGTCTTATTCTCTCCCTCTGTGTCAATCTCTATTTGTCCAATTCACTCCCTCTGTCTCAATCGCTCTATCTATCTAATTCTCTCACTCTGTCTCAGTCTCTCTAATTCTCTCCCTCTGTCTCAATCTCTCTATCTGTCTAATTCTTTCCATCTGTCTCATTCTCTCTGTCTAATTCTCTCCCTCTGTCTCAATCTCTCTTTCTAATTCTCTCCCTCTGTCTCAATCTCTCTATCTGTCTAATTCTCTCCCTCTGTGTCAATCTCTCTATGTGTCTAATTCTCTCCCCCTGCCTCATTCTCTATCTGTCAAATCTTCTCCCTCTGTCTCAATCTCTATTTATCTAATTCTCTACCCCTGTTTTAATCTCTCTGTCAGTCTAATTCTCTCCCTCTGTCTCATTCTTTATTTGTCTAATTATCTCCCTCTGTCTCAATCTCCCTATCTGTCTAATTCTCTCCCGCTGTCTCATTCTTTATCTGTCTAAATCTCTGCCTCTGTCTCAATATCTCTATCTGTCTAATTCTCTCCTTCTGTCTCATTCGCTCCACTTCTCTCCCTCTGTCGCATTCTTTATTTGTCTAATTCTCTCTTTCTGTCTCAATCTCTCTATCTGTCTAATTCTCTCCCTCTATCTCATTCTCTCTAATTCTGTCCTTCTGTCTCATTCTTCATTTGTCTAATTCTCACCCTCTGTCTCAATCTCTCTGTCTAATCCTCTCCATCCGTCTCAATCTCTGTCTAATTCTCTTCCTCTGTCTCATTCTCTCTAATCCTCTCCCTCTGTCTCAATCTCTCTATTTGTCTAATTCCCTCCCTCAGTCTCAATCTCTCTATTTGCCTAATTCTCTCCCTCTGTCTCATTCTTTACTTGTCTACTTTTCTCCCTCTGCCTCAATCTCTCTAATTGTCTAAACCTCTCCCTCTATCTCATTCTCTCTAATTCTCTCTCTCTGTCTCATGCTTTATTTGTCTAATTATCTCCCTCTGTCTCAATATCTCTATTTGTCAAATTCTCACCCACTGTCTCATTCTCTCTAATTCTCTCCCACTGTCTCAATCTCTCTATCTGTGTAATTCTCTCCTTCTGTCTCAATCTTTCCATCTGTCTAATACTCTTCCACTGTCTCATTCTCTCTAATTCTCTCCCGCTGTCTCAATCTCTCTATTTGTCTAATGCTCTCCATCTGTATCATTCTTTATTTGTGTAATTCTCTCCCTCTGTCTCATTCTCTATCTGACTAATTCTCTCCCTCTGTCTCAATCACGGTCTTTGTCTAATTCTCTCCCTCTGTCTCATTCTCTCTTTGTCTAATTCTCTCCCTCTGGCTCATTCTCTATCTGGTTAATTCTCTCCCTCTGTCTAAATCTCTCTATCTGTCTAATTCTCTCCCTCTGTCTCATTCTCTGTAATTCTGTCCTTCTGTCTCATTCTTCATTTGTCTAATTCTCTCCCTCTCTCTCAATCTCTCTGTCTAATCTTCTCCATCCGTCTCAATCTCTCTATCTGTCTAATTCTCTTCCTCTGTCTCAATCTCACTATTTGTCTAATTCTCTCCCTCTGTCTCATTCTCTCTAATACTCTCCCTCTGTCTCAATCTCTCTATCTGTCTAATTCTCTCCCACGGTCTCATTCTCTCTAATTCTCTTCCTCTGTCTCAATCTCTCTATCTGCCTAATTCTGTCCCTCTGTCTCAATTTCTCTATTTCTCCAATCCTCGCCATCTGTATCAATCTTTATTTGTCTAATTCTCTCCCTCTGTCTCATTCTCTATTTGTCCAATGCTCTCCCTCTGTCTCATTCTTTATTTGTCTAATTCTCTCTCTCTCTGTCTCAATCTCTCTAAATGTCAAATACTCACCCACTGTCTCATTCTCTCTAATTCTATCCCTCTGTCTCATTCTTTATTTGTCTAATTCTCTCCCTCTGTCTCAATAACTCTATTTGTCTAATTCTCTCCTTCTGTCTCAATCTCTCTAAATGTCAAATACTCACCCACTGTCTCATTCTCTCTAATTCTATCCCTCTGTCTCATTCTTTATTTGTCTAATTCTCTCCCTCTGTCTCATTCTTTATTTGTCTAATTCTCTCGCTCTGTCTCATTCTCTCTTTGTCTAATTCTCTCCTTCTGTCTCATTCTCTCTTTGTCTAATTCTATCCCACTGTCTGATTCTTTATTTGTCTAATTCTCTCCCTCTTTCTCAATCTCTATTCCTCTAATTCTATCCCTCTGTCTCATTCTCTCTATCTGTCTAATTCTCTCCTTCTGTCTCATTCTCTATTTGTCTAATTCTCTCCCCCTTTCTCAATCTCTCTATATGTCTAATTCTCTCCATCTGTCTCATTCTCTCTTTGTATAATTCTATCCCTCTGTCTCAATCTCTCTATCTGTCTAATTCTCTCCCTCTGTCTCATTCTCTCTTTGTATAATTCTATCCCTATGTCTCATTCTCTCTATCTGTCTAATTCTCTCCCACAGTCTCATTCTTTTTTTGTCTAATTCTATCCCACGCTCTCATTCTCTCCAATCATCTCCCTATGTCTCATTCTGCCTAATTCTCTTCCTGGGTCTCATTTTCTCTATCGGTCTAATTCCCTCCCTCTGCCTCAGTCTCTTTATTTTTCTAATTCCCACCATCTGTCTCAATCTCTCTATTTGCCTAATTCTCTCCCTCTGTCTCATTTTTGTTTGTCTAATTCTCTCCCTCTGTCTGAATCTCTCTATTTGTTAAATCCTCTCATTCTGTCGGATTCTCTCTAATTCTGTCCCTCTGTCTGATTCATTTTTTTCTAATTCTCTCCCTCTGTCTCAATCTCTCTATTTGTCTAATTCGCTCCCTCTGTCTCATTCACTCTATCTGTCCAATTCTCTCCCTCTGTCTCAATCTCTCCATCTGTCTAATTCTCTCCCTCTGTCTCATTCTGAATCTTTCTAATTCCCTCAATCTGTCTCATTCCTTATTTGTCTAATTCTCTCATTCTGTCTCATCCTCTTTGTCTAATTCTCTCTCTCTGTCTCATTCTCGCTTTCTAATTCTCTCCCTCTGTCTCATTATCTATCTGTCTAATTCTCTCCCTCTGTCTCATTCCCTATTTGTCTAATTCTCTCCCTCTGTCTCATTCTCTCTCTCTGTCTCAT
This sequence comes from Isurus oxyrinchus, assembly GCA_026770705.1. Classification (NCBI taxonomy): domain Eukaryota; kingdom Metazoa; phylum Chordata; class Chondrichthyes; order Lamniformes; family Lamnidae; genus Isurus; species Isurus oxyrinchus. The sequence continues at coordinate 186,652 of JANJGN010000914.1, read as the reverse complement.
TCTTTATTTGTCTAATTCTCTCCCTCTGTCTCATTCTTTATTTGTCTAATTCTCTCCCTCTGTCTCATTCTGTCTAATTCCCTCCCTATGTCTCAATCTCTCTATCTATCTAAATTTCTCCCTCTGTCTCAATCTCTCTAACTGTCTAATTCTCACCCTCTGTCTCAATCTCTCTATCTGCCTAAATTTCTCCCTCTGTCTCAATCTCTCTGTCTAATTCTCACCCTCTGACTCAATCTCTCTATCTGTCTAATTCTCTCCCTCTTTCTCATTCTCTCTAATTCTCTCCCTCTGTCTGATTCATTCTCTACCCCTGTCTCAATCTCTCTGTCTGTCTAATTCTCTCCCTCTGCCTCATTCTCTATCTGACTAATCTTCTCCGTCTGTCTCAATCTCTCTATAGGTCTAATTCTCTCTCTCTGTCTCATTCTTCCAAATCCGCTCCCACTGTCTCAATCTCTCTACCTGCCTAATTCTCTCCCTCTGTCTCAATCTCTCTAAGTGTCTAATTCCCTCCCTCTGCCTCATTCTCTACCTGTCTAATCTTCTGCCTCTGTCTCAATCTCTCTATATGTCTAATTCTCTCCCTCTTTCTCAATCTCTCTATTTGTCTAATTCTCTCCCTCTGTCTCATTCTCTCAAATTTGCTCCCTTTGTCTGTATCTCTCCATATGTCTAATTCTCTCCCTCTGTCTCCATCTCTCTATTTGTCTAATTCTCTCCCTCTGCCTCATTCTCTCAAATTCTCTCCCTCTGTCTCAATCTCTCTATCTGCCTAAGACTCTCCCTCTGTCTCAATCTGTCTATCTCTCTAATTCTCTCCCTCTGTCTCAATCTCTCTATCTATCTAACTCTCTCCCTCTATCTCATTCTCTCTAATTCTCTCCCTCTGTCTCAATCTCTCTTTCTGTCTAATTCTCTCACTCTGTCTCATTCTTTATTTGTCTAATCCTCTCCCACTGTCTCAAGTACTCTAACTGCCTAATTCTCTCCCTCTGTCCCAATCTCTCTATCTGTCTAATTCTCTCCCTCTGCCTCATTCTCTATCTGTCTAATCTTCTCCGCCTGTCTCAATGTCTCTACATGTCTAATTTTCTCCCTCTGTCTCAATCTCTCTATCTGTATAATTCTCTCCCTCTGTGTCAATCTCTAATTGTCTAATTCTCTCCCTCTGTCCCATTCTCTATCTGTCAAATCTCTCCCTCTCTCTCAATCTCTATTTGTCTAATTCTCTCTATCTCTCTGATTCTCTCTATATGTCTAATTATCTCCCTGGGTCTGATTCTCTCTAATTCTCTCCCTCTGTCTCAATCTCTCTTTCTGTCTAATTCTCTCACTCTGTCACATGCTTTATTTGTCCTATTCTCTCACTCTGTCTCATTCTCTTTGTCTAAATCTCTCCCTCTGTCTCATTCTCTCTGTCTAATTCTTTCCCTGTGTCTCATTCTACATATCGGTCTAATTCTCTCCCTCTGTCTCAATCTCTTTATTTTTCTAATTCTCTCCCTCTGTCTCATTCTCTCTAATTGTCTCCCTCTGTCACATTCTTTATTTGTCTAATTCTCTCCCTCTGTCTCAATCTCTCTATTTGCGCAATTCTCTCCCTCTGACTCAATCTATTTGTCTAATTCTGACCCTCTGTCTCATTCTCTCTAATCTTCTCCCTCACTCTCAATCTCTCTAATTCTCTCCCTCTGTCTCAATCTCTCTATCTATCTAACTCTCCCCCTCTATCTCATTCTCTCTAATTCTCTCCCTCTGTCTCAATCTCTCTATCTGTCTAATTCTCTCCCTCTGCCTCATTCTCTATCTGTCTAATCTTCTCCGTCTGTCTCAATGTCTCTAAATGTCTAATTCTCTCCCTCTGTCTCAATCTCTCTATATGTCTAAATCTCTCCCTCAGTCTCATTCTCTCTAATCCGCTCCCACTTTCTCAATCACTCTATCTGCCTATTTCTCTCCCTCTGTCGCAATCTCTCTATGTGTATACTTCTCTCCCTCTTTCACAATCTCTCTATTTGTCTAATTCTCTCCCTCTGTCTCATTCTCTCTAATTCTATCCCTCTGTCTCAATCTCTCTAAGTGTCTAATTCCCTCCCTCTGCCTCATTCTCTACCTGTCTAATCTTCTGCCTCTGTCTCAATCTCTTTATGTGTCTAATTCTCTCCCTCTTTCTCAATCTCTCTATTTGTCTAATTCCCTCCCTCTGTCACATTCTCTTTAATTTGCTCCCTTTGTCTCTATCTCTCCATATGTCTAATTCTCTCCCTCTGTCTCATTCTCTCTAATTGTCTCCCTCTGTCACATTCTTTATTTGTCTAATTCTCTCCCTCTGTCTCAATCTCTATCTGTCAAATCTTGTCCCTCTGTCTCAATCTCTCTATATGTCTACTTCTCTCCCTCTTTCTCAATCTCTCTATTTGTCTAATTCTCTCCCTCTGTCTCATTCTCTCTAATTCGCTCCCTCTGTCTCAATCTCTCTATCTGCCTAAGACTCTCCCTCTATCTCAATCTGTCTATCTGTCTAATTCTCTCCCTCAGTCTCAATCTCTATTTATCTAATTCTCTACCCCTGTCTCAATCTCTCTGTCTGTCTAATTATCTCCCTCTGTCTCAATCTCTCTATATGTCTAATTCTCTCCTCTGTCTCAATCTCTTTATTTGTCTAATTCTCTCCCTCTCTCCCATTCTCTCTAATTGTCTCCCTCTGTCTCAATCCCTCCAACTGCCTAATCCTCTCCCTCTATCTCAATCTGTCTATCTGTCTAATTCTCTCCCTCAGTCTCAATCTCTATTTATCTAATTCTCTACCCCTGTCTCAATTTCTCTGTCTGTCGAATTCTCTCCCTCTGTTTCATTCTCTCTAATCCTCTCCCTCAATCTCAATCTCTCTTATTCTCTCCCTCTGTCTCAATCTCTCTATCTATCTAACTCTCTCCCTCTATCTCATTCTCTCTAATTCTCTCCCTCTGTCTCAATCTCTCCATCTGTATAATTATCTCCCTCTGTGTCAATCTCTAATTGTCTAATTCTCTCCCTCTGTCCCATTCTCTATCTGTCAAATCTCTCCCTCTCTCTCAATCTCTATTTGTCTAATTCTCTCTATCTCTCTGATTCTCTCTATATGTCTAATTATCTCCCTGGGTCTGATTCTCTCTAATTCTCTCCCTCTGTCTCAATCTCTCTTTCTGTCTAATTCTCTCACTCTGTCACATGCTTTATTTGTCCTATTCTCTCACTCTGTCTCATTCTCTTTGTCTAAATCTCTCCCTCTGTCTCATTCTCTCTGTCTAATTCTCTCCCTGTGTCTCATTCTACATATCGGTCTAATTCTCTCCCTCTGTCTCAATCTCTTTATTTGTCTAATTCTCTCCCTCTGTCTCATTCTCTCTAATTGTCTCCCTCTGTCACATTCTTTATTTGTCTAATTCTCTCCCTCTGTCTCAATCTCTCTATTTGCATAATTCTCTCCCTCTGACTCAATCTATTTGTCTAATTCTGACCCTCTGTCTCATTCTCTCTAATCTTCTCCCTCACTCTCAATCTCTCTAATTCTCTCCCTCTGTCTCAATCTCTCTATCTATCTAACTCTCCCCATCTATCTCATTCTCTCTAATTCTCTCCCTCTGTCTCAATCTCTCTATCTGTCTAATTCTCTCCCTCTGCCTCATTCTCTATCTGTCTAATCTTCTCCGTCTGTCTCAATGTCTCTAAATGTCTAATTCTCTCCCTCTGTCTCAATCTCTCTATATGTCTAAATCTCTCCCTCAGTCTCATTCTCTCTAATCCGCTCCCACTTTCTCAATCACTCTATCTGCCTATTTCTCTCCCTCTGTCGCAATCTCTCTATGTGTCTAATTCTCTCCCTCTGCCTCATTCTCTATCTGTCTAATCTTCTCCCTCTGTCTCAATCTCTCTATATGTATACTTCTCTCCCTCTTTCACAATCTCTCTATTTGTCTAATTCTCTCCCTCTGTCTCATTCTCTCTAATTCTATCCCTCTGTCTCAATCTCTCTAAGTGTCTAATTCCCTCCCTCTGCCTCATTCTCTACCTGTCTAATCTTCTGCCTCTGTCTCAATCTCTCTATATGTCTAATTCTCTCCCTCTTTCTCAATCTCTCTATTTGTCTAATTCTCTCCCTCTGTCACATTCTCTTTAATTTGCTCCCTTTGTCTCTATCTCTCCATATGTCTAATTGTCTTCCTCTGTCACATTCTTTATTTGTCTAATTCTCTCCCTCTGTCTCAATCTCTCTATTTGCGTAATTCTCTCCCTCTGACTCAATCTATTTGTCTAATTCTGACCCTCTGTCTCATTCTCTCTAATCTTCTCCCTCACTCTCAATCTCTCTAATTCTCTCCCTCTGTCTCAATCTCTCTATCTATCTAACTCTCCCCCTCTATCTCATTCTCTCTAATTCTCTCCCTCTGTCTCAATCTCTCTATCTGTCTAATTCTCTCCCTCTGTCTCAATCTCTCTATCTGTCTAATTCTCTCCCTCTGTCTCAATCTCTCTATCTGTCTAATTCTCTCCCTCTGTCTCAATCTCTCTATCTGTCTAATTCTCTCCCTGTGCCTCATTCTCTATCTGTCTAATCTTCTCCGTCTGTCTCAATGTCTCTAAATGTCTAATTCTCTCCCTCTGTCTCATTCTCTCTAATTCTATCCCTCTGTCTCAATCTCTCTATTTGTCTAATTCTCTCCCTCTCTCTCATTCTCTCTAATTGTCTCCCTCTGTCTCAATCTCTCTAACTGCCTAATCCTCTCCCTCTATCTCAATCTGTCTATCTGTCTAATTCTCTCCCTCAATCTCATTCTCTGTTCATCTAATTCTCTACCCCTGTCTCAATCTCTCTGTCTGTCTAATTCTCTACCTCTGTTTCATTCTCTCTAATCCTCTCCCTCAGTCTCAATCTCTCTTATTCTCTCCCTCTGTCTTAATCTCTCTATCTGTCTAATTCTCTCCCTCTGTCTCAATCTCTCTATCTGTCTAATTATCTCCCTCTGCCTCATTCTCTATTTGTCTAATTCTCTACCCCTGTTTTAATCTCTCTGTCAGTCTAATTCTCTCCCTCTGTCTCAATCTCCCTATCTATCTAACTCTCTCCCTCTGTCTCATTCTCTCTAATTCTCTCCCTCTGTCTCAAATCTCTCTATCTGTCTAATTCTCTCCCTCTGTCTCAATCTCTCTATCTGTCTAATTATCTCCCTCTGCCTCATTCTCTATTTATCTAATTCTCTCCCTCTGTCTCAAATCTCTCTATCTGTCTAATTCTCTCCCTCTGTCTCAATCTCTCTATCTGTCTAATTATCTCCCTCTGCCTCATTCTCTATTTATCTAATTCTCTCCCACTGTCTCAAACTCTCTATATGTCTAATTATCTCCCTGGGTCTCATTCTCTCTAATTCTCTCCCTCTGTCTCAATCTCTCTTTCTGTCTAATTCTCTCACTCTGTCTCATACTTTATTTGCCCTATTCTCTCCCTCTGTCTTATTCTCTTTGTCTAATTCTCTCCCTCTGTCTCATTCTCTCTGTCTAATTCTGTACCTCTGTCTCATTCTCTATCTGTCTAATTCTCTCCCTCTGTCTCATTCTTTATTTGTCTAATTCTCTCCCTCTGTCTCATTCTCTATCTGTCTAATTCTCTCCCTCTGTCTCATTCTCTATCTGTCTAATCCTCTCCCTCTGTCTCATTTTCTCTATCTGTCCAATTCTCTCCCTCTTTCTCATTCTCTCTAATTCTCTCCCTCTGTCTCATTCTTTATTTGTCTAATTCTCTCCCACTGTCTCATTCTCTCTAATCATCTCCCACTGCCTCATTCTGCCTAATTCTCTCGCTGTGTCTCATTCTCTATATCGGTCTAATTCTCTCCCTCTGTCTCAATCTCTTTATTTGTCAAATTCTCTCCCTCTGTCACATTCTTTATGTGTCTAATTCTCTTCCTCTGTCTCAATCTCTCTATATGTCTAATTCTCTCCCTCTGTCTCAATCTCTCTATTTGTCTAATTCTCTCCCTCTGTCTCATTCTCTCTATTTATCTAATTCTCTCCATCTGTCTCATTCTCCTTAATTCTCTCCCTCTGTCTTAATCTCTCTATCTGACTAATTCTCTCCCTTTGTCTCATTCTCTATCTGTCTAATCTTCTCCGTCTGTCTCAATCTCTCTACATATCTAATTCTCTGCGTCTCAATCTCTCTATATGTCTAAATCTCTCCCTCTGTCTCATTCTCTCTAATTGTCTCCCTCTGTCTCAATCTCTTTATTTGTCTAATTCTCTCCCTCTGTCTCAATCTCTTTATTTGTCTAATTCTCTCCCTCTGCCTCATTCTTTCTATTTGCGTAATTCCCACACTCTGTCTCATTCTCTCTAATTCTCTCCCTCTGTCACATTCTTTATTTGTCTAATTCTCCCCCTCTGTCTCAATCTCTATTTGCCTAATTCTCTCCCTCTGTCTCAATCTCTCTATTTGTCTAATTATCTCCCTCTGCCTCATTCTCTATCTCTCTAATCTTCTCCCTCTGCCACTATCTCTCTATTTGTCTAATTCTCTCCCTCTGTCTCAATCTCTATTTGCCTAATTCTCTCCCTCTGTCTCAATCTCTCTATTTGTCTAATTATCTCCCCCTGCCTCATTCTCTATCTGTCTAATCTTCTCCCTCTGCCAGTATCTCTCTATTTGTCTAATTCTCTCCCTCTGTCTCATTTTCTCAAATCCGCTCCCTCTGTCTCAATCTCTCTATTTGTCTAATTCTCTCCATCTGTCTCATTCTCCTTAATTCTCTCCCTCTGTCTTAATCTCTCTATCTGACTAATTCTCTCCCTCTGTCTCATTCTCTATCTGTCTAATTCGATCACTCTGTTTCATTCCTTATTTGTCTAATTCTCTCCCTCAGTCTCATTCTCTTTGTCTAATTCTCTCCCTCTGTTCCATTCTTTATTTGACTCAATACTCTCCCTCTGTCTCAATCTCTCTCTCTGTCTAATTCTCTCCCTCTGTCTCAATCTCTCTATTTGTCTAATCATCTCCCTCTGTCTCATTCTCTCTAATTCACTCTATCTGTCTCAATCTTTATTTGTCTAATTCTCTCCCTCTTTCTCAATCTCTCTATTTGTCTAATTTTCTCCCTCTGTCTCAAGCTATCTATTTGTCTAATTCTGTCCCTCTGTCTCATTCTCTCTAATCCTCTCCCTCAGTCTCAATCTCTCTCTTTGTCTAATTCTCTCCCTCTGTCTCATTCTCTCTCTTTGTCTAATTCTCTCCCTCTGTGTCATTCTCTCTCTTTGTCTAATTCTCTCCCTCTGTCTCATTCTCTCTGTCTAATTATCTCCCTCTGTGTCTTTCTCCATACGTCAAATTCTCTCGCACTGTCTCATTCTCTCTAATCATCTCCCTAAGTCTCATTCTGCCTAATTGTCTCCCTGTGTCTCATTCTCTCTGTCGGTCTAATTGTCTCCCTCTGTCTCAATCTCTTTATTTGTCTAATTCTCTCCCTCTGTCTCAATCTCTTTATTTGTCTAATTCTCTCCCTCTGTCTCAATCTCTTTATTTGTCTAATTCTCTCCCTCTGCCTCATTCTCTCTATTTGCGTAATTCCCACACTCTGTCTCATTCTCTCTAATTCTCTCCCTCTGTCACATTCTTTATTTGTCTAATTCTCCCCCTCTGTCTCATTCTCTATTTGCCTAATTCTCTCCCTCTGTCTCAATCTCTCTATTTGTCTAATTATCTCCCTCTGCCTCATTCTCTATTTGTCTAATCCTCTCCCTCAGCCACTATCTCTCTATTTGTCTAATTCTCTCCCTCTGTCTCATTTTCTCAAATCCGCTCCCTCTGACTCAATCTCTCTATTTGTCTAATTCTCTCTCTCTGTCTCATTCTATTTATCTAATTCTCTCCACCTGTCTCATTCTCCTTAATTCTCTCCCTCTGTCTTAATCTGTCTATCTGTCTAATTCTCTCCCTCAGTCTCATTCTCTCTAATCCTCTTCCTCACTCTCAATGTCTCTAATTCTCTTCCTCTGTCTCAATCTCTATCTATCTAACTCTCCCCCTCTATCTCATTCCCTCTAATTCTCTCCCTCTGTCTCAATCTCTCTATCTATCTAATCCTCTCCCTCTATCTCATTCTCTCTAATTCTCTCCCTCTGTCTCAATCTCTCTGTCTAATTCTCTCTCTGTGTCTATTTCTAATTGTCTAATCCTCTCCCCCTGTCTCATTCTCTCTGTCTAATTCTCTCCCTCTGTCTCATTCCCTATCTGTCTAATTCTCTCCCTCCTTCTAAATCTCTATTTGTGTAATTCTCTCCCTCTGTCTCAATCTCGCTATTGGTCTAATTCTCTCCCTCTGTCTCATTCTCTCTCTTTGTCTAATTCTCTCCCTCTGTGTCATTCTCTCTCTTTGTCTAATTCTCTCCCTCTGTGTCATTCTCTCTGTCTAATTCTCTCCCTCTGTCTCATTCTCTATCTGTCTAATTCTCTCCCACTGTCTCATTCTTTATTTGTCTAATTCTATCCCACGCTCTCATTCTCTAATCATCTACCTATGTCTCATTCTGCCTAATTCTCTTCCTGGGTCTCATTCTCTCTATCGGTCTAATTCTCTCCCTCTGCCTCAGTCTCTTTATTTGTCCAATTCCCACACTCTGTCTCAATCTCTCTGTCTAATTCTCTCCCTCTGTCTCAATCTCACTCTTTGTCTAATTCTCTCCCTCTGTCTCAATCTCTATTTGTCTAAATCTCTCCCTGTCTCATTCTGTATTTGTCTAATCCTCTCCCACTGTCTCAATTACTCTATTAGCCTAATTATCTCCCACTGTCTCAATCTCTCTATCTGTCTAATTCTCTCCCTCTGTCTCAATCTCTCTATGTGTCTAATTCTCTCCCCCTGCCTCATTCTCTATCTGTCAAATCTTCTCCCTCTGTCTCAATCTCTATTTATCTAATTCTCTACCCCTGTTTTAATCTCTCTGTCAGTCTAATTCTCTCCCTCTGTCTCAATCTCCCTATCTATCTAACTCTCTCCCTCTATCTCATTCTCTCTAATTCTCTCCCTCTGTCTCAATCTCTCTATCTGTCTAATTATCTCCCTCTATCTCAATCTCTATATGTCTAATTATCTCCCTGGGTCTCATTCTCTCTAATTCTCTCCCTCTGTCTCAATCTCTCTTTCTGTCTAATTCTCTCACTCTGTCTCATTCTTTATTTGTCCTATTCTCTCCCTATGTCTTATTCTCTTAGTCTAATTCTCTCCCTCTGTCTCATTATCTTTGTCTAATTCTCTCCCTCTGTCTCATTCTCTATCTGTCTAATTCTCTCCCTCTGTCTCATTCTTTATTTGTCTAATTCTCTCCCACTGTCTCATTCTCTCTAATCATCTCCCTATGTCTCTTTCTGCCTAATTCTCTCCCTGTGACACATTCTCTATATCCATCTAATTCTCTCCCTCTGTCTCAATTTCTTTATTTGTCTAATTCTCTCCCTTTGTCTCTTTCTCTCTAATTGTCTCCCTCTGTCACATTCATTACTTGTCTAATTCTCTCCCTCTGTCTCAATCTCTCTATTTGTCTAATCCTCTCCCTCTGTCTCATTCTCTCTAATTCTCTCCCTCTGTCTCATTCTTTATTTGTCTAATTCTCTCCCTCTGTCTCAATCTCTCTATTTGTCCAATTCTCTCCCTCTGTCTCAATCTATTTGTCTAATTCTGTCCCTCTGTCTCAATCTCTCTATCTATCTAACTCTCCCCCTCTATCTCATTCTCTCTAATTCTCTCCCTCTGTCTCAATATCTCTATCTCTCTAATTCTCTCCCTCTGTCTCATTCTCTTAGTCTAATTCTCTCCCTCTGTCACAATCTCTCTCTTTGTCTAATTCTCTCCCTGTGTCTCATTCTCTATCTGTCTAATTCTGTCCCTCTGTCTCATTCTTTATTTGTCTAATTCTCTCCCACTGTCTTATTGTCTCTAAATAACTCCCTATGTCTCATTCTGCCTAATTCTCTCCCTGTGTCTCATTCTCTCTATCGGTCTAATTCTCTCCCTCTGTCTCAATCTCTTTATTTGTCCAATTCCCACACTCTGTCTCAATCTCTCTATTTGCCTAATTCTCTCCCTCTGTCACATTCTTTATTTGTCTAATTCTGTCACTCTGTCTCATTCTTTATCTGTCTAATTCTCTCCATCTCTCTCATTCTCTCTATCTGTCTAATTAACTACCTGTGTCTCATTGTCTCTAATCCTCTCCCTCACTCTCAATCACTCTAATTCTCTCCCTCTGTCTCAATCTCTCTATCTATCTAACTCTCCCCCACTATGTCATTCTCTCTAATTCTCTCCCTCTGTCTCAATCTTTCTATCTGTCTAATTCATTCCCTCAGTGTCAATCTCTAATTTTCTAATCCTCTCCCTGTCTCATTCTCTATCTGTCTAAATCTCTCCCACTTTCTCATTCTCTATTTATCTAAATCTATCCCTCTGTCTCAAACTCTCCAGCTCTCTAATTCTCTCCATCCTTCTCAATCTCTATTTGTCTAATTCTCTCCATCTCTCTCATTCTCTCTATCTGTCTAATTAACTCTTTGGGTATCATTCACTCTAATTCTCTCCCCTGACTCAATATCTCTATGTGTCTAATTCTCTCCCTCTGCCTTATTCTCTATCTGTCTAATCTCTCCCTCCGTCTCAATCTCTCTATATGTCTAATTCTCTCCCTCTGTCTCAATCTCTATATTTGTCCAATTCTCTCCCTCTGTCTCAATTTCTCTATTTGTCTAATTCTCGTCCACCGTCTCATTCTCTCTAATTATCTCCCACTGTCTCAATCTCTCTATCTGTCTAATTCTCTCCCTCTGCCTCATTCTCTATCTGTCTAATCTTCTCCGTCAGTCTCAATCTCTCTACATGTCTAATTCTCTCCCTCTGTCTCAATCTCTCTATATGTCCAATTCTCTCTCTCGGTCTCATTCTCTCTAATCCGCTCCCACTGTCTCAATCTCTCTATCTGCCTAATTCTCTCCCTCTGACTCAATATCTCTATGTGCCTAATTCTCTCCCTCTGCCTCATTCTCTATCTGTCTAATCTTCTCCCTCTGTCTCAATTTCTCTATATGTCTAATTCTCTCCCTCTGTCTCAATCTCTCTATTTGTCGAGTTCTCTCCCTTTGTCTCATTCACTCTAATTCGTTCCCTCTGTGTCAATCTCTCTATGTGTCTAATTCCCTCCCTCTGCCTCATTCTCTATCTGTCTAATCTTCTCCCTCTGTATCAATCTCTCTATATGTCTAATTCTCTTCCTCTGTCTCATTCTCTATCTGTCTAATTCTCTCTCTGTGTCTATTTCTAATTGTCTAATCCTCTCCCCCTGTCTCATTCTCTCTGTCTAATTCTCTCCCTCTGTCTCATTCCCTATCTGTCTAATTCTCTCCCTCCTTCTAAATCTCTATTTGTGTAATTCTCTCCCTCTGTCTCAATCTCGCTATCAGTCTAATTCTCTCCCTCTGTCTCAATCTCTCTCTTTGTCTAATTCTCTCCCTCTGTGTCATTCTCTCTGTCTAATTCTCTCCCTCTGTCTCATTCTCTATCTGTCTAATTCTCTCCCACTGTCTCATTCTTTATTTGTCTAAATCTATCCCACGCTCTCATTCTCTAATCATCTCCCTATGTCTCATTCTGCCTAATTCTCTTCCTGGGTCTCATTCTCTCTATCGGTCTAATTCTCTCCCTCTGCCTCAGTCTCTTTATTTGTCCAATTCCCACACTCTGTCTCAATCTCTCTATTTGCCTAATTCTCTCCCTCTGTCTCATTCTCTCTATCTGTCTAATTCTCTCCCTCTGTCTCATTTTCTCTATCTGTCTAATTCCCTTGCTCTGCCTCATTCTCTAATTGTCTAATTCTCTCCCTCTGTCTCAATCTCACTCTTTGTCTAATTCTCTCCCTCTGTCTCAATCTCTATTTGTCTAAATCTCTCCCTCTGTCTCATTCTGTATTTGTCTAATCCTCTCCCACTGTCTCAGTTACTCTATTAGCCTAATTATCTCCCACTGTCTCAATCTCTCTATCTGCCTAATTCTCTCCCTCTGTCTCAATTTCTCTATGTGTCTAATTCTCTCCCCCTGCCTCATTCTCTATCTGTCAAATCTTCTCCCTCTGTCTCAATCTCTATTTATCTAAATCTCTACCCCTGTTTTAATCTCTCTGTCAGTCTAATTCTCTCCCTTTGTCTCAATCTCCCTATCTATCTAACTCTCTCCCTCTATCTCATTCTCTCTAATTCTCTCCCTCTGTCTCAATCTCTCTATCTGTCTAATTCTCTCCCTCTTTCTCATTCTCTATTTATCTAATTCTCTCCCACTGTCTCAAACTCTCTATCTGTCTAATTATCTCCCTCTATCTCATTCTCTATTTGTCTAATTCTCTCCATCTCTCTCATTCTCTCTATATGTCTAATTATCTCCCTGGGTCTCATTCTCTCTAATTCTCTCCCTCTGTCTCAATCTCTCTTTCTGTCTAATTCTCTCCCTCTGTCTCAATCTCTCTTTCTGTCTAATTCCCTCACTCTGTCTCATTCTTTATTTGTCCAATTCTCTCCCTCTGTCTCATTATCTTTGTCTAATTCTCTCCCTCTGTCTCATTCTCTATCTGTCTAATTCTCTCAATCTGTCTCATTCTTTATTTGTCTAATTCTCTCCCACTGTCTCATTCTCTCTAATCATCTCCCTATGTCTCTTTCTGCCTAATTCTCTCCCTGTGACACATTCTCTATATCCGTCTAATTCTCTCCCTCTGTCTCAATTTCTTTATTTGCCTAATTCTCTCCCTTTGTCTCTTTCTCTCTAATTGTCTCCCTCTGTCACATTCATTATTTGTCTAATTCTCTCCCTCTGTCTCAATCTCTCTATTTGTCTAATCCTCTCCCTCTGTCTCATTCTCTCTAATTCTCTCCATCTGTCTCATTCTTTATTTGTCTAATTCTCTCCCTCTGTCTCAATCTCTCTCTTTGTCTAATTCTCTCCCTCTGTCTCAATCTATTTGTCTAATTCTGTCCCTCTGTCTCAATCTCTCTATCTATCTAACTCTCCCCCTCTATCTCATTCTCTCTAATTCTCTCCCTCTGTCTCAATATCTCTATCTGTCTAATTCTCTCCCTCTGTCTCAATCTCCCTATGTGTCTAATTCTCTCCCTGTGCCTCATTCTCTATCTGTCTAATCTTCTCCGTCTGTCTCAATCGCTCTACATATCAAATTCTCTCCCTCTGTCTCAATCTCTCTATATGTCTAAATCTCTCCATCAGTCATATTCTCTCTAATCCGTTCCCAGGGTCTCAATCGCTCTATCTGCCTAATTCCCTCCCTCTGTCTCAATCTCTATATTTGTCTAATTCTCTCCCTCTCTCTCAATTTCTCTATGTGTCTAATTCTCTTCCTCTGTCTCATTCTCTCTAATTATCTCCTACTGTCTCAATCTCTCTATCTGTCTAATTCTCTCCCTCTGTCTAAATCTCTCTATCTGTCTAATTCTCTCCCTCTGCCTGATTCTCTCTAATCCGCTCCCACTGTCTCAATCGCACTATCTGCCTAATTCTCTCCCTCTGCCTCAATCTCTCTATGTGTCTAAGTCTCTCCCTCTGCCTCATTCTCTATCTGTCTAATCTTCGCCCTCTGTCTCAATCTCTCTACATGTCTAATTCTCTCCCTATGTCTCATTCTCTCTATCTGTCCATTTCTCTCCCTCTGACTCAATCTCTCGATTTTTCTAATTCTCTCACTCTCTCTCATTCTCCCCAATTCTCTCCCTCTGTCTTAATCTCTCTATTTGTCTAATTCCCTCCCTCTGTCTCAATCTCTCTATTTGCCTAATTGTCTCCCTCTGTCTTTCTTTATTTGTCTAATTCTCTCCCTCTGTCTCAATCTCTCTATTTGTCTAATTCTCGCCCACTGTCTCATTCTCTCTAATTCTCTCCCTCTGTCTCAATCTCTCTTTCTGTCTTATTCTCTTCCTCTGTCTCATTCTTTATTTGTCTAATTCTCTCCCTCAGTATCATTCTCTCTATCGGTCTAAATCTCTCTCTCTTTCTCATTCTCTATTTATCTATTTCTCTCGCTCTTTCTCAAACTCTCTATCCATCTAATTCTCTCCCTTCTTCTCAATCTCTATTTGTCTAATTCTCTCCATCTCTCTCATTCTCTCTATCTGTCTAATTATCTCCCTAGGTCTCATTCTCTCTAATTCTCTCCCTCTGTCTCATTCCCTCTTTCTGTCTAATTCTCTCACTCTGTCTCATTCTTTATTTGTCTAATTCTGTCCCTCTGTCTCATTCTCTCTATCTGTCTAATTAACTCCCTCTGTCTCATTCTATCTAATCCTCTCCCTCACTCTCAATCACTCTAATTCTCTCCCTCTGTCTCAATCTCTCTATCTATCTAACTCTCCCCCACTATGTCATTCTCTCTAATTCTTTCCCTCTGTCTCAATCTTTCTATCTGTCTAATTCATTCCCTCAGTGTCAATCTCTAATTTTCTAATCCTCTCCCTCTGTCTCATTCTCTATCTGTCTAAATCTCTCCCACTTTCTCATTCTCTATTTATCTAATTCTATCCCTCTGTCTCAAACTCTCCAGCTCTCTAATTCTCTACCTCCTTCTCAATCTCTATTTGTCTAATTCTCTCCATCTCTCTCATTCTCTCTATCTGTCTAATTAACTCTTTGGGTATCATTCACTCTAATTCTCTCCCGCTGACTCAATATCTCTATGTGTCTAATTCTCTCCCTCTGCCTTATTCTCTATATGTCTAATTCTCTCCCTCTGTCTCAATCTCTCTATATGTCTAATTCTCTCCCTCTGTCTCAATCTCTATATTTGTCCAATTCTCTCCCTCTGTCTCAATCTCTCTATCTGTCTAATTCTCTCCCTCTGTCTAAATCTCTCTATCTGTCTAATTCTCTCCCTCTGCCTCATTCTCTATCTGTCTAATCTTCTCCGTCAGTCTCAATCTTTCTACATGTCTAATTCTCTCCCTCTGTCTCAATCTCTCTATATGTCCAATTCTCTCTCTCGGTCTCATTCTCTCGATTCCGCTCCCACTGTCTCAATCTCTCTATCTGCCTAATTCTCTCCCTCTGTCTCAATCTCTCTATCTGCCTAATTCTCTCCCTCTGACTCAATATCTCTATGTGCCTAATTCTCTCCCTCTGCCTCATTCTCTATCTGTCTAATCTTCTCCCTCTGTCTCAATCTCTCTATATGTCTAATTCTCTCCCTCTGTCTCAATCTCTCTATTGGTCGAATTCTCTCCCTTTGTCTCATTCACTCTAATTCGTTCCCTCTGTGTCAATCTCTCTATATGTCTAATTCTCTCCCTCTGTCTCAATCTCTCTATCTGCCTAATTTTCTCCCTCTGTCGCATTCTTTATTTGTCTAATTCTCTCCCTCTGTCTCATTCTCTCTGTCTAATTCTCTCCCTCTGTCTCATTCTCTCTATCTGTCTATTCCTCTCCCCCTGTCTCAATCTCTTTATTTGTCTAATTCTCTCCATCTGTCTCACTCTCTCTATCTGCTTAATTCTCTCCCTCTGTCGCATTCTTTATTTGTCTATTTCTCTCCCTCTGTCTCATTCTCTCTGTCTAATTCTCTCCCTCTGTCTCAATCTTTCTATCTGTCTAATTAGCTCCCTCTGTCTCATTCTCTATTAATCTAATTCTCTCCCTCTGTCTCAATCTCTCTAATCCTATCCCTCAGTCTCAATCTCTCTAATTCTCTCCCTCTGTCTCATTCTCTATCTGTCTAATTCTCTCCCTCCGTCTCTATCTCTAGTTGTCTAATTCTCTCCCTCTGTCTCATTCTCTATCTGTCTAATGATCTCTCTCTGTCTCATTCTCCTTAATCCTCTCCCTCTGTCTCAATCTGTATATCTGTCTAATTATCTCCCTCTGTCTCAATCTCTCTATCTAAATCTCTCCCACTGTCTCATTCTCTCTAATTCTCTCCCTCTGTCTCATTCTCTCTTTGTCTAATTCTCTCCCTCTGTCTCAGTTTTTTCCATCTGTCTAATTCTCTCACTGTATCTCATTCTCTATTTGTCTAATTCTCTCCCTCTGCCTCAATCTCTATTTGTCAAATACTCTCCCTTTGTCTCATTCTCTCTCTGTGTCTTATTCCCTCCCTCTGTCTCATTCTCTATTTGTCTAATTCTCTCCCTCTGTCTCAATCTCTCTATCTGCCTAATTCTCTCCCTCTGTCTCATTCTCTCTAATCCTCTCCCGCAGTCTCAATCTGTATAACTGTCTCCCTCTGTGTCAATGTCTCTATCTGTCTAATTCCCTCCCTCTGTGTCAATCTCTATATGTCTAATTCCCTCCCTCTGGCTCATTCTCTCAAATTCTCTCCCTCTGTCTCAATCTCTCTATCTGTCTAATTCTCTCCCTCTGTCTCAATCTCTCTAATGCACTCCCTCTGTCTCAATCTTTCTATTTGCCTATTTCTCTACCTCTGTCTCATTCTCTCTATTTGTCTAATTCTCTCCCTCTGTCTCACTCTCTCTATTTGTATATTTCTTTCCCTCTATCTCATTCTCACTTTGTCATATTCTCTCCCTCTGTCTCATTCTATGTGTCTAATTCTCTCCCTCTGGCTCATTCTCTATTTGTCTAATTCTCTCCCTCTTTCTCAATCTCTCTCTCTGTCTAATCCTCTCCCTCTGTCTCAATCTCTCTATCTGTCTAATCTTCTCCCTCTGTCTCAGTCTTTCTATATGTCTAATTCTCTCCATCTATCTCAAACTCTCTATCTGTCTAATTCTCTCCCTCTGTCTCATTCTCTCTAATCCTCTCCCTCAGTCTCAAAATTTCTAATTCTCTCCCTCTGTCTCTATCTCTCTATCTGTCTAACTCTCTCCCTCTGTGCCAATCTCTATTTGTCTAATTCTCTCCCTTTGTCTCAATCGCTCTATCTGTCTAATTCACTCCCTCGTTCTCAATCTCTCAAATTCTCTCCCTCTGTCTCAATCTCTCTATCTGTCTAATTCTCTCCCTCTGTCTCAATCTCTCTAATGCGCTGCCTCTGTCTCAATCTTTCTATCTGCCTATTTCTCTCCCTCTGTCTCATTCTCTCTATTTGCTATTTCTATCCCTCTGTCTCACTCTCTCTATTTGTATATTTCTTTCCCTCTGTCTCATTCTCACTTTGTCATATTCTCTCCCTCTGTCTCATTCTCTCTATTTGTCTATTTCTATCCCTCTGTCTCACTCTCTCTATTTGTATATTTCTTTCCCTCTGTCTCATTCTCACTTTGTCATATTCTCTCCCTCTGTCTCATTCTATCTGTCTAATTCTCTCCCTCTGGCTCATTCTCTATTTGTCTAATTCTCTCCCTCTTTCTCAATCTCTCTCTCTGTCTAATCCTATCACTCTGTCTCAATCTCTCTATCTGTCTAATCTTCTCCTTCTGTCTCAGTCTTTCTATATGTCTAATTCTCTCCCTCCATCTTATTCTCTACTATTCTAATTCTCTCCATCTGTCTCAATCTCTCTATCTGTCTACTTCTCTCCCTCTGTGTCAATCTCTATTTGTCTAATTCTCTCCCTCTGTCTCAACCTCTCTATTCCGCTCCCTCTGCCTCATTCTCTCTATCTGTCTAATTCTCTTCCTCTGTCTCATTCTCTATTCATCTAATTCTCTACCTCTGTCTCACTCTCTCTATTTGTCCAATTCTCTTCCACTGTCTCATTCTCACTTTGTCTAATTCTCTCCCTCTGTCTCACTCTCTCTATTTGTCTAATTCTCTCCCTCTCTCTCAATCTATCGATTTGTCTAATTCTCTCCCTGTGTCTCATTCTCTCTAATTCTCTCCCTCTGTCTCAACCTCTCTATCTGTCTAATTCTCTCCCTCTGTCTCAATCTCTCTATCTGTCTAATAATCTCCCTCTGTCTCAATCTGTATATCTGTCTAATTCTCTCCCTCTGTCTCAATCTCTCTATCTGCCTAATTCTCTCCCTCTGTCGCATTCTTTATTTGTCTATTTCTCTCCCTCTGTCTCATTCTCTCTGTCTAATTCTCTCCCTCTGTCTCAATCTTTCTATCTGTCTAATTAGCTCCCTCTGTCTCATTCTCTATTAATCTAATTCTCTCCCTCTGTCTCAATCTCTCTAATCCTATCCCTCAGTCTCAATCTCTCTAATTCTCTCCCTCTGTCTCATTCTCTATCTGTCTAATTCTCTCCTTCCGTCTCTATCTCTAGTTGTCTAATTCTCTCCCTCTGTCTCATTCTCTATCTGTCTAATGATCTCTCTCTGTCTCATTCTCCTTAATCCTCTCCCTCTGTCTCAATCTGTATATCTGTCTAATTATCTCCCTCTGTCTCAATCTCTCTATCTAAATCTCTCCCACTGTCTCATTCTCTCTAATTCTCTCCCTCTGTCTCATTCTCTCTTTGTCTAATTCTCTCCCTCTGTCTCAGTTTTTTCCATCTGTCTAATTCTCTCACTGTATCTCATTCTCTATTTGTCTAATTCTCTCCCTCTGCCTCAATCTCTATTTGTCAAATACTCTCCCTTTGTCTCATTCTCTCTCTGTGTCTTATTCCCTCCCTCTGTCTCATTCTCTATTTGTCTAATTATCTCCCTCTGTCTCAATCTCTCTATCTGCCTAATTCTCTCCCACTGTCTCATTCTCTCTAATCCTCTCCCGCAGTCTCAATCTGTATAACTGTCTCCCTCTGTCTCAATGTCTCTATCTGTCTAATTCCTTCCCTCTGTGTAAATCTCTATATGTCTAATTCCCTCCCTCTGGCTCATTCTCTCAAATTCTCTCCCTCTGTCTCAATCTCTCTATCTGTCTAATTCTCTCCCTCTGTCTCAATCTCTCTAATGCACTCCCTCTGTCTCAATCTTTCTATTTGCCTATTTCTCTACCTCTGTCTCATTCTCTCTATTTGTCTAATTCTCTCCCTCTGTCTCACTCTCTCTATTTGTATATTTCTTTCCCTCTATCTCATTCTCACTTTGTCATATTCTCTCCCTCTGTCTCATTCTATGTGTCTAATTCTCTCCCTCTGGCTCATTCTCTATTTGTCTAATTCTCTCCCTCTTTCTCAATCTCTCTCTCTGTCTAATCCTCTCCCTCTGTCTCAATCTCTCTATCTGTCTAATCTTCTCCCTCTGTCTCAGTCTTTCTATATGTCTAATTCTCTCCCTCCATCTTATTCTCTACTATTCTAATTCTCTCCATCTGTCTCAATCTCTCTATCTGTCTACTTCTCTCCCTCTGTGTCAATCTCTATTTGTCTAATTCTCTCCCTCTGTCTCAACCTCTCTATTCCGCTCCCTCTGCCTCATTCTCTCTATCTGTCTAATTCTCTTCCTCTGTCTCATTCTCTATTCATCTAATTCTCTCCCTCTGTCTCACTCTCTCTATTTGTCCAATTCTCTTCCTCTGTCTCATTCTCACTTTGTCTAATTCTCTCCCTCTGTCTCACTCTCTCTATTTGTCTAATTCTCTCCCTCTCTCTCAATCTATCTATTTGTCTAATTCTCTCCCTGTGTCTCATTCTCTCTAATTCTCTCCCTCTGTCTCAACCTCTCTATCTGTCTAATTCTCTCCCTCTGTCTCAATCTCTCTATCTGTCTAATAATCTCCCTCTGTCTCAATCTGGAAATCTGTCTAATTCTCTCGCTCTGTCTCAATCTCTCTATCTGCCTAATTCTCTCCCTCTGTCTCATTCTCTCTGTCTAATTCTCTCCCTCTGTCTCAATCTCTCTATCTGTCTAATAATCTCCCTCTGTCTCAATCTGTATATCTGTCTAATTCTCTCCCTCTGTCTCAATCTCTCTATCTGCCTAATTCTCTCCCTCTGTCTCATTCTCTCTGTCTAATTCTCTCCCTCTGTCTCAATCTTTCTATCTGTCTAATTAGCTCCCTCTGTCTCATTCTCTATTAATCTAATTCTCTCCCTCTGTCTCAATCTCTCTAATCCTATCCCTCAGTCTCAATCTCTCTAATTCTCTCCCTCTGTCTCATTCTCTATCTGTCTAATGATCTCTCTCTGTCTCATTCTCCTTAATCCTCTCCCTCTGTCTCAATCTGTATATCTGTCTAATTATCTCCCTCTGTCTCAATCTCTCTATCTAAATCTCTCCCACTGTCTCATTCTCTCTAATTCTCTCCCTCTGTCTCATTCTCTCTTTGTCTAATTCTCTCCCTCTGTCTCAGTTTTTTCCATCTGTCTAATTCTCTCACTGTATCTCATTCTCTATTTGTCTAATTCTCTCCCTCTGCCTCAATCTCTATTTGTCAAATACTCTCCCTTTGTCTCATTCTCTCTCTGTGTCTTATTCCCTCCCTCTGTCTCATTCTCTATTTGTCTAATTCTCTCCCTCTGTCTCAATCTCTCTATCTGCCTAATTTTCTCGCTCTGTCTCATTCTCTCTAATCCTCTCCCGCAGTCTCAATCTGTATAACTGTCTCCCTCTGTGTCAATGTCTCTATCTGTCTAATTCCCTCCCTCTGTGTCAATCTCTATATGTCTAATTCCCTCCCTCTGGCTCATTCTCTCAAATTCTCTCCCTCTGTCTCAATCTCTCTATCTGTCTAATTCTCTCCCTCTGTCTCAATCTCTCTAATGCACTCCCTCTGTCTCAATCTTTCTATTTGCCTATTTCTCTACCTCTGTCTCATTCTCTCTATTTGTCTAATTCTATCCCTCTGTCTCACTCTCTCTATTTGTATATTTCTTTCCCTCTATCTCATTCTCACTTTGTCATATTCTCTCCCTCTGTCTCATTCTATGTGTCTAATTCTCTCCCTCTGGCTCATTCTCTATTTGTCTAATTCTCTCCCTCTTTCTCAATCTCTCTCTCTGTCTAATCCTCTCCCTTGTCTCAATCTCTCTATCTGTCTAATCTTCTCCCTCTGTCTCAGTCTTTCTATATGTCTAATTCTCTCCCTCCATCTTATTCTCTACTATTCTAATTCTCTCCATCTGTCTCAATCTCTCTATCTGTCTACTTCTCTCCCTCTGTCTCTATCTCTCTATCTGTCTAATTCTCTCCCTCTGTCTCAACCTCTCTATTCCGCTCCCTCTGCCTCATTCTCTCTATCTGTCTAATTCCCTTCCTCTGTCTCATTCTCTATTCATCTAATTCTCTCCCTCTGTCTCACTCTCTCTATTTGTCCAATTCTCTTCCTCTGTCTCATTCTCACTTTGTCTAATTCTCTCCCTCTGTCTCACTCTCTCTATTTGTCTAATTCTCTCCCTCTCTCTCAATCTATCTATTTGTCTAATTCTCTCCCTGTGTCTCATTCTCTCTAATTCTCTCCCTCTGTCTCAACCTCTCTATCTGTCTAATTCTCTCCCTCTGTCTCAATCTCTCTATCTGTCTAATAATCTCCCTCTGTCTCAATCTGTATATCTGTCTAATTCTCTCCCTCTGTCTCAATCTCTCTATCTGCCTAATTCTCTCCCTCTGTCGCATTCTTTATTTGTCTATTTCTCTCCCTCTGTCTCATTCTCTCTGTCTAATTCTCTCCCTCTGTCTCAATCTTTCTATCTGTCTAATTAGCTCCCTCTGTCTCATTCTCTATTAATCTAATTCTCTCCCTCTGTCTCAATCTCTCTAATCCTATCCCTCAGTCTCAATCTCTCTAATTCTCTCCCTCTGTCTCATTCTCTATCTGTCTAATTCTCTCCCTCCGTCTCTATCTCTAGTTGTCTAATTCTCTCCCTCTGTCTCATTCTCTATCTGTCTAATGATCTCTCTCTGTCTCATTCTCCTTAATCCTCTCCCTCTGTCTCAATCTGTATATCTGTCTAATTATCTCCCTCTGTCTCAATCTCTCTATCTAAATCTCTCCCACTGTCTCATTCTCTCTAATTCTCTCCCTCTGTCTCATTCTCTCTTTGTCTAATTCTCTCCCTCTGTCTCAGTTTTTTCCATCTGTCTAATTCTCTCACTGTATCTCATTCTCTATTTGTCTAATTCTCTCCCTCTGCCTCAATCTCTATTTGTCAAATACTCTCCCTTTGTCTCATTCTCTCTCTGTGTCTAATTCTCTCCCTCTATGTCAATCTTTATTTGTCTAATTCCTTCCCCCTGTCTCATTCTCTCAAATTCTCTCCCTCTGTCTCAATCTCTCTATCTGTATAATTCTCTCCCTCTGGCTCATTCTCTCAAATTCTCTCCCTCTGTCTCAATCTTTCTATCTGCCTATTTCTCTCCCTCTGTCTCATTCTCTCTATTTGTCTAATTCTCTCCCTCTGTCTCACTCTCTCCTTTTGTATATTTCTTTCCCTCTGTCTCATTCTCACTTTGTCATATTCTCTCCCTCTGTCTCATTCTATCTGTCTAATTCTCTCCCTCTGGCTCATTCTCTACTTGTCTAATTCTCTCCCTCTTTCTCAATCTCTCTCTCTATCTAATCCTCTCCCTCTGTCTCAATCTCTCTATCTGTCTAACCTTCTCCCTCTGTCTCAGTCTTTCTATATGTCTAATTCTCTCCATCTGTCTCAAACTCTCTATCTGTCTAATTCTCTCCCTCTTTCTCATTCTCTCTAATCCTCTCCCTCAGTCTCAAAATTTCTAATTCTCTCCCTCTGTCTCAATCTCTCTATCTGTCTACTTCTCTCCGTCTGTGTCAATCTCTATTTGTCTTATTCTCTCGCTATGTCTCAATCGCTATATCTGTCTAATTCTCACCCCCTGTCTCATTCTCTCTAATTCTCTCCCTCTGTCTCAATCTCTCTCTCTGTCTAATTCTCTCCCTCTGTGTCATCTCTATTTGTCTTATTCTCTCGCTATGTCTCAATTGCTATATCTGTCTAATTCTCTCTCTCTGTCTCATTCTTTCTAATTCCCTCCCTCTGTCTCAATCTCTCTATCTGTCTAGTTCTCTCCCTCTATCTCAACCTCTCTATTCCGCTCCCTCTGTCTCATTCTCTCTATCTGTCTAATTCTCTCACTCTGTCTCATTCTTTCTGTCTAATTCTCTCCCTCTGTCTCAATCTCTCTATCTGTCTAATTCTCTCCCTCTGTCTCAATCTTTCTATCTGTCTAATTAGCTCCCTCTGTCTCATTCTCTATTAATCTAACTCTCTCCCTCTGTCTCAATCTCTCTAATGCGCTCCCTCTGTCTCAATCTTTCTATCTGCCTATTTCTCTCCCTCTGTCTCATTCTCTCTATTTGTCTAATTCTCTCCCTCTGTCTCACTCTCTCTATTTGTATATTTCTTTCCCTCTGTCTCATTCTCACTTTCTCATATTCTCTCCCTCTGTCTCATTCTATCTGTCTAATTCTCTCCCTCTGGCTCATTCTCTATTTGTCTAATTCTCTCCCTCTTTCTCAATCTCTCTCTCTGTCTAATTCTCTCCCTCTGTCTCATTCTATCTGTCTAATTCTCTCCCTCTGGCTCATTCTCTATTTGTCTAATTCTCTCCCTCTTTCTCAATCTCTCTCTCTGTCTAATTCTCTCCCTCTTTCTCAATCTCTCTCTCTGTCTAATCCTCTCCCTCTGTCTCAATCTCTCTATCTGTCTAATCTTCTCCCTCTGTCTCAGTCTTTCTATCTGTCTAATTCTCTCCATCTGTCTCAAACTCTCTATCTGTCTAATTCTCTCCCTCTGTCTCAATCTCTCTAATGCGCTCCCTCTGTCTTAATCTTTCTATCTGCCTATTTCTCTCCCTCTGTCTCATTCTCTCTACTTGTCTAATACTCTCCCTCTGTCTCACTCTCTCTATTTGTATATTTCTTTCCCTCTGTCTCATTCTCACTTTGTCATATTCTCTCCCTCTGTCTCATTCTGTCTGTCTAATTCTCTCCCTCCGGCTCATTCTCTATTTGTCTAATACTCTCCCTCTTTCTCAATCTCTCTCTCTGTCTAATCCTCTCCCTCTGTCTCAATCTCTCTATCTGTCTAATCTTCTCCCTCTGTCTCAGTCTTTCTATATGTCTTATTCTCTCCATCTGTCTCAAACTCTCTATCTGTTTAATTCTCTCCCTCTGTCTCATTCTCTCTAATCCTCTCCCTCAGTCTCAAAATTTCTAATTCTCTCCCTCTGTCTCTATCTCTCTATCTGTCTAATTCTCTCCCTCTGTGCCAATCTCTATTTGTCTAATTCTCTCCATTTGTCTCAATCGCTCTATCTGTCTAATTCACTCCCTCCTTCTCAATCTCTCAAATTCTCTCCCTCTGTCTCAATCTCTCTATCTGTCTAATTCTCTCCCTCTGTCTCAATCTCTCTAATGCGCTGCCTCTGTCTCAATCTTTCTATCTGCCTATTTCTCTCCCTCTGTCTCATTCTCTCTATTTGTCTATTTCTATCCCTCTGTCTCACTCTCTCTATTTGTATATTTCTTTCCCTCTGTCTCATTCTCACTTTGTCATATTCTCTCCCTCTGTCTCATTCTATGTGTCTAATTCTCTCCCTCTGGCTCATTCTCTATTTGTCTAATTCTCTCCCTCTTTCTCAATCTCTCTCTCTGTCTAATCCTATCACTCTGTCTCAATCTCTCTATCTGTCTAATCTTCTCCCTCTGTCTCAGTCTTTCTATATGTCTAATTCTCTCCCTCCATCTTATTCTCTACTATTCTAATTCTCTCCATCTGTCTCAATCTCTCTATCTGTCTACTTCTCTCCCTCTGTGTCAATCTCTATTTGTCTAATTCTCTCCCTCTGTCTCAACCTCTCTATTCCGCTCCCTCTGCCTCATTCTCTCTATCTGTCTAATTCTCTTCCTCTGTCTCATTCTCTATTCATCTAATTCTCTCCCTCTGTCTCACTCTCTCTATTTGTCCAATTCTCTTCCTCTGTCTCATTCTCACTTTGTCTAATTCTCTCCCTCTGTCTCACTCTCTCTATTTGTCTAATTCTCTCCCTCTCTCTCAATCTATCTATTTGTCTAATTCTCTCCCTGTGTCTCATTCTCTCTAATTCTCTCCCTCTGTCTCAACCTCTCTATCTGTCTAATTCTCTCCCTCTGCCTCAATCTCTCTATCTGTCTAATAATCTCCCTCTGTCTCAATCTGTATATCTGTCTAATTCTCTCCCTCTGTCTCAATCTCTCTATCTGTCTAAATCTCTCCCACTGTCTCATTCTCTCTAATTCTCTCCCTCTGTCTCATTCTCTCTTTGTCTAATTCTCTCCCTCTGTCTCAGTTTTTTCCATCTGTCTAATTCTCTCACTGTGTCTCATTCTCTATTTGTCTAATCCTCTCCCTTGGCCTCAATCTCTATTTGTCAAATACTCTCCCTTTGTCTCATTCTCTCACTGTGTCTTATTCCCTCCCTCTGTCTCATACTCTATTTGTCTAATTCTCTCCCTCTGTCTCAATCTCTCTATCTGCCTAATTCTGTCGCTCTGTCTCATTCTCTCTAATCCTCTCCCGCAGTCTCAATCTCTATAACTGTCTCCCTCTGTCTCAATGTCTCTATCTGTCTAATTCTCTCCCTCTGTGTCAATCTCTATCTGTCTAATTCTCTCCCTCTGTCTCAATCTCTCTAATGCGCTCCCTCTGTCTCAATCTTTCTATCTGCCTATTTCTCTCCCTCTGTCTCATTCTCTCTATTTGTCTAATTCTCTCCCTCTGTCTCACTCTCTCTATTTGTATATTTCTTTCCCTCTGTCTCATTCTCACTTTGTCATATTCTCTCCCTCTGTCTCATTCTATCTGTCTAATTCTCTCCCTCTGGCTCATTCTCTATTTGTCTAATTCTCTCCCTCTTTCTCAATCTCTCTCTCTGTCTAATCCTCTCCCTCTGTCTCAATCTAGCTATCTGTCTAATCTTCTCCCGCTGTCTCAGTCTTTCTATATGTCTAATTCTCTCCATCTGTCTCAAACTCTCTATCTGTCTAATTCTCTCCCTCTGTCTCACTCTCTCTATTTGTATATTTCTTTCCCTCTGTCTCGTTCTCACTTTGTCATATTCTCTCCCTCTGTCTCATTCTATCTGTCTAATTCTCTCCCTCTGTCTCATTCTCTCTACTCCTCTCCCTCAGTCTCAAAATTTCTAATTCTCTCCCTCTGTCTCAATCTCTCTATCTGTCTAATTCTCTCCCTCTGTGTCAATCTCTATTTGTTTAATTCTCTCCCTTTGTCTCAATCGCTCTATCTGTCTAATTCTCTCCCTCGTACTCATTCTCTCAAATTCTCTCCCTCTGCCTCAATCTCTCTATCTGTCTAATTCTCTCCCTCTGTCTGAATCTCTCTAATGCGCTCCCTCTGTCTCAATCTTTCTATCTGCCTATTTCTCTCCCTCTGTCTCATTCTCTTTATTTGTCTAATTCTCTCCCTCTGTCTCACTCTCTCTATTTGTATATTTCTTTCCCTCTGTCTCATTCTCACTTTGTCATATTCTCTCCCTCTGTCTCATTCTATCTGTCTAATTCTCTCCCTCTGGCTCATTCTCTATTTGTCTAATTCTATCCCTCTTTCTCAACCTCTCTCTCTGTCGAATCTTCTCCCTCTGTCTCAATCTCTCTATCTGTCTAATCTTCTCCCTCTGTCTCAGTCTTTCTATATGTCTAATTCTCTCCCTCTGTCTCATTCTCTACTATTCTAATTCTCTCCATCTGTCTCAATCTCTCTATCTGTCTTATTCTCTCCCTCTGTCTCATTCTCTCTAATCCTCTCCCTCAGTCTCAAAATTTCTAATTCTCTCCCTCTGTCTCAATCTCTCTATCTGTCTACTTCTCTCCCTCTGTGTCAATCTCTATTTGTCTAATCCTCGCCCTCTGTCTCATTCTTTCTATCTGTCTAATTCTCTTCCTCTGTCTCATTCTCTATTCATCTAATTCTCTCCCTCTGTCTCATTCTCACTTTGTCTAATTCTCTCCCTCTGTCTCAATCTATCTATTTGTCTAATTCTCTCCCAGTGTCTCATTCTCTCTAATTCTCTCCCTCTGTCTCAACCTCTCTATCTGTCTAATTCTCTCCCTCTGTCTCAATCTCTCTATCTGTCTAATTCTCTTCCACTGTCTCATTCTCTCTAATTCTCTCCCTATGTCTCATTCTCTCTTTGTCTAATTCTCTCCCTCTGTCTCAGTTTTTTCCATCTGTCTAATTCTCTCACTCTGTCTCATTCTCTATTTGTCTAATTCTCTCCCTCTGCCTCAATCTCTATTTGTCAAATACTCTCCCTTTGTCTCATTCTCTCTCTGTGTCTAATTCTCTCCCTCTATGTCAATCTTTATTTGTCTAATTCCTTCCCCCTGTCTCATTCTCTCAAATTCTCTCCCTCTGTCTCAATCTCTCTATCTGTATAATTCTCTCCCTCTGGCTCATTCTCTCAAATTCTCTCCCTCTGTCTCAATCTTTCTATCTGCCTATTTCTCTCCCTCTGTCTCATTCTCTCTATTTGTCTAATTCTCTCCCTCTGTCTCACTCTCTCCTTTTGTATATTTCTTTCCCTCTGTCTCATTCTCACTTTGTCATATTCTCTCCCTCTGTCTCATTCTATCTGTCTAATTCTCTCCCTCTGGCTCATTCTCTACTTGTCTAATTCTCTCCCTCTTTCTCAATCTCTCTCTCTATCTAATCCTCTCCCTCTGTCTCAATCTCTCTATCTGTCTAACCTTCTCCCTCTGTCTCAGTCTTTCTATATGTCTAATTCTCTCCATCTGTCTCAAACTCTCTATCTGTCTAATTCTCTCCCTCTTTCTCATTCTCTCTAATCCTCTCCCTCAGTCTCAAAATTTCTAATTCTCTCCCTCTGTCTCAATCTCTCTATCTGTCTACTTCTCTCCGTCTGTGTCAATCTCTATTTGTCTTATTCTCTCGCTATGTCTCAATCGCTATATCTGTCTAATTCTCACCCCCTGTCTCATTCTCTCTAATTCTCTCCCTCTGTCTCAATCTCTCTCTCTGTCTAATTCTCTCCCTCTGTGTCATCTCTATTTGTCTTATTCTCTCGCTATGTCTCAATTGCTATATCTGTCTAATTCTCTCTCTCTGTCTCATTCTTTCTAATTCCCTCCCTCTGTCTCAATCTCTCTATCTGTCTAGTTCTCTCCCTCTATCTCAACCTCTCTATTCCGCTCCCTCTGTCTCATTCTCTCTATCTGTCTAATTCTCTCACTCTGTCTCATTCTTTCTGTCTAATTCTCTCCCTCTGTCTCAATCTCTCTATCTGTCTAATTCTCTCCCTCTGTCTCAATCTTTCTATCTGTCTAATTAGCTCCCTCTGTCTCATTCTCTATTAATCTAACTCTCTCCCTCTGTCTCAATCTCTCTAATGCGCTCCCTCTGTCTCAATCTTTCTATCTGCCTATTTCTCTCCCTCTGTCTCATTCTCTCTATTTGTCTAATTCTCTCCCTCTGTCTCACTCTCTCTATTTGTATATTTCTTTCCCTCTGTCTCATTCTCACTTTGTCATATTCTCTCCCTCTGTCTCATTCTATCTGTCTAATTCTCTCCCTCTGGCTCATTCTCTATTTGTCTAATTCTCTCCCTCTTTCTCAATCTCTCTCTCTGTCTAATTCTCTCCCTCTGTCTCATTCTATCTGTCTAATTCTCTCCCTCTGGCTCATTCTCTATTTGTCTAATTCTCTCCCTCTTTCTCAATCTCTCTCTCTGTCTAATTCTCTCCCTCTTTCTCAATCTCTCTCTCTGTCTAATCCTCTCCCTCTGTCTCAATCTCTCTATCTGTCTAATCTTCTCCCTCTGTCTCAGTCTTTCTATCTGTCTAATTCTCTCCATCTGTCTCAAACTCTCTATCTGTCTAATTCTCTCCCTCTGTCTCAATCTCTCTAATGCGCTCCCTCTGTCTTAATCTTTCTATCTGCCTATTTCTCTCCCTCTGTCTCATTCTCTCTACTTGTCTAATACTCTCCCTCTGTCTCACTCTCTCTATTTGTATATTTCTTTCCCTCTGTCTCATTCTCACTTTGTCATATTCTCTCCCTCTGTCTCATTCTGTCTGTCTAATTCTCTCCCTCCGGCTCATTCTCTATTTGTCTAATACTCTCCCTCTTTCTCAATCTCTCTCTCTGTCTAATCCTCTCCCTCTGTCTCAATCTCTCTATCTGTCTAATCTTCTCCCTCTGTCTCAGTCTTTCTATATGTCTTATTCTCTCCATCTGTCTCAAACTCTCTATCTGTTTAATTCTCTCCCTCTGTCTCATTCTCTCTAATCCTCTCCCTCAGTCTCAAAATTTCTAATTCTCTCCCTCTGTCTCTATCTCTCTATCTGTCTAATTCTCTCCCTCTGTGCCAATCTCTATTTGTCTAATTCTCTCCATTTGTCTCAATCGCTCTATCTGTCTAATTCACTCCCTCCTTCTCAATCTCTCAAATTCTCTCCCTCTGTCTCAATCTCTCTATCTGTCTAATTCTCTCCCTCTGTCTCAATCTCTCTAATGCGCTGCCTCTGTCTCAATCTTTCTATCTGCCTATTTCTCTCCCTCTGTCTCATTCTCTCTATTTGTCTATTTCTATCCCTCTGTCTCACTCTCTCTATTTGTATATTTCTTTCCCTCTGTCTCATTCTCACTTTGTCATATTCTCTCCCTCTGTCTCATTCTATCTGTCTAATTCTCTCCCTCTGGCTCATTCTCTATTTGTCTAATTCTCTCCCTCTTTCTCAATCTCTCTCTCTGTCTAATCCTCTCCCTCTGTCTCAATCTCTCTATCTGTCTAATCTTCTCCCTCTGTCTCAGTCTTTCTATATGTCTAATTCTCTCCCTCCATCTTATTCTCTACTATTCTAATTCTCTCCATCTGGCTCAATCTCTCTATCTGTCTACTTCTCTCCCTCTGTGTCAATCTCTATTTGTCTAATTCTCTCCCTCTGTCTCAACCTCTCTATTCCGCTCCCTCTGCCTCATTCTCTCTATCTGTCTAATTCTCTTCCTCTGTCTCATTCTCTATTCATCTAATTCTCTCCCTCTGTCTCACTCTCTCAATTTGTCCAATTCTCTTCCTCTGTCTCATTCTCACTTTGTCTAATTCTCTCCCTCTGTCTCACTCTCTCTATTTGTCTAATTCTCTCCCTCTCTCTCAATCTATCTATTTGTCTAATTTTCTCCCTGTGTCTCATTCTCTCTAATTCTCTCCCTCTGTCTCAACCTCTCTATCTGTCTAATTCTCTCCCTCTGTCTCAATCTCTCTATCTGTCTAATAATCTCCCTCTGTCTCAATCTGTATATCTGTCTAATTCTCTCCCTCTGTCTCAATCTCTCTATCTGCCTAATTCTCTCCCTCTGTCGCATTCTTTATTTGTCTATTTCTCTCCCTCTGTCTCATTCTCTCTGTCTAATTCTCTCCCTCTGTCTCAATCTTTCTATCTGTCTAATTAGCTCCCTCTGTCTCATTCTCTATTAATCTAATTCTCTCCCTCTGTCTCAATCTCTCTAATCCTATCCCTCAGTCTCAATCTCTCTAATTCTCTCCCTCTGTCTCATTCTCTATCTGTCTAATTCTCTCCCTCCGTCTCTATCTCTAGTTGTCTAATTCTCTCCCTCTGTCTCATTCTCTATCTGTCTAATGATCTCTCTCTGTCTCATTCTCCTTAATCCTCTCCCTCTGTCTCAATCTGTATATCTGTCTAATTATCTCCCTCTGTCTCAATCTCTCTATCTAAATCTCTCCCACTGTCTCATTCTCTCTAATTCTCTCCCTCTGTCTCATTCTCTCTTTGTCTAATTCTCTCCCTCTGTCTCAGTTTTTTCCATCTGTCTATTTCTCTCCCTCTGTCTCATTCTCTCTTTGTCTAATTCTCTCCCTCTGTCTCAGTTTTTTCCATCTGTCTAATTCTCTCACTGTATCTCATTCTCTATTTGTCTAATTCTCTCCCTCTGCCTCAATCTCTATTTGTCAAATACTCTCCCTTTGTCTCATTCTCTCTCTGTGTCTTATTCCCTCCCTCTGTCTCATTCTCTATTTGTCTAATTCTCTCCCTCTGTCTCAATCTCTCTATCTGCCTAATTCTCTCGCTCTGTCTCATTCTCTCTAATCCTCTCCCGCAGTCTCAATCTGTATAACTGTCTCCCTCTGTCTCAATGTCTCTATCTGTCTAATTCCCTCCCTCTGTGTCAATCTCTATATGTCTAATTCCCTCCCTCTGGCTCATTCTCTCAAATTCTCTTCCTCTGTCTCAATCTCTCTATCTGTCTAATTCTCTCCCTCTGTCTCAATCTCTCTAATGCACTCCCTCTGTCTCAATCTTTCTATTTGCCTATTTCTCTACCTCTGTCTCATTCTCTCTATTTGTCTAATTCTCTCCCTCTGTCTCACTCTCTCTATTTGTATATTTCTTTCCCTCTATCTCATTCTCACTTTGTCATATTCTCTCCCTCTGTCTCATTCTATGTGTCTAATTCTCTCCCTCTGGCTCATTCTCTATTTGTCTAATTCTCACCCTCTTTCTCAATCTCTCTCTCTGTCTAATCCTCTCCCTCTGTCTCAATCTCTCTATCTGTCTAATCTTCTCCCTCTGTCTCAGTCTTTCTATATGTCTAATTCTCTCCATCTGTCTCAAACTCTCTATCTGTCTAATTCTCTCCCTCTGTCTCATTCTCTCTAATCCTCTCCCTCAGTCTCAAAATTTCTAATTCTCTCCCTCTGTCTCTATCTCTCTATCTGTCTAATTCTCTCCCTCTGTGCCAATCTCTATTTGTCTAATTCTCTCCCTTTGTCTCAATCGCTCTATCTGTCTAATTCACTCCCTCGTTCTCAATCTCTCAAATTCTCTCCCTCTGTCTCAATCTCTCTATCTGTCTAATTCTCTCCCTCTGTCTCAATCTCTCTAATGCGCTGCCTCTGTCTCAATCTTTCTATCTGCCTATTTCTCTCCCTCTGTCTCATTCTCTCTATTTGTCTATTTCTATCCCTCTGTCTCACTCTCTCTATTTGTATATTTCTTTCCCTCTGTCTCATTCTCACTTTGTCATATTCTCTCCCTCTGTCTCATTCTCTCTATTTGTCTATTTCTATCCCTCTGTCTCATTCTCTCTATTTGTCCATTTCTATCCCTCTGTCTCACTCTCTCTATTTGTATATTTCTTTCCCTCTGTCTCATTCTCACTTTGTCATATTCTCTCTCTCTGTCTCATTCTATCTGTCTAATTCTCTCCCTCTGGCTCATTCTCTATTTGTCTAATTCTCTCCCTCTTTCTCAATCTCTCTCTCTGTCTAATTCTCTCCCTCTTTCTCAATCTCTCTCTCTGTCTAATCCTCTCCCTCTATCTCAATCTCTCTATCTGTCTAATCTTCTCCCTCTGTCTCAGTCTTTCTATCTGTCTAATTCTCTCCATCTGTCTCAAACTCTCTATCTGTCTAATTCTCTCCCTCTGTCTCAATCTCTCTAATGCGCTCCCTCTGTCTTAATCTTTCTATCTGCCTATTTCTCTCCCTCTGTCTCATTCTCTCTACTTGTCTAATACTCTCCCTCTGTCTCACTCTCTCTATTTGTATATTTCTTTCCCTCTGTCTCATTCTCACTTTGTCATATTCTCTCCCTCTGTCTCATTCTGTCTGTCTAATTCTCTCCCTCCGGCTCATTCTCTATTTGTCTAATACTCTCCCTCTTTCTCAATCTCTCTCTCTGTCTAATCCTCTCCCTCTGTCTCAATCTCTCTATCTGTCTAATCTTCTCCCTCTGTCTCAGTCTTTCTATATGTCTTATTCTCTCCATCTGTCTCAAACTCTCTATCTGTTTAATTCTCTCCCTCTGTCTCATTCTCTCTAATCCTCTCCCTCAGTCTCAAAATTTCTAATTCTCTCCCTCTGTCTCTATCTCTCTATCTGTCTAATTCTCTCCCTCTGTGCCAATCTCTATTTGTCTAATTCTCTCCATTTGTCTCAATCGCTCTATCTGTCTAATTCACTCCCTCCTTCTCAATCTCTCAAATTCTCTCCCTCTGTCTCAATCTCTCTATCTGTCTAATTCTCTCCCTCTGTCTCAATCTCTCTAATGCGCTGCCTCTGTCTCAATCTTTCTATCTGCCTATTTCTCTCCCTCTGTCTCATTCTCTCTATTTGTCTATTTCTATCCCTCTGTCTCACTCTCTCTATTTGTATATTTCTTTCCCTCTGTCTCATTCTCACTTTGTCATATTCTCTCCCTCTGTCTCATTCTATCTGTCTAATTCTCTCCCTCTGGCTCATTCTCTATTTGTCTAATTCTCTCCCTCTTTCTCAATCTCTCTCTCTGTCTAATCCTCTCCCTCTGTCTCAATCTCTCTATCTGTCTAATCTTCTCCCTCTGTCTCAGTCTTTCTATATGTCTAATTCTCTCCCTCCATCTTATTCTCTACTATTCTAATTCTCTCCATCTGGCTCAATCTCTCTATCTGTCTACTTCTCTCCCTCTGTGTCAATCTCTATTTGTCTAATTCTCTCCCTCTGTCTCAACCTCTCTATTCCGCTCCCTCTGCCTCATTCTCTCTATCTGTCTAATTCTCTTCCTCTGTCTCATTCTCTATTCATCTAATTCTCTCCCTCTGTCTCACTCTCTCAATTTGTCCAATTCTCTTCCTCTGTCTCATTTTCACTTTGTCTAATTCTCTCCCTCTGTCTCACTCTCTCTATTTGTCTAATTCTCTCCCTCTCTCTCAATCTATCTATTTGTCTAATTTTCTCCCTGTGTCTCATTCTCTCTAATTCTCTCCCTCTGTCTCAACCTCTCTATCTGTCTAATTCTCTCCCTCTGTCTCAATCTCTCTATCTGTCTAATAATCTCCCTCTGTCTCAATCTGTATATCTGTCTAATTCTCTCCCTCTGTCTCAATCTCTCTATCTGCCTAATTCTCTCCCTCTGTCGCATTCTTTATTTGTCTATTTCTCTCCCTCTGTCTCATTCTCTCTGTCTAATTCTCTCCCTCTGTCTCAATCTTTCTATCTGTCTAATTAGCTCCCTCTGTCTCATTCTCTATTAATCTAATTCTCTCCCTCTGTCTCAATCTCTCTAATCCTATCCCTCAGTCTCAATCTCTCTAATTCTCTCCCTCTGTCTCATTCTCTATCTGTCTAATTCTCTCCCTCCGTCTCTATCTCTAGTTGTCTAATTCTCTCCCTCTGTCTCATTCTCTATCTGTCTAATGATCTCTCTCTGTCTCATTCTCCTTAATCCTCTCCCTCTGTCTCAATCTGTATATCTGTCTAATTATCTCCCTCTGTCTCAATCTCTCTATCTAAATCTCTCCCACTGTCTCATTCTCTCTAATTCTCTCCCTCTGTCTCATTCTCTCTTTGTCTAATTTTCTCCCTCTGTCTCAGTTTTTTCCATCTGTCTATTTCTCTCCCTCTGTCTCATTCTCTCTTTGTCTAATTCTCTCCCTCTGTCTCAGTTTTTTCCATCTGTCTAATTCTCTCACTGTATCTCATTCTCTATTTGTCTAATTCTCTCCCTCTGCCTCAATCTCTATTTGTCAAATACTCTCCCTTTGTCTCATTCTCTCTCTGTGTCTTATTCCCTCCCTCTGTCTCATTCTCTATTTGTCTAATTCTCTCCCTCTGTCTCAATCTCTCTATCTGCCTAATTCTCTCGCTCTGTCTCATTCTCTCTAATCCTCTCCCGCAGTCTCAATCTGTATAACTGTCTCCCTCTGTCTCAATGTCTCTATCTGTCTAATTCCCTCCCTCTGTGTCAATCTCTATATGTCTAATTCCCTCCCTCTGGCTCATTCTCTCAAATTCTCTTCCTCTGTCTCAATCTCTCTATCTGTCTAATTCTCTCCCTCTGTCTCAATCTCTCTAATGCACTCCCTCTGTCTCAATCTTTCTATTTGCCTATTTCTCTACCTCTGTCTCATTCTCTCTATTTGTCTAATTCTCTCCCTCTGTCTCACTCTCTCTATTTGTATATTTCTTTCCCTCTATCTCATTCTCACTTTGTCATATTCTCTCCCTCTGTCTCATTCTATGTGTCTAATTCTCTCCCTCTGGCTCATTCTCTATTTGTCTAATTCTCACCCTCTTTCTCAATCTCTCTCTCTGTCTAATCCTCTCCCTCTGTCTCAATCTCTCTATCTGTCTAATCTTCTCCCTCTGTCTCAGTCTTTCTATATGTCTAATTCTCTCCATCTGTCTCAAACTCTCTATCTGTCTAATTCTCTCCCTCTGTCTCATTCTCTCTAATCCTCTCCCTCAGTCTCAAAATTTCTAATTCTCTCCCTCTGTCTCTATCTCTCTATCTGTCTAATTCTCTCCCTCTGTGCCAATCTCTATTTGTCTAATTCTCTCCCTTTGTCTCAATCGCTCTATCTGTCTAATTCACTCCCTCGTTCTCAATCTCTCAAATTCTCTCCCTCTGTCTCAATCTCTCTATCTGTCTAATTCTCTCCCTCTGTCTCAATCTCTCTAATGCGCTGCCTCTGTCTCAATCTTTCTATCTGCCTATTTCTCTCCCTCTGTCTCATTCTCTCTATTTGTCTATTTCTATCCCTCTGTCTCACTCTCTCTATTTGTATATTTCTTTCCCTCTGTCTCATTCTCACTTTGTCATATTCTCTCCCTCTGTCTCATTCTCTCTATTTGTCTATTTCTATCCCTCTGTCTCATTCTCTCTATTTGTCTATTTCTATCCCTCTGTCTCACTCTCTCTATTTGTATATTTCTTTCCCTCTGTCTCATTCTCACTTTGTCATATTCTCTCTCTCTGTCTCATTCTATCTGTCTAATTCTCTCCCTCTGGCTCATTCTCTATTTGTCTAATTCTCTCCCTCTTTCTCAATCTCTCTCTCTGTCTAATCCTATCACTCTGTCTCAATCTCTCTATCTGTCTAAACTTCTCCCTCTGTCTCAGTCTTTCTATATGTCTAATTCTCTCCCTCCATCTTATTCTCTACTATTCTAATTCTCTCCATCTGTCTCAATCTCTCTATCTGTCTACTTCTCTCCCTCTGTGTCAATCTCTATTTGTCTAATTCTCTCCCTCTGTCTCAACCTCTCTATTC
This sequence comes from Isurus oxyrinchus, assembly GCA_026770705.1. Classification (NCBI taxonomy): domain Eukaryota; kingdom Metazoa; phylum Chordata; class Chondrichthyes; order Lamniformes; family Lamnidae; genus Isurus; species Isurus oxyrinchus. The sequence continues at coordinate 150,769 of JANJGN010000914.1, read as the reverse complement.
CGCTCCCTCTGCCTCATTCTCTCTATCTGTCTAATTCTCTTCCTCTGTCTCATTCTCTATTCATCTAATTCTCTCCCTCTGTCTCACTCTCTCTATTTGTCCAATTCTCTTCCTCTGTCTCATTCTCACTTTGTCTAATTCTCTCCCTCTGTCTCACTCTCTCTATTTGTCTAATTCTCTCCCTCTCTCTCAATCTATCGATTTGTCTAATTCTCTCCCTGTGTCTCATTCTCTCTAATTCTCTCCCTCTGTCTCAACCTCTCTATCTGTCTAATTCTCTCCCTCTGTCTCAATCTCTCTATCTGTCTAATAATCTCCCTCTGTCTCAATCTGTATATCTGTCTAATTCTCTCCCTCTGTCTCAATCTCTCTATCTGTCTAAATCTCTCCCACTGTCTCATTCTCTCTAATTCTCTCCCTCTGTCTCATTCTCTCTTTGTCTAATTCTCTCCCTCTGTCTCAGTTTTTTCCATCTGTCTAATTCTCTCACTGTGTCTCATTCTCTATTTGTCTAATCCTCTCCCTTGGCCTCAATCTCTATTTGTCAAATACTCTCCCTTTGTCTCATTCTCTCACTGTGTCTTATTCCCTCCCTCTGTCTCATTCTCTATTGTCTAATTCTCTCCCTCTGTCTCAATCTCTCTATCTGCCTAATTCTGTCGCTCTGTCTCATTCTCTCTAATCCTCTCCCGCAGTCTCAATCTCTATAACTGTCTCCCTCTGTCTCAATGTCTCTATCTGTCTAATTCTCTCCCTCTGTGTCAATCTCTATCTGTCTAATTCTCTCCCTCTGTCTCAATCTCTCTAATGCGCTCCCTCTGTCTCAATCTTTCTATCTGCCTATTTCTCTCCCTCTGTCTCATTCTCTCTATTTGTCTAATTCTCTCCCTCTGTCTCACTCTCTCTATTTGTATATTTCTTTCCCTCTGTCTCATTCTCACTTTGTCATATTCTCTCCCTCTGTCTCATTCTGTCTGTCTAATTCTCTCCCTCCGGCTCATTCTCTATTTGTCTAATACTCTCCCTCTTTCTCAATCTCTCTCTCTGTCTAATCCTCTCCCTCTGTCTCAATCTCTCTATCTGTCTAATCTTCTCCCTCTGTCTCAGTCTTTCTATATGTCTTATTCTCTCCATCTGTCTCAAACTCTCTATCTGTTTAATTCTCTCCCTCTGTCTCATTCTCTCTAATCCTCTCCCTCAGTCTCAAAATTTCTAATTCTCTCCCTCTGTCTCTATCTCTCTATCTGTCTAATTCTCTCCCTCTGTGCCAATCTCTATTTGTCTAATTCTCTCCATTTGTCTCAATCGCTCTATCTGTCTAATTCACTCCCTCCTTCTCAATCTCTCAAATTCTCTCCCTCTGTCTCAATCTCTCTATCTGTCTAATTCTCTCCCTCTGTCTCAATCTCTCTAATGCGCTGCCTCTGTCTCAATCTTTCTACCTGCCTATTTCTCTCCCTCTGTCTCATTCTCTCTATTTGTCTATTTCTATCCCTCTGTCTCACTCTCTCTATTTGTATATTTCTTTCCCTCTGTCTCATTCTCACTTTGTCATATTCTCTCCCTCTGTCTCATTCTATCTGTCTAATTCTCTCCCTCTGGCTCATTCTCTATTTGTCTAATTCTCTCCCTCTTTCTCAATCTCTCTCTCTGTCTAATCCTCTCCCTCTGTCTCAATCTCTCTATCTGTCTAATCTTCTCCCTCTGTCTCAGTCTTTCTATATGTCTAATTCTCTCCCTCCATCTTATTCTCTACTATTCTAATTCTCTCCATCTGGCTCAATCTCTCTATCTGTCTACTTCTCTCCCTCTGTGTCAATCTCTATTTGTCTAATTCTCTCCCTCTGTCTCAACCTCTCTATTCCGCTCCCTCTGCCTCATTCTCTCTATCTGTCTAATTCTCTTCCTCTGTCTCATTCTCTATTCATCTAATTCTCTCCCTCTGTCTCACTCTCTCTATTTGTCCAATTCTCTTCCTCTGTCTCATTCTCACTTTGTCTAATTCTCTCCCTCTGTCTCACTCTCTCTATTTGTCTAATTCTCTCCCTCTCTCTCAATCTATCTATTTGTCTAATTTTCTCCCTGTGTCTCATTCTCTCTAATTCTCTCCCTCTGTCTCAACCTCTCTATCTGTCTAATTCTCTCCCTCTGTCTCAATCTCTCTATCTGTCTAATAATCTCCCTCTGTCTCAATCTGTATATCTGTCTAATTCTCTCCCTCTGTCTCAATCTCTCTATCTGCCTAATTCTCTCCCTCTGTCGCATTCTTTATTTGTCTATTTCTCTCCCTCTGTCTCATTCTCTCTGTCTAATTCTCTCCCTCTGTCTCAATCTTTCTATCTGTCTAATTAGCTCCCTCTGTCTCATTCTCTATTAATCTAATTCTCTCCCTCTGTCTCAATCTCTCTAATCCTATCCCTCAGTCTCAATCTCTCTAATTCTCTCCCTCTGTCTCATTCTCTATCTGTCTAATTCTCTCCCTCCGTCTCTATCTCTAGTTGTCTAATTCTCTCCCTCTGTCTCATTCTCTATCTGTCTAATGATCTCTCTCTGTCTCATTCTCCTTAATCCTCTCCCTCTGTCTCAATCTGTATATCTGTCTAATTATCTCCCTCTGTCTCAATCTCTCTATCTAAATCTCTCCCACTGTCTCATTCTCTCTAATTCTCTCCCTCTGTCTCATTCTCTCTTTGTCTAATTCTCTCCCTCTGTCTCAGTTTTTTCCATCTGTCTATTTCTCTCCCTCTGTCTCATTCTCTCTTTGTCTAATTCTCTCCCTCTGTCTCAGTTTTTTCCATCTGTCTAATTCTCTCACTGTATCTCATTCTCTATTTGTCTAATTCTCTCCCTCTGCCTCAATCTCTATTTGTCAAATACTCTCCCTTTGTCTCATTCTCTCTCTGTGTCTTATTCCCTCCCTCTGTCTCATTCTCTATTTGTCTAATTCTCTCCCTCTGTCTCAATCTCTCTATCTGCCTAATTCTCTCGCTCTGTCTCATTCTCTCTAATCCTCTCCCGCAGTCTCAATCTGTATAACTGTCTCCCTCTGTCTCAATGTCTCTATCTGTCTAATTCCCTCCCTCTGTGTCAATCTCTATATGTCTAATTCCCTCCCTCTGGCTCATTCTCTCAAATTCTCTTCCTCTGTCTCAATCTCTCTATCTGTCTAATTCTCTCCCTCTGTCTCAATCTCTCTAATGCACTCCCTCTGTCTCAATCTTTCTATTTGCCTATTTCTCTACCTCTGTCTCATTCTCTCTATTTGTCTAATTCTCTCCCTCTGTCTCACTCTCTCTATTTGTATATTTCTTTCCCTCTATCTCATTCTCACTTTGTCATATTCTCTCCCTCTGTCTCATTCTATGTGTCTAATTCTCTCCCTCTGGCTCATTCTCTATTTGTCTAATTCTCACCCTCTTTCTCAATCTCTCTCTCTGTCTAATCCTCTCCCTCTGTCTCAATCTCTCTATCTGTCTAATCTTCTCCCTCTGTCTCAGTCTTTCTATATGTCTAATTCTCTCCATCTGTCTCAAACTCTCTATCTGTCTAATTCTCTCCCTCTGTCTCATTCTCTCTAATCCTCTCCCTCAGTCTCAAAATTTCTAATTCTCTCCCTCTGTCTCTATCTCTCTATCTGTCTAATTCTCTCCCTCTGTGCCAATCTCTATTTGTCTAATTCTCTCCCTTTGTCTCAATCGCTCTATCTGTCTAATTCACTCCCTCGTTCTCAATCTCTCAAATTCTCTCCCTCTGTCTCAATCTCTCTATCTGTCTAATTCTCTCCCTCTGTCTCAATCTCTCTAATGCGCTGCCTCTGTCTCAATCTTTCTATCTGCCTATTTCTCTCCCTCTGTCTCATTCTCTCTATTTGTCTATTTCTATCCCTCTGTCTCACTCTCTCTATTTGTATATTTCTTTCCCTCTGTCTCATTCTCACTTTGTCATATTCTCTCCCTCTGTCTCATTCTCTCTATTTATCTATTTCTATCCCTCTGTCTCATTCTCTCTATTTGTCTATTTCTATCCCTCTGTCTCACTCTCTCTATTTGTATATTTCTTTCCCTCTGTCTCATTCTCACTTTGTCATATTCTCTCTCTCTGTCTCATTCTATCTGTCTAATTCTCTCCCTCTGGCTCATTCTCTATTTGTCTAATTCTCTCCCTCTTTCTCAATCTCTCTCTCTGTCTAATCCTATCACTCTGTCTCAATCTCTCTATCTGTCTAAACTTCTCCCTCTGTCTCAGTCTTTCTATATGTCTAATTCTCTCCCTCCATCTTATTCTCTACTATTCTAATTCTCTCCATCTGTCTCAATCTCTCTATCTGTCTACTTCTCTCCCTCTGTGTCAATCTCTATTTGTCTAATTCTCTCCCTCTGTCTCAACCTCTCTATTCCGCTCCCTCTGCCTCATTCTCTCTATCTGTCTAATTCTCTTCCTCTGTCTCATTCTCTATTCATCTAATTCTCTCCCTCTGTCTCACTCTCTCTATTTGTCCAATTCTCTTCCTCTGTCTCATTCTCACTTTGTCTAATTCTCTCCCTCTGTCTCACTCTCTCTATTTGTCTAATTCTCTCCCTCTCTCTCAATCTATCGATTTGTCTAATTCTCTCCCTGTGTCTCATTCTCTCTAATTCTCTCCCTCTGTCTCAACCTCTCTATCTGTCTAATTCTCTCCCTCTGTCTCAATCTCTCTATCTGTCTAATAATCTCCCTCTGTCTCAATCTGTATATCTGTCTAATTCTCTCCCTCTGTCTCAATCTCTCTATCTGTCTAAATCTCTCCCACTGTCTCATTCTCTCTAATTCTCTCCCTCTGTCTCATTCTCTCTTTGTCTAATTCTCTCCCTCTGTCTCAGTTTTTTCCATCTGTCTAATTCTCTCACTGTGTCTCATTCTCTATTTGTCTAATCCTCTCCCTTGGCCTCAATCTCTATTTGTCAAATACTCTCCCTTTGTCTCATTCTCTCACTGTGTCTTATTCCCTCCCTCTGTCTCATTCTCTATTGTCTAATTCTCTCCCTCTGTCTCAATCTCTCTATCTGCCTAATTCTGTCGCTCTGTCTCATTCTCTCTAATCCTCTCCCGCAGTCTCAATCTCTATAACTGTCTCCCTCTGTCTCAATGTCTCTATCTGTCTAATTCTCTCCCTCTGTGTCAATCTCTATCTGTCTAATTCTCTCCCTCTGTCTCAATCTCTCTAATGCGCTCCCTCTGTCTCAATCTTTCTATCTGCCTATTTCTCTCCCTCTGTCTCATTCTCTCTATTTGTCTAATTCTCTCCCTCTGTCTCACTCTCTCTATTTGTATATTTCTTTCCCTCTGTCTCATTCTCACTTTGTCATATTCTCTCCATCTGTCTCATTCTATCTGTCTAATTCTCTCCCTCTGGCTCATTCTCTATTTGTCTAATTCTCTCCCTCTTTCTCAATCTCTCTCTCTGTCTAATCCTCTCCCTCTGTCTCAATCTAGCTATCTGTCTAATCTTCTCCCTCTGTCTCAGTCTTTCTATATGTCTAATTCTCTTCCTCTGTCTCATTCTCTATTCATCTAATTCTCTCCCTCTGTCTCACTCTCTCAATTTGTCCAATTCTCTTCCTCTGTCTCATTCTCACTTTGTCTAATTCTCTCCCTCTGTCTCACTCTCTCTATTTGTCTAATTCTCTCCCTCTCTCTCAATCTATCTATTTGTCTAATTTTCTCCCTGTGTCTCATTCTCTCTAATTCTCTCCCTCTGTCTCAACCTCTCTATCTGTCTAATTCTCTCCCTCTGTCTCAATCTCTCTATCTGTCTAATAATCTCCCTCTGTCTCAATCTGTATATCTGTCTAATTCTCTCCCTCTGTCTCAATCTCTCTATCTGCCTAATTCTCTCCCTCTGTCGCATTCTTTATTTGTCTATTTCTCTCCCTCTGTCTCATTCTCTCTGTCTAATTCTCTCCCTCTGTCTCAATCTTTCTATCTGTCTAATTAGCTCCCTCTGTCTCATTCTCTATTAATCTAATTCTCTCCCTCTGTCTCAATCTCTCTAATCCTATCCCTCAGTCTCAATCTCTCTAATTCTCTCCCTCTGTCTCATTCTCTATCTGTCTAATTCTCTCCCTCCGTCTCTATCTCTAGTTGTCTAATTCTCTCCCTCTGTCTCATTCTCTATCTGTCTAATGATCTCTCTCTGTCTCATTCTCCTTAATCCTCTCCCTCTGTCTCAATCTGTATATCTGTCTAATTATCTCCCTCTGTCTCAATCTCTCTATCTAAATCTCTCCCACTGTCTCATTCTCTCTAATTCTCTCCCTCTGTCTCATTCTCTCTTTGTCTAATTCTCTCCCTCTGTCTCAGTTTTTTCCATCTGTCTATTTCTCTCCCTCTGTCTCATTCTCTCTTTGTCTAATTCTCTCCCTCTGTCTCAGTTTTTTCCATCTGTCTAATTCTCTCACTGTATCTCATTCTCTATTTGTCTAATTCTCTCCCTCTGCCTCAATCTCTATTTGTCAAATACTCTCCCTTTGTCTCATTCTCTCTCTGTGTCTTATTCCCTCCCTCTGTCTCATTCTCTATTTGTCTAATTCTCTCCCTCTGTCTCAATCTCTCTATCTGCCTAATTCTCTCGCTCTGTCTCATTCTCTCTAATCCTCTCCCGCAGTCTCAATCTGTATAACTGTCTCCCTCTGTCTCAATGTCTCTATCTGTCTAATTCCCTCCCTCTGTGTCAATCTCTATATGTCTAATTCCCTCCCTCTGGCTCATTCTCTCAAATTCTCTTCCTCTGTCTCAATCTCTCTATCTGTCTAATTCTCTCCCTCTGTCTCAATCTCTCTAATGCACTCCCTCTGTCTCAATCTTTCTATTTGCCTATTTCTCTACCTCTGTCTCATTCTCTCTATTTGTCTAATTCTCTCCCTCTGTCTCACTCTCTCTATTTGTATATTTCTTTCCCTCTATCTCATTCTCACTTTGTCATATTCTCTCCCTCTGTCTCATTCTATGTGTCTAATTCTCTCCCTCTGGCTCATTCTCTATTTGTCTAATTCTCACCCTCTTTCTCAATCTCTCTCTCTGTCTAATCCTCTCCCTCTGTCTCAATCTCTCTATCTGTCTAATCTTCTCCCTCTGTCTCAGTCTTTCTATATGTCTAATTCTCTCCATCTGTCTCAAACTCTCTATCTGTCTAATTCTCTCCCTCTGTCTCATTCTCTCTAATCCTCTCCCTCAGTCTCAAAATTTCTAATTCTCTCCCTCTGTCTCTATCTCTCTATCTGTCTAATTCTCTCCCTCTGTGCCAATCTCTATTTGTCTAATTCTCTCCCTTTGTCTCAATCGCTCTATCTGTCTAATTCACTCCCTCGTTCTCAATCTCTCAAATTCTCTCCCTCTGTCTCAATCTCTCTATCTGTCTAATTCTCTCCCTCTGTCTCAATCTCTCTAATGCGCTGCCTCTGTCTCAATCTTTCTATCTGCCTATTTCTCTCCCTCTGTCTCATTCTCTCTATTTGTCTATTTCTATCCCTCTGTCTCACTCTCTCTATTTGTATATTTCTTTCCCTCTGTCTCATTCTCACTTTGTCATATTCTCTCCCTCTGTCTCATTCTCTCTATTTGTCTATTTCTATCCCTCTGTCTCATTCTCTCTATTTGTCTATTTCTATCCCTCTGTCTCACTCTCTCTATTTGTATATTTCTTTCCCTCTGTCTCATTCTCACTTTGTCATATTCTCTCTCTCTGTCTCATTCTATCTGTCTAATTCTCTCCCTCTGGCTCATTCTCTATTTGTCTAATTCTCTCCCTCTTTCTCAATCTCTCTCTCTGTCTAATCCTATCACTCTGTCTCAATCTCTCTATCTGTCTAAACTTCTCCCTCTGTCTCAGTCTTTCTATATGTCTAATTCTCTCCCTCCATCTTATTCTCTACTATTCTAATTCTCTCCATCTGTCTCAATCTCTCTATCTGTCTACTTCTCTCCCTCTGTGTCAATCTCTATTTGTCTAATTCTCTCCCTCTGTCTCAACCTCTCTATTCCGCTCCCTCTGCCTCATTCTCTCTATCTGTCTAATTCTCTTCCTCTGTCTCATTCTCTATTCATCTAATTCTCTCCCTCTGTCTCACTCTCTCTATTTGTCCAATTCTCTTCCTCTGTCTCATTCTCACTTTGTCTAATTCTCTCCCTCTGTCTCACTCTCTCTATTTGTCTAATTCTCTCCCTCTCTCTCAATCTATCGATTTGTCTAATTCTCTCCCTGTGTCTCATTCTCTCTAATTCTCTCCCTCTGTCTCAACCTCTCTATCTGTCTAATTCTCTCCCTCTGTCTCAATCTCTCTATCTGTCTAATAATCTCCCTCTGTCTCAATCTGTATATCTGTCTAATTCTCTCCCTCTGTCTCAATCTCTCTATCTGTCTAAATCTCTCCCACTGTCTCATTCTCTCTAATTCTCTCCCTCTGTCTCATTCTCTCTTTGTCTAATTCTCTCCCTCTGTCTCAGTTTTTTCCATCTGTCTAATTCTCTCACTGTGTCTCATTCTCTATTTGTCTAATCCTCTCCCTTGGCCTCAATCTCTATTTGTCAAATACTCTCCCTTTGTCTCATTCTCTCACTGTGTCTTATTCCCTCCCTCTGTCTCATTCTCTATTGTCTAATTCTCTCCCTCTGTCTCAATCTCTCTATCTGCCTAATTCTGTCGCTCTGTCTCATTCTCTCTAATCCTCTCCCGCAGTCTCAATCTCTATAACTGTCTCCCTCTGTCTCAATGTCTCTATCTGTCTAATTCTCTCCCTCTGTGTCAATCTCTATCTGTCTAATTCTCTCCCTCTGTCTCAATCTCTCTAATGCGCTCCCTCTGTCTCAATCTTTCTATCTGCCTATTTCTCTCCCTCTGTCTCATTCTCTCTATTTGTCTAATTCTCTCCCTCTGTCTCACTCTCTCTATTTGTATATTTCTTTCCCTCTGTCTCATTCTCACTTTGTCATATTCTCTCCATCTGTCTCATTCTATCTGTCTAATTCTCTCCCTCTGGCTCATTCTCTATTTGTCTAATTCTCTCCCTCTTTCTCAATCTCTCTCTCTGTCTAATCCTCTCCCTCTGTCTCAATCTCTCTATCTGTCTAATCTTCTCCCTCTGTCTCAGTCTTTCTATATGTCTAATTCTCTCCTTCCGTCTTATTCTCTACTATTTTAATTCTCTCCATCTGTCTCAATCTATCTGTCTAATTCTCTCCCTCGTACTCATTCTCTCTAATCCTCTCCCTCAGTCTCAAAATTTCTAATTCTCTCCCTCTGTCTCAATCTCTCTATCTGTCTAATTCTCTCCCTCTGTCTCATTCTCTATTTGTCTAATTCCCTCCCTATGTCTCAATCGCTATAGCTGTCTAATTCTCACCCTCTGTCTCATTCTCTCTAATCTCTCCCTCTGTCTCAATCTCTCTCTCTGTCTAATTCTCTCCCTCTGTCTCAATCTCTATTTGTCTAATTCTCTCCCTATGTCTCAATCGCTATATCTGTCTAATTCTCTCCCTCTGTCTCATTCTCTATTCATCTAATTCTTTCCCTCTGTCTCATTCTCTATTTGTCTAATTCTCTCCCTCTGTCTCACTCTCTCTATTTGTCCAATTCTCTTCCTCTGTCTCATTCTCACTTTGTCTAATTCTCTCCCTCTGTCTCAATCTCTCCATCTGTCTAATTCTCTCCCTCTGTCTCATTCTCTATTTGTCTAATTCTGTCCCTCTGTCTCAATCTCTCTATCTGTCTAATTCTCTCCCTCTGTCTCATTCTCTCTATTTGTCCAATTCTCTTCCTCTGTCTCATTCTCACTTTGTCTAATTCTCTCCCTCTGTCTCATTCTCTCTAATCCTCTCCCTGAGTCTCCATCTCTATAATTCTCTCCCTCTGACTCAATCTCACTATCTGTCTAATTCTCTCCCTCTGTCTCATTCTCTCTATCTGTCTAATTCTCTCCCTCTGTATCATTCTTTATTTGTCTAACCTCTCCCTCTGTCTCAATCTCTCTATCTGTCTAATCTTCTCACTCTGTCTCAATCGCTCTATTTGTCTAATTCTCTCCCTCTGTCTCATTCTCTGTATCAGTCTAATTCTCTCCCTCTGTCTCTTCTCTTTTTGTCAAATTCTCTCCCTCTGTCTCATTCTCTCTATCTGTCTCATTCTCTCTAATACTCTCCCTCTGTCTCAATCTCGCGATTTGTCTAAATCTCTCCCTCTGTCTCTTCTCTTTTTGTCAAATTCTCTCCCTCTGTCTCATTCTCGCAATTTGTCTAATTCTCTCCCTCTGTGTCATTCTTTATTTGTCTAATTCTCTCCCACTGTCTCATTCTCTCTAATCCTCTCCCTGAGTCTCCATCTCTATAATTCTCTCCCTCTGACTCAATCTCACTATCTGTCTAATTCTCTCCCTCTGTCTCATTCTCTCTAATCCTCTCCCTGAGTCTCCATCTCTATAATTCTCTCCCTCTGACTCAATCTCACTATCTGTCTAATTCTCTCCCTCTGTCTCATTCTCTCTAATACTCTCCCTCTGTCTCAATCTCTCTCTGTGTCGAATTCTCTACCTCTGTGTCAATCTCTATTTGTCTAATTCTCTCCCTCTGTCTCAATCTCTCTATCTGTCTACTTCTCTCCCTCTATCTCAACCTCTCTATTCCGCTCCCTCTGTCTCATTCTCTCTATCTGTCTAATTCTCTCCCTCTGTCTCAATCTTTCTATCTGTCTAATTAGCTCCCTCTGTCTCATTCTCGATTAATCTAACTCTCTCCCTCTGTCTCAATCTCTCTATCTGTCTAATTCTCTCCCTCTGTCTCATTCTCTATTTGTCTAATTCTCTCCCTCTGTCTCAATCTCTTTTTGTCAAATACTCTCCCTTTGTCTCATTCTCTCTCTGTGTCTAATTCCCTCCCTCTGTCTCATTCTCTATTTGTCTAATTCTCTCCCTCTGTCTCAATCTCTCTATCTGCCTAATTCTCTCGCTCTGTCTCATTCTCTGTAATCCTCTCCTGCAGTCTCAATCTCTATAACTGTCTCCATCTGTCTCAATCTCTCTATCTGTCTAATTCTCTCCCCCTGTGTCAATCTCTATTTGTCTAATTCTCTCCCTTTGTCTCAATCGCTCTATCTGTCTAATTCTCTCCCTCGTTCTCACTCTCTCAAATTCTCTCCCTCTGTCTCAATCTCTCTATCTGTCTAATTCTCTCCCTCTGTCTCAATCTCTCTAATGCGCTCCCTCTGTCTCAATCTTTCTATCTGCCTATTTCTCTCCCTCTGTCTCATTCTCTCTATTTGTCTAATTCTCTCCCTCTGTCTCACTCTCTCTATTTGTATATTTCTTTCCCTCTGTCTCATTCTCACTTATCATATTCTCTCCCTCTGTCTCATTCTATCTGTCTAATTCTCTCCCTCTGGCTCATTCTCTATTTGTCTAATTCGCTCCCCCTTTCTCAATCTCTCTCTCTGTCTAATCCTCTCCCTCTGTCTCAATCTCTCTATCTGTCTAATCTTCTCCCTCTGTCTCAGTCTTTCTATATGTCTAATTCTCTCCCTCCGTCTTATTCTCTACTATTCTAATTCTCTCCGTCTGTCTCAATCTATCTGTCTAATTCTCTCCGTCGTACTCATTCTCTCTAATCCTCTCCCTCAGTCTCAAACTTTCTAATTCTCTCCCTATGTCTCAATCTCTCTATCTGTCTAATTCTCTCCCTATGTCTCAACCTCTCTATTCCGCTCCCTCTGTCTCATTCTCTCTATCTGTCTAATTCTCTCCCTCTGTCTCATTCTCTATTCATCTAATTCTCTCCCTCTGTCTCACTCTCTCTATTTGTCCAATTCTCTTCCTCTGTCTCATTCTCACTTTGTCTAATCCTCTCCCTCTGTCTCAATCTCTCTATCTGTCTAACCTTCTCACTCTGTCTCAATCGCTCTATTTGTCTAATTCTCTCCCTCTGTCTCATTCTCTGTATCAGTCTAATTCTCTCCCTCTGTCTCTTCTCTTTTTGTCAAATTCTCTCCCTCTGTCTCATTCTCGTGATTTGTCTAATTCTCTCCCTCTGTGTCATTCTTTATTTGTCTAATTCTCTCCCACCGTCTCATTCTCTCTATCAGTCTAATACTCTCCCTCTGTCTCAATCTCTCCCTGTGTCGAATTCTCTACCTCTGTGTCAATCTCTATTTGTCTAATTCTCTCCCTATGTCTCAATCGCTATATCTGTCTAATTCTCTCTCTCTGTCTCATTCTTTCTAATTCTCTCCCTCTGTCTCATTCTATCTGTCTAATTCTCTCCTTCTGTCTCAACCTCTCTATTCCGCTCCCTCTGTCTCATTCTCTCTATTTGTCCAATTCTCTTCCTCTGTCTCATTCTCACTTTGTCTAATTCTCTCCCTCTGTCTCATTCTCTCTATCTTTCTAATTCTCTCCCTCTGTATCATTCTTTATTTGTCTAACCTCTCCCTCTGTCTCAATCTCTCTATCTGTCTAATCATCTCCCTCTGTCTCAATCTCTCTATCTGTCTAATCTTCTCACTCTGTCTTAATCGCTCTATTTGTCTAATTCTCTCCCTCTGTCTCATTCTCTGTATCAGTCTAATTCTCTCCCTCTGTCTCTTCTCTTTTTGTCAACTTCTCTCCCTCTGTCTCATTCTCGCGATTTGTCTAATTCTCTCCCTCTGTGTCATTCTTTTTTTGTCTAATTCTCTCCCACTGTCTCATTCTCTCTATCAGTCTAATTCTCTCCCTCTGTCTCATTCTCTCTAATCCTCTCCCTGAGTCTCCATCTCTATAATTCTCTCCCTCTGACTCAATCTCACTATCTGTCTAATTCTCTCCCTCTGTCTCATTCTCTCTAATACTCTCCCTCTGTCTCAATCTCTCTCTGTGTCGAATTCTCTACCTCTGTGTCAATCTCTATTTGTCTAATTCTCTCCCTCTGTCTCAATCTCTCTATCTGTCTAGTTCTCTCCCTCTATCTCAACCTCTCTATTCCGCTCCCTCTGTCTCATTCTCTCTATCTGTCTAATTCTCTCACTCTGTCTCATTCTTTCTGTCTAATTCTCTCCCTCTGTCTCATTCTCTCTATCTGTCTAATTCTCTACGTCTGTCTCAATCTTTCTCTCGTTCTAATTAGCTCCCTCTGTCTCATTCTCTATTAATCTAACTCTCTCCCTCTGTCTCAATCTCTCTATCTGTCTAATTCTCTCCCTCTGTCTCATTCTCTATTTGTCTAATTCTCTCCCTCTGTCTCATTCTCTCAGTCTAATTCTCTTCCTCTGTCTCATTCTCTCTATCTTTCTAATTCAATCCCTCTGTCTCAATCTACCTAATTCTCTTCCTCTGTCTCATTCTCTCTATCTGTCTAATTCAATCCCTCTGTCTCAATCTACCTAATTCTCTTCCTCTGTCTCATTCTCTCTAATCCTCTTCTTCTGTCTCATTCTCTATCTCTCTAATTCTCTCCCTCTGTTTCATTCTCTCTAATCCCCTCCCTCATCTCATTCTCTCCATCTGTCTAATTCTCTTCCACTGTCTCATTCTCTATTTGTCTAATTCTCTCCCTCCGTCTCATTCTCTCTAATTCTCTCACTCTGTCTCATTGCCTCTACTTCTCTCCTCTGTCTCATTCTCTCTATCTGTCCAAATCTCTCCCTCTGTCTCATTCTCTATTTGTCTAATTCTCTCCCTCTGTCTCACTCTTGCGATTTGTCTCATTCTCTCCCTCTGGCTCATTCTCTCTTTGTCTAATTCTCTCCCTCTGTCTCATTCTTTCCATCTGTCTAATTCTCTCCCTCTGTCTCAATCTCTTTTTGTCAAATACTCTCCCTTTGTCTCATTCTCTCTCTGTGTCTAATTCCCTCCCTCTGTCTCATTCTCTATTTGTCTAATTCTCTCCCTCTGTCTCATTCTCTCTATCTGTCTAATTCTCTCCTTATGTCTCAATTGCTATATCTGTCTAATTCTCTCTCTCTGTCTCATTCTTTCTAATTCTCTCCCTCTGTCTCAATCTCTCAATCTGTCTAATTCTCTCCTTCTGTCTCAACCTCTCTATTCTGCTCCCTCTGTCTCATTCTCTCTATCTGTCTAATTCTTTCCCTCTGTCTCATTCTCTCTACCTGTCTAATTCTCTCCCTCTGTCTCACTCTCACTTTGCCTAATTCACTCCCTCTGTCTCATTCTCTCTATCTGTCTAATTCTCTCCCTCTTTCTCATTCTCTATTTGTCTATTTCTATCCCTCTGTCTCAATCTCTATTTATCTAATTCTTTCCCTCTGTCTCACTCTCTCTATTTGTCCAATTCTCTCCCTCTGTCTCATTCTCACTTTGCCTAATTCACTCCCTCTGTCTCATTCTCTCTATCTGTCTAATTCTCTCCCTCTGTGTCATTCTTTATTTGTCTAATCCTCTCCCTCTGTCACAAATTCTCTTTCTGTCGAATCTTCTCCCTCTGTCTCAATCTCTCTATCTGTCTAATCTTCTCCCTCTGTTTCAATCTCTCTATATGTCTAATTCTCTCGCTCTCTCTCAATCTCTCTATCTGTCTAATTCTCTCCCTCTGTCTTATTATTTACTTATCTAATTCTCTCCCTCTGTCTCAATCGCAATATCTGTCTAATTCTCTCTCACTGTCTCATTCTCTGTAATCCACTCGCTCAGTCACAATCTTTCTAATTCTCTCCCTCTGTCTCAATCTCTCTATCTGTCTCATTCTCTCCCTCTGTGTCAATCTCTCTAATTCTCTCCCTCTGTCTCATTCTTTATTTGTCTAATTCTCTCCCTCTGTCTCAATCTCTCTATTTGTCTAATTCTCTCCCTCTGTCTCAATCTATCTATTTGTCTAATTCTCTCCGTGTCTCATTCTCTCTAATTCTCTCCCTCTGTCTCAATCTCTCTATCTGTCTAATTATCTCCCTCTGTCTCAATCTCTCTCTATGCCTAATCCTCGCCCTCTATCTCAACCTGTATATCTGTCTAATTCTCTGCCTCCATCTCAATCTCTATTTGTCTAATCCTCTCCCTCTGTCTCATTCTCTCTAATTCTCTCCCTTTGTCTCATTCTTTATTTGTCTAATTCTCTCCCTCTGTCTCAATTTATCTATTTGTCTAATTCTCTCCCTGTGTCTCATTCTCTCTAATTCTCTCCCTCTGTCTCAATCTCTCTATCGGTCTAATTCTCTCCTTCTGTCTCAATCTCTCTATCTGTCTAATTATCCCCCTCTGTCTCAATCTCTCTCTATGCCTAATACTCGCCCTCTATCTCAATCTGTATATCTGTCTAATTCTCTCCCTCCATCTCAATCTCTATTTTTCTAATTCTCTCCATCTGTCTCATTCTCTTTGTCTAATTCTCTCCCACTGTCTCATTCTCAATCTGTCAAATTCTCTCCCTCTGTCTAATTCTTTATTTGTCTAATTCTCTCCCACTGTCTCATTTTCTCTAATCCTCTCCCTATGTCTCATTCTGTCTAATGCTCTCCCTCTGTCTCATTCGCTGTCTAATTCTCTCACTCTGTCTCATTCTCTCTATCTGCCTACTTCTCCCCCTCTGTCTCAATCACTCTATCTGTCCAATTCTCTCCCTCTGTCTCATTCTCTCTTTCTGGTTAATTCTCGCCCTCTGTCTCATTCGTTATTTGTCTAATTCTCTCCCTCTGTCTCATTCTCTCTATCTGTCTAATTCTCTCCCTCTGTCTCATTCTCTCTATCTGTCTAATTCTCTCCCTCTGTCTCATTATCTATCTGTCTAATTCTCTCCCTCCGTCTCAATCTCTAGGTGTCTAATTCTCTCCCTATGTCTCATTCTCTCTATCTGTCTAATTCTCTCCCTCTTTCTCATTCTCTATTTGTCTATTTCTATCCCTCTGTCTCAATCTCTATTTATCTAATTCTTTCCCTCTGTCTCATTCTCTCTATCTGTCTAATTCTCTCCCTCTGTCTCATTCTCTCTAATCGCCTCCCTGAGTCTCAATCTCTATAATTCTCTCCCTCTGTCTCAATCTCTCTATCTGTCTCATTCTCTCCCTCTGTCTCACTCTCTCTATTTGTCCAATTCTCTCCCTCTGTCTCATTCTCACTTTGCCTAATTCACTCCCTCTGTCTCATTCTCTCTATCTGTCTAATTCTCTCCCTCTGTCTCATTCTTTATTTGTCTAATCCTCTCCCTCTGTCACAAATTCTCTTTCTGTCTAATCCTCTCCCTCGGTCTCAATCTCTCTATCTGTCTAATCTTCTCCCTCTGTTTCAATTTCTCTATATGTCTAATTCTCTCGCTCTGTCTCAATCTCTCTATCTGTCTAATTCTCTCCCTCTGTCTTATTACTTACTTATCTAATTCTCTCCCTCTGTCTCAATCGCTATATCTGTCTAATTGTCTCTCACTGTCTCATTCTCTGTAATCCTCTCGCTCAGTCACAATCTTTCTAATTCTCTCCCTCTGTCTCAATCTCTCTATCAGTCTCATTCTCTCCCTCTGTGTCAATCTCTATTTGTCTAATCCTCTCCCTCTGTCTCATTCTCTCTAATTCTCTCCCTCTGTCTCATTCTTTATTTGTCTAATTCTCTCCCTCTGTCTCAATCTCTCTATTTGTCTAATTCTCTCCCTCTGTCTCAATCTCTCTATTTGTCTAATTCTCTCCCTCTGTCTCAATCTATCTATTTGTCTAATTCTCTCCGTGTCTCATTCTCTCTAATTCTCTCCCTCTGTCTCAATCTCTCTATCTGTCTAATTATCTCCCTCTGTCTCAATCTCTCTCTATGCCTAATCCTCGCCCTCTATCTCAATCTGTCTATATGTCTAATTCTCTGCCTCCATCTCAATCTCTATTTGTCTAATCCTCTCCCTCTGTCTCATTCTCTCTAATTCTCTCCCTTTGTCTCAATCTATCTATTTGTCTAATTCTCTCCCTGTGTCTCATTCTCTCTAATTCTCTCCCTCTGTCTCAATCTCTCTATCGGTCTAATTCTCTCCTTCTGTCTCAATCTCTCTATCTGTCTAATTATCCCCCTCTGTCTCAATCTCTCTCTATGCCTAATACTCGCCCTCGATCTCAATCTGTATATCTGTCTAATTCTCTCCCTCCATCTCAATCTCTATTTTTCTAATTCTCTCCATCTGTCTCATTCTCTTTGTCTAATTCTCTCCCTCTGTCTCATTCTCAATCTGTCAAATTCTCTCCCTATGTCTAATTCTTTATTTGTCTAATTCTCTCCCACTGTATCATTCTCTCTAAACCTCTCCCGATGTCTCATTCTGTCTAATTCTCTCCCTCTGTCTCATTCTCTCTAATCCTCTCCCTATGTCTCATTCTGTCTAATTCTCTCCCTCTGTCTCATTCTCAATCTGTCAAATTCTCTCCCTCTGTCTAATTCTTTATTTGTCTAATTCTCTCCCACTGTATCATTCTCTCTAATCCTCTCCCTATGTCTCATTCTGTCTAATTCTCTCCCTCTGTCTCATTCGCTGTCTCATTCTCTCACTCTCTCTCATTCTCTCTTTCTGGTTAATTCTCGCCTTCTGTCTCATTCGTTATTTGTCTAATTCTCTCCCTCTGTCTCATTCTCTCTATCTGTCTAATTCTCGCCCTCTGTCTCATTCTCTATTTGTCTAGTACTCTCCCTCTGTCTCAATCTTTCTATCTGTCTAATTAGCACCCTCTGTCTCATTCTCTATTAATCTAATTCTCTCCCTCTGTCTCAATCTCTCAATCTCTGTAATTCCCTCCCTTTGTCTCATTCTCTATCTGTCTAATTCTTTCCCTCCGTCTCAATCTCTAGGTGTCTAATTCTCTCCCTATGTCTCATTCTCTCTTTCTGTCTAATTCTCTCCCTCTTTCTCATTCTCTATTTGTCTATTTCTATCCCTCTGTCTCAATCTCTATTTATCTAATTCTTTCCCTCTGTCTCATTCTCTCTATCTGTCTAATTCTCTCCCTCTGTCTCATTCTCTCTAATCGCCTCCCTGAGACTCAATCTCTATAATTCTCTCCCTCTGTCTCAATCTCTCTATCTGTCTAATTCTCTCCCTCTGTCTCACTCTCTCTATTTGTCCAATTCTCTCCCTCTGTCTCATTCTCACTTTGCCTAATTCACTCCCTCTATCTCATTCTCTCTATCTGTCTAATTCTCTCCCTCTGTGTCATTCTTTATTTGTCTAATCCTCTCCCTCTGTCACAAATACTCTTTCTGTCTAATCCTCTCCCTCTGTCTCAATCTCTCTATCTGTCTAATCTTCTCCCTCTGTTTCAATCTCTCTATATGTCTAATTCTCTCGCTCTGTCTCAATCTCTCTATCTGTCTAATTCTCTCCCTCTGTCTTATTATTTACTTATCTAATTCTCTCCCTCTGTCTCAATCGCTATATCTGTCTAATTCTCTCTCACTGTCTCATTCTCTGTAATCCTCTCGCTCAGTCACAATCTTTCTAATTCTCTCCCTCTGTCTCAATCTCTCTATCTGTCTCATTCTCTCCCTCTGTGTCAATCTCTATTTGTCTAATCCTCTCCCTCTGTCTCATTCTCTCTAATTCTCTCCCTCTGTCTCAATCTTTATTTGTCTAATTCTCTCCCTCTGTCTCAATCTCTCTATTTGTCTAATTCTCTCCCTCTGTCTCAATCTATCTATTTGCCTAATTCTCTCCGTGTCTCATTCTCTCTAATTCTCTCCCTCTGTCTCAATCTCTCTATCTGTCTAATTATCTCCCTCTGTCTCAATCTCTCTCTATGCCTAATCCTCGCCCTCTATCTCCATCTGTGTATCTGTCTAATTCTCTGCCTCCATCTCAATCTCTATTTGTCTAATCCTCTCCCTCTGTCTCATTCTCTCTATCTGTCTAATTCTCTCCCACTGTATCATTCTCTCTAAACCTCTCCCGATGTCTCATTCTGTCTAATTCTCTCCCTCTGTCTCATTCTCTCTAATCCTCTCCCTATGTCTCATTCTGTCTAATTCTCTCCCTCTGTCTCATTCTCAATCTGTCAAATTCTCTCCCTCTGTCTAATTCTTTATTTGTCTAATTCTCTCCCACTGTATCATTCTCTCTAATCCTCTCCCTATGTCTCATTCTGTCTAATTCTCTCCCTCTGTCTCATTCGCTGTCTCATTCTCTCACTCTCTCTCATTCTCTCTTTCTGGTTAATTCTCGCCTTCTGTCTCATTCGTTATTTGTCTAATTCTCTCCCTCTGTCTCATTCTCTCTATCTGTCTAATTCTCGCCCTCTGTCTCATTCTCTATTTGTCTAGTACTCTCCCTCTGTCTCAATCTTTCTATCTGTCTAATTAGCACCCTCTGTCTCATTCTCTATTAATCTAATTCTCTCCCTCTGTCTCAATCTCTCAATCTCTGTAATTCCCTCCCTTTGTCTCATTCTCTATCTGTCTAATTCTCTCCCTCCGTCTCAATCTCTAGGTGTCTAATTCTCTCGCTATGTCTCATTCTCTCTTTCTGTCTAATTCTCTCCCTCTTTCTCATTCTCTATTTGTCTATTTCTATCCCTCTGTCTCAATCTCTATTTATCTAATTCTTTCCCTCTGTCTCATTCTCTCTATCTGTCTAATTCTCTCCCTCTGTCTCATTCTCTCTAATCGCCTCCCTGAGACTCAATCTCTATAATTCTCTGCCTCTGTCTCACTCTCTCTATCTGTCTAATTCTCTCCCTCTGTCTCACTCTCTCTATTTGTCTAATTCTCTCCCTCTGTCTCATTCTCACTTTGCCTAATTCACTCCCTCTATCTCATTCTCTCTATCTGTCTAATTCTCTCCCTCTGTGTCATTCTTTATTTGTCTAATCTTCTCCCTCTGTCACAAATACTCTTTCTGTCTAATCCTCTCCCTCTGTCTCAATCTCTCTATCTGTCTAATCTTCTCCCTCTGTTTCAATCTCTCTATATGTCTAATTCTCTCGCTCTGTCTCAATCTCTCTATCTGTCTAATTCTCTCCCTCTGTCTTATTATTTACTTATCTAATTCTCTCCCTCTGTCTCAATCGCTATATCTGTCTAATTCTCTCTCACTGTCTCATTCTCTGTAATCCTCTCGCTCAGTCACAATCTTTCTAATTCTCTCCCTCTGTCTCAATCTCTCTATCTGTCTCATTCTCTCCCTCTGTGTCAATCTCTATTTGTCTAATCCTCTCCCTCTGTCTCATTCTCTCTAATTCTCTCCCTCTGTCTCAATCTTTATTTGTCTAATTCTCTCCCTCTGTCTCAATCTCTCTATTTGTCTAATTCTCTCCCTCTGTCTCAATCTATCTATTTGCCTAATTCTCTCCGTGTCTCATTCTCTCTAATTCTCTCCCTCTGTCTCAATCTCTCTATCTGTCTAATTATCTCCCTCTGTCTCAATCTCTCTCTATGCCTAATCCTCGCCCTCTATCTCCATCTGTGTATCTGTCTAATTCTCTGCCTCCATCTCAATCTCTATTTGTCTAATCCTCTCCCTCTGTCTCATTCTCTCTATCTGTCTAATTCTCTCCCACTGTATCATTCTCTCTAAACCTCTCCCGATGTCTCATTCTGTCTAATTCTCTCCCTCTGTCTCATTCTCTCTAATCCTCTCCCTATGTCTCATTCTGTCTAATTCTCTCCCTCTGTCTCATTCTCAATCTGTCAAATTCTCTCCCTCTGTCTAATTCTTTATTTGTCTAATTCTCTCCCACTGTATCATTCTCTCTAATCCTCTCCC
The DNA here is from genome assembly GCA_026770705.1 of Isurus oxyrinchus. Lineage (NCBI taxonomy): Eukaryota > Metazoa > Chordata > Chondrichthyes > Lamniformes > Lamnidae > Isurus > Isurus oxyrinchus. The sequence goes on along the minus strand of JANJGN010000914.1, from coordinate 130,102 downwards.
TATGTCTCATTCTGTCTAATTCTCTCCCTCTGTCTCATTCGCTGTCTCATTCTCTCACTCTCTCTCATTCTCTCTTTCTGGTTAATTCTCGCCTTCTGTCTCATTCGTTATTTGTCTAATTCTCTCCCTCTGTCTCATTCTCTCTATCTGTCTAATTCTCGCCCTCTGTCTCATTCTCTATTTGTCTAGTACTCTCCCTCTGTCTCAATCTTTCTATCTGTCTAATTAGCACCCTCTGTCTCATTCTCTATTAATCTAATTCTCTCCCTCTGTCTCAATCTCTCAATCTCTGTAATTCCCTCCCTTTGTCTCATTCTCTATCTGTCTAATTCTCTCCCTCCGTCTCAATCTCTAGGTGTCTAATTCTCTCGCTATGTCTCATTCTCTCTTTCTGTCTAATTCTCTCCCTCTTTCTCATTCTCTATTTGTCTATTTCTATCCCTCTGTCTCAATCTCTATTTATCTAATTCTTTCCCTCTGTCTCATTCTCTCTATCTGTCTAATTCTCTCCCTCTGTCTCATTCTCTCTAATCGCCTCCCTGAGACTCAATCTCTATAATTCTCTCCCTCTGTCTCAATCTCTCTATCTGTCTAATTCTCTCCCTCTGTCTCACTCTCTCTATTTGTCCAATTCTCTCCCTCTGTCTCATTCTCACTTTGCCTAATTCACTCCCTCTATCTCATTCTCTCTATCTGTCTAATTCTCTCCCTCTGTATCATTCTTTATTTGTCTAATCTTCTCCCTCTGTCACAAATACTCTTTCTGTCTAATCCTCTCCCTCTGTCTCAATCTCTCTATCTGTCTAATCTTCTCCCTCTGTTTCAATCTCTCTATATGTCTAATTCTCTCGCTCTGTCTCAATCTCTCTATCTGTCTAATTCTCTCCCTCTGTCTTATTATTTACTTATCTAATTCTCTCCCTCTGTCTCAATCGCTATATCTGTCTAATTCTCTCTCACTGTCTCATTCTCTGTAATCCTCTCGCTCAGTCACAATCTTTCTAATTCTCTCCCTCTGTCTCAATCTCTCTATCTGTCTCATTCTCTCCCTCTGTGTCAATCTCTATTTGTCTAATCCTCTCCCTCTGTCTCATTCTCTCTAATTCTCTCCCTCTGTCTCAATCTTTATTTGTCTAATTCTCTCCCTCTGTCTCAATCTCTCTATTTGTCTAATTCTCTCCCTCTGTCTCAATCTATCTATTTGCCTAATTCTCTCCGTGTCTCATTCTCTCTAATTCTCTCCCTCTGTCTCAATCTCTCTATCTGTCTAATTATCTCCCTCTGTCTCAATCTCTCTCTATGCCTAATCCTCGCCCTCTATCTCCATCTGTGTATCTGTCTAATTCTCTGCCTCCATCTCAATCTCTATTTGTCTAATCCTCTCCCTCTGTCTCATTCTCTCTATCTGTCTAATTCTCTCCCTCTGTCTCATTCTCTCTAATCGCCTCCCTGAGTCTCAATCTCTATAATTCTCTCCCTCTGTCTCAATCTCTCTATCTGTCTAATTCTCTCCCTCTGTCTCACTCTCTCTATTTGTCCAATTCTCTCCCTCTGTCTCATTCTCACTTTGCCTAATTCACTCCCTCTGTCTCATTCTCTCTATCTGTCTAATTCTCTCCCTCTGTGTCATTCTTTATTTGTCTAATCCTCTCCCTCTGTCACAAATTCTCTTTCTGTCTAATCCTCTCCCTCTGTCTCAATCTCTCTATCTGTCTAATCTTCTCCCTCTGTTTCAATCTCTCTATATGTCTAATTCTCTCGCTCTGTCTCAATCTCTCTATCTGTCTAATTCTCTCCCTCTGTCTTATTATTTACTTATCTAATTCTCGCCCTCTGTCTCAATCGCTATATCTGTCTAATTCTCTCTCACTGTCTCATTCTCTGTAATCCTCTCGCTCAGTCACAATCTTTCTAATTCTCTCCCTCTGTCTCAATCTCTCTACCTGTCTCATTCTCTCCCTCTGTCTCAATCTCTCTATTTGTCTAATCCTCTCCCTCTGTCTCATTCTCTCTAATTCTCTCCCTCTGTCTCATTCTTTATTTGTCTAATTCTCTCCCTCTGTCTCAATCTCTCTATTTGTCTAATTCTCTCCCTCTGTCTCAATCTATCTATTTGTCTAATTCTCTCCATGTCTCATTCTCTCTAATTCTCTCCCTCTGTCTCAATCTCTCTATCTGTCTAATTATCTCCCTCTGTCTCAATCTCTCTCTATGCCTAATCCTCGCCCTCTATCTCCATCTGTATATCTGTCTAATTCTCTCCCTCCATCTCAATCTCTATTTGTCTAATCCTCTCCCTCTGTCTCATTCTCTGTAATTCTCTCCCTCCATCTCAATCTCTATTTTTCTAATTCTCTCCATCTGTCTCATTCTCTTTGTCTAATTCTCTCCCTCTGTCTCATCCTCAATCTGTCAAATTGTCTCCCTCTGTCTAATTCTTTATTTGTCTAATTCTCTCCCACTGTCTCATTCTCTCTAATCCTCTCCCTATGTCTCATTCTGTCTAATGCTCTCCCTCTGTCTCATTCGCTGTCTAATTCTCTCCCTCTGTCTCATTCTCTCTATCTGCCTATTTCTCTCCCTCTGTCTCAATCACTCTATCTGTCTAATTCTCTCCCTCTGTCTCATTCTCTCTTCCTGGTTAATTCTCACCCTCTGTCTCATTTGTTATTTGTCTAATTCTCTCCCTCTGTCTCAATCTTTCTATCTGTCTAATTAGCTCCCTCTGTCTCATTCTCTATTAATCTAATTCTCTCCCTCTGTCTCAATCTCTCAATCTCTCTAATTCTCTCCCTCTGTCTCATTCTCTATCTGTCTAATTCTCTCCCTCCGTCTCAATCTCTAGTTGTCTAATTCTCTCCCTATGTCTCATTCTCTCTATCTGTCTAATTCCCTCCCTCTGTCTCAATCTCTATTTATCTAATTCTTTCCCTCGGTCTCATTCTCTCTATCTGTCTAATTCTCTCCCTCTGTCTCATTCTCTCAAATCGCCTCCCTGAGTCTCAATCTCTATAATTCTCTCCCTCTGTCTGAATCTCTCTATCTGTCTAATTCTCTCCCTCTGTCTGACTCTCTCTATTTGTCCAATTCTCTCCCTCTGTCTCATTCTCACTTTGCCTAATTCACTCCCTCTGTCTCATTCTCTCTATCTGTCTAATTCTCTCCCTCTGTCTCATTCTTTATTTGTCTAATCCTCTCCCTCTGTCACAAATTCTCTTTCTGTCTAATCCTCTCCCTCTGTCTCAATCTCTCTATCTGTCTAATCTTCTCCCTCTGTTTCAATCTCTCTATATGTCTAATTCTCTCGCTCTGTCTCAATCTCTCTATCTGTCTAATTCTCTCCCTCTGTCTTATTATTTACTTATCTAATTCTCTCCCTCTGTCTCAATCGCTATTTCTGTCTAATTCTCTCTCACTGTCTCATTCTCTGTAATCCTCTCGCTCAGTCACAATCTTTCTAATTCTCTCCCTCTGTCTCAATCTCTCTATCTGTCTCATTCTCTCCCTCTGTGTCAATCTCTATTTGTCTAATCCTCTCCCTCTGTCTCATTCTCTCTAATTCTCTCCCTCTGTCTCAATCTTCATTTGTCTAATTCTCTCCCTCTGTCTCAATCTCTCTATTTGTCTAATTCTCTCCCTCTGTCTCAATCTATCTATTTGCCTAATTCTCTCCGTGTCTCATTCTCTCTAATTCTCTCCCTCTGTCTCAATCTCTCTATCTGTCTAATTATCTCCCTCTGTCTCAATCTCTCTCTATGCCTAATCCTCGCCCTCTATCTCCATCTGAGTATCTGTCTAATTCTCTGCCTCCATCTCAATCTCTATTTGTCTAATCCTCTCCCTCTGTCTCATTCTCTCTATCTGTCTAATTCTCTCCCTCTGTCTCATTCTCTCTAATCGCCTCCCTGAGTCTCAATCTCTATAATTCTCTCCCTCTGTCTCAATCTCTCTATCTGTCTAATTCTCTCCCTCTGTCTCACTCTCTCTATTTGTCCAATTCTCTCCCTCTGTCTCATTCTCACTTTGCCTAATTCACTCCCTCTGTCTCATTCTCTCTATCTGTCTAATTCTCTCCCTCTGTGTCATTCTTTATTTGTCTAATCCTCTCCCTCTGTCACAAATTCTCTTTCTGTCTAATCCTCTCCCTCTGTCTCAATCTCTCTATCTGTCTAATCTTCTCCCTCTGTTTCAATCTCTCTATATGTCTAATTCTCTCGCTCTGTCTCAATCTCTCTATCTGTCTAATTCTCTCCCTCTGTCTTATTATTTACTTATCTAATTCTCTCCCTCTGTCTCAATCGCTATATCTGTCTAATTCTCTCTCACTGTCTCATTCTCTGTAATCCTCTCGCTCAGTCACAATCTTTCTAATTCTCTCCCTCTGTCTCAATCTCTCTATCTGTCTAATTATCTCCCTCTGTCTCAATCTCTCTCTATGCCTAATCCTCGCCCTCTATCTCCATCTGTGTATCTGTCTAATTCTCTGCCTCCATCTCAATCTCTATTTGTCTAATCCTCTCCCTCTGTCTCATTCTCTCTATCTGTCTAATTCTCTCCCTCTGTCTCATTCTCTCTAATCGCCTCCCTGAGTCTCAATCTCTATAATTCTCTCCCTCTGTCTCAATCTCTCTATCTGTCTAATTCTCTCCCTCTGTCTCACTCTCTCTATTTGTCCAATTCTCTCCCTCTGTCTCATTCTCACTTTGCCTAATTCACTCCCTCTGTCTCATTCTCTCTATCTGTCTAATTCTCTCCCTCTGTGTCATTCTTTATTTGTCTAATCCTCTCCCTCTGTCACAAATTCTCTTTCTGTCTAATCCTCTCCCTCTGTCTCAATCTCTCTATCTGTCTAATCTTCTCCCTCTGTTTCAATCTCTCTATATGTCTAATTCTCTCGCTCTGTCTCAATCTCTCTATCTGTCTAATTCTCTCCCTCTGTCTTATTATTTACTTATCTAATTCTCTCCCTCTGTCTCAATCGCTATATCTGTCTAATTCTCTCTCACTGTCTCATTCTCTGTAATCCTCTCGCTCAGTCACAATCTTTCTAATTCTCTCCCTCTGTCTCAATCTCTCTATCTGTCTAATTATCTCCCTCTGTCTCAATCTCTCTCTATGCCTAATCCTCGCCCTCTATCTCAATCTGTATATCTGTCTAATTCTCTGCCTCCATCTCAATCTCTATTTGTCTAATTCTCTCCCTCTGTCTCAATCTATCTATTTGTCTAATTCTCTCCCTGTGTCTCATTCTCTCTAATTCTCTCCCTCTGTCTCAATCTCTCTATCGGTCTAATTCTCTCCTTCTGTCTCAATCTCTCTATCTGTCTAATTATCCCCCTCTGTCTCAATCTCTCTCTATGCCTAATACTCGCCCTCCATCTCAATCTCTATTTTTCTAATTCTCTCCATCTGTCTCATTCTCTCTAATTCTCTCCCTCCATCTCAATCTTTATTTTTCTTATTCTCTCCATCTGTCTCATTCTCTTTGTCTAATTCTCTCCCTCTGTCTCATTCTCAATCTGTCAAATTCTCTCCCTCTGTCTAATTCTTTATTTGTCTAATTCTCTCCCACTGTATCATTCTCTCTAAACCTCTCCCGATGTCTCATTCTGTCTAATCCTCTCCCTCTGTCTCATTCGCTGTCTAATTCTCTCCCACTGTCTCATTTTCTCTAATCCTCTCCCTATGTCTCATTCTGTCTAATCCTCTCCCTCTGTCTCATTCGCTGTCTAATTCTTTCACTCTGTCTCATTCTCTCTATCTGCCTATTTCTCTCCCTCTGTCTCAATCACTCTATCTGTCTAATCCTCTCCCTATGTCTCATTCTGTCTAATTCTCTCCCACTGTCTCATTCTCTCTAATCCTCTCCCTATGTCTCATTCTGTCTAATTCTCTCCCTCTGTCTCATTCTCTCTTTCTGGTTAATTCTCTCCCTCTGTCTCAATCTCTCTATCTGTCTAATTCTCTCCCTCTGTCTCATTCTCTCTATCTGTCTAATTCTCTTCCTCTGTCTCATTCTCTATTTGTCTAGTACTCTCCCTCTGTCTCAATCTTTCTATCTGTCTAATTAGATCCCTCTGTCTCATTCTCTATTAATCTAATTCTCTCCCTCTGTCTCAATCTCTCAATCTCTCTAATTCTCTCCCTCTGTCTCATTCTCTATCTGTCTAATTCTCTCCCTCCGTCTCAATCTCTAGTTGTCTAATTCTCTCCCTATGTCTCATTCTCTATCAGTCTAATGATCTCTCTCTGTCTCATTCTCTCTAATCCTCTCCCTCTGTCTCAATCCCTCTATTTGTCTAATTCTCTCACTCTGCCTCAATCTCTGTATCTGTCTAATTCTCTCTCTCCGTCTCAATCTCTAGTTGTCTAATTCTCTCCGTCTGTCTCATTCTCTATCTGTCTAATGATCTCTCTCTGTCTCATTCTCTCTAATCCTCTCCCTCTGTCTCAATCCCTCTATTTGACTAATTCTCTCCCTGTGTCTCAATCTCTCTATGTGTCGAATTCTCTCGCACTGTCTCAATCTCTCTAATTCTCTTCCTCTGTCTCATTCTCTCTATCTGTCTAATTCAATCCCTCTGTCTCATTTTCTCTCTCTGTCTAATTCAATCCCTCTGTCTCAATCTAACTAATTCTCTCCCCGTCTCATTCTCTATATGTCTAATTCTCTCCCTCTGTCTCATTCTTTCCATCTGTCTAATTCTCTCACTCTGTCTCATTCTCTATTTGTCTAATTCTCTCCCTCTGTCTCAATCTCTCTATCTGCCTAATTCTCTCCCTCTGTCTCATTCTCTCTCATCCTCTCCCGCAGTCTCAATCTCTATAATTATCTCCCTCTGTCTCAATCTCTCTATCTGTCTAATTCTCTCAATCTGTGTCAATCTCTATTTGTCTAATTCTCTCCCTATGTCTCAATCGCTCTATCTGTCTAATTCTCTCCCTCATTCTCATTCTCTCAAATTCTCTCCCTCTGTCTCATTCTCTCTATCTTTCTAATTCTCTCCCTCTGTCTCATTCTCTCTTTCTGGTTAATTCTCTCCTCTGTCTCATTCGTTATTTGTCTAATTCTCTCCATCTGTCTCATTCTCTATTTGTCTAATTCTCTCCCTCTGTCTCATTCTCTCTATCTGTCTAATTCTCACCCTCTGTCTCATTCTCTCTAATTCTCTCCCTCTGTCTCAATCTCTCTCTCTGTCTAATTCTCTCCCTATGTCTCAACCTCTCTAATCCGCTCCCTCTGTCTCATTCTCTCTATCTGTCTAATTCTCTCCCTCTGTCTCATTCTCTATTCATCTAATTCTCTCCCTCTGTCTCACTCTCTCTATTTGTCCAATTCTCTTCCTCTGTCTCATTCTCACTTTGTCTAATTCTCTCCCTCTGTCTCATTCTCTCTATCTGTCTAATTCTCTCCCTCTGTATCATTCTTTATTTGTCTAATCCTCTCCCTATGTCTCAATCTCTCGATCTGTCTAATCATCTCCCTCTGTCTCAATCGCTCTATTTGTCTAATTCTCTCCCTCTGTCTCATTCTCTGTATCAGTTTTATTCTCTCCCTCTGTCTCTTCTCTATTTGTCAAATTCTCTCCCTCTGTCTCATTCTCTCTATCTGTCTCATTCTCTCTAATACTCTCCCGCTGTCTCAATCTCTGTGTCGAATTCTCTACCTCTGTGTCAATCTCTATTTGTCTAATTGTCTCCCTCTGTCTCATTCTCTCTATCTGTCTAATTCTCTCCCACTGTCTCATTCTCTCTATCTGTCTAATTCTCTCCCTCTTTCTCATTCTCTATTTGTCTATTTCTATCCCTCTGTCTCAATCTCTATTTGTCTAATCCTCTCCCTCTGTCTCATTCTCTCTAATTCTCTCCCTTTGTCTCATTCTTTATTTGTCTAATTCTCTCCCTCTGTCTCAGTCTCTCTATTTGTCTAATTCTCTCCCCCTGTCTCAATCTATCTATTTGTCTAATTCTCTCCCTGTGTCTCATTCTCTCTAATTCTCTCCCTCTGTCTCAATCTCTCTATCGGTCTAATTCTCTCCTTCTGTCTCAATCTCTCTATCTGTCTAATTATCCCCCTCTGTCTCAATCTCTCTCTATGCCTAATACTCGCCCTCTATCTCAATCTGTATATCTGTCTAATTCTCTCCCTCCATCTCAATCTCTATTTTTCTAATTCTCTCCATCTGTCTCATTCTCTTTGTCTAATTCTCTCCCTCTGTCTCATTCTCAATCTGTCAAATTCTCTCCCTCTGTCTAATTCTTTATTTGTCTAATTCTCTCCCACTGTATCATTCTCTCTAAACCTCTCCCTATGTCTCATTCTGTCTAATTCTCTCCCTCTGTCTCATTCTCTCTAATCCTCTCCCTATGTCTCATTCTGTCTAATTCTCTCCCTCTGTCTCATTCTCAATCTGTCAAATTCTCTCCCTCTGTCTCATTCTCTCCCTCTGTCTAATTCTTTATTTGTCTAATTCTCTCCCACTGTATCATTCTCTCTAAAACTCTCCCTATGTCTCATTCTGTCTAATTCTCTCCCTCTGTCTCATTCGCTGTCTCATTCTCTCACTCTCTCTCATTCTCTCTTTCTGGTTAATTCTCGCCTTCTGTCTCATTCGTTATTTGTCTAATTCTCTCCCTCTGTCTCATTCTCTCTATCTGTCTAATTCTCTCCCTCTGTCTCATTCTCTATTTGTCTAGTACTCTCCCTCTGTCTCAATCTTTCTATCTGTCTAATTAGCTCCCTCTGTCTCATTCTCTATTAATCTAATTCACTCCCTCTGTCTCAATCTCTCAATCTCTGTAATTCCCTCCCTCTGTCTCATTCTCTTTCTGTCTAATTATCTCCCTCCGTCTCAATCTCTAGGTGTCTAATTCTCTCCCTATGTCTCATTCTCTCTTTCTGTCTAATTCTCTCCCTCTTTCTCATTCTCTATTTGTCTATTTCTATCCCTCTGTCTCAATCTCTATTTATCTAATTCTTTCCCTCTGTCTCATTCTCTCTATCTGTCTAATTCTCTCCCTCTGTCTCATTCTCTCTAATCGCCTCCCTGAGTCTCAATCTCTATAATTCTCTCCCTCTGTCTCAATCTCTCTATCTGTCTAATTATCCCCCTCTGTCTCAATCTCTCTCTATGCCTAATACTCGCCCTCTATCTCAATCTGTATATCTGTCTAATTCTCTCCCTCCATCTCAATCTCTATTTTTCTAATTCTCTCCATCTGTCTCATTCTCTTTGTCTAATTCTCTCCCTCTGTCTCATTCTCAATCTGTCAAATTCTCTCCCTCTGTCTAATTCTTTATTTGTCTAATTCTCTCCCACTGTATCATTCTCTCTAAACCTCTCCCTATGTCTCATTCTGTCTAATTCTCTCCCTCTGTCTCATTCTCTCTAATCCTCTCCCTATGTCTCATTCTGTCTAATTCTCTCCCTCTGTCTCATTCTCAATCTGTCAAATTCTCTCCCTCTGTCTAATTCTTTATTTGTCTAATTCTCTCCCACTGTATCATTCTCTCTAAAACTCTCCCTATGTCTCATTCTGTCTAATTCTCTCCCTCTGTCTCATTCGCTGTCTCATTCTCTCACTCTCTCTCATTCTCTCTTTCTGGTTAATTCTCGCCTTCTGTCTCATTCGTTATTTGTCTAATTCTCTCCCTCTGTCTCATTCTCTCTATCTGTCTAATTCTCTCCCTCTGTCTCATTCTCTATTTGTCTAGTACTCTCCCTCTGTCTCAATCTTTCTATCTGTCTAATTAGCTCCCTCTGTCTCATTCTCTATTAATCTAATTCACTCCCTCTGTCTCAATCTCTCAATCTCTGTAATTCCCTCCCTCTGTCTCATTCTCTTTCTGTCTAATTATCTCCCTCCGTCTCAATCTCTAGGTGTCTAATTCTCTCCCTATGTCTCATTCTCTCTTTCTGTCTAATTCTCTCCCTCTTTCTCATTCTCTATTTGTCTATTTCTATCCCTCTGTCTCAATCTCTATTTATCTAATTCTTTCCCTCTGTCTCATTCTCTCTATCTGTCTAATTCTCTCCCTCTGTCTCATTCTCTCTAATCGCCTCCCTGAGTCTCAATCTCTATAATTCTCTCCCTCTGTCTCAATCTCTCTATCTGTCTAATTATCCCCCTCTGTCTCAATCTCTCTCTATGCCTAATACTCGCCCTCTATCTCAATCTGTATATCTGTCTAATTCTCTCCCTCCATCTCAATCTCTATTTTTCTAATTCTCTCCATCTGTCTCATTCTCTTTGTCTAATTCTCTCCCTCTGTCTCATTCTCAATCTGTCAAATTCTCTCCCTCTGTCTAATTCTTTATTTGTCTAATTCTCTCCCACTGTATCATTCTCTCTAAACCTCTCCCTATGTCTCATTCTGTCTAATTCTCTCCCTCTGTCTCATTCTCTCTAATCCTCTCCCTATGTCTCATTCTGTCTAATTCTCTCCCTCTGTCTCATTCTCAATCTGTCAAATTCTCTCCCTCTGTCTAATTCTTTATTTGTCTAATTCTCTCCCACTGTATCATTCTCTCTAAAACTCTCCCTATGTCTCATTCTGTCTAATTCTCTCCCTCTGTCTCATTCGCTGTCTCATTCTCTCACTCTCTCTCATTCTCTCTTTCTGGTTAATTCTCGCCTTCTGTCTCATTCGTTATTTGTCTAATTCTCTCCCTCTGTCTCATTCTCTCTATCTGTCTAATTCTCGCCCTCTGTCTCATTCTCTCTATCTGTCTAATTCTCTCCCTCTGTCTCATTCTCTCTATCTGTCTAATTCTCGCCCTCTGTCTCATTCTCTATTTGTCTAGTACCCTCCCTCTGTCTCAATCTTTCTATCTGTCTAATTAGCTCCCTCTGTCTCATTCTCTATTAATCTAATTCTCTCCCTCTGTCTCAATCTCTCAATCTCTGTAATTCCCTCCCTCTGTCTCATTCTCTATCTGTCTAATTCTCTCCCTCTTTCTCATTCACTATTTGTCTATTTCTATCCCTCTGTCTCAATCTCTATTTATCTAATTCTTTCCCTCTGTCTCATTCTCTCTATCTGCCTAATTCTCTCCCTCTGTCTCATTCTCTCTAATCGCCTCCCTGAGTCTCAATCTCTATAATTCTCTCCCTCTGTCTCAATCTCTCTCTCTGTCTAATTCTCTCCCTCTGTCTCACTCTCTCTAGTTGTCCAATTCTCTCCCTCTGTCTCATTCTCACTTTGCCTAATTCACTCCCTCTATCTCATTGTCTCTATCTGTCTAATTCTCTCCCTCTGTGTCATTCTTTATTTGTCTAATCCTCTCCCTCTGTCACAAATACTCTTTCTGTCTAATCCTCTCCCTCTGTCTCAATCTCTCTATCTGTCTAATCTTCTCCCTCTGTTTCAATCTCTCTATATGTCTAATTCTCTCGCTCTGTCTCAATCTCTCTATCTGTCTAATTCTCTCCCTCTGTCTTATTATTTACGTATTTAATTCTCTCCCTCTGTCTCAATCGCTATATCTGTCTAATTCTCTCTCACTGTCTCATTCTCTGTAATCCTCTCGCTCAGTCACAATCTTTCTAATTCTCTCCCTCTGTCTCAATCTCTCTATCTGTCTCATTCTCTCCCTCTGTGTCAATCTCTATTTGTCTAATCCTCTCCCTCTGTCTCATTCTCTCTAATTCTCTCCCTCTGTCTCATTCTTTATTTGTCTAATTCTCTCCCTCTGTCTCAATCTCTCTATTTGTCTAATTCTCTCCCTCTGTCTCAATCTATCTATTTGTCTAATTCTCTCCGTGTTTCATTCTCTCTAATTCTCTCCCTCTGTCTCAATCTCTCTATCTGTCTAATTATCTCCCTCTGTCTCAATCTCTCTCTATGCCTAATCCTCGCCCTCTATCTCCATCTGTATATCTGTCTAATTCTCTGCCTCCATCTCAATCTCTATTTGTCTAATCCTCTCCCTCTGTCTCATTCTCTCTATCTGTCTAATTCTCTCCCTCTGTCTCATTCTCTCTTATCGCCTCCCTGAGTCTCAATCTCTATAATTCTCTCCCTCTGTCTCAATCTCTCTATCTGTCTAATTCTCTCCCTCTGTCTCACTCTCTCTATTTGTCCAATTCTCTCCCTCTGTCTCATTCTCACTTTGTCTAATTCTCTCCCTCTGTCTAATTCTCTCCCTCTGTCTCACTCTCTCTATTTGTCCAATTCTCTCCCTCTGTCTCATTCTCACTTTGCCTAATTCACTCCCTCTGTCTCATTTTCTCTATCTGTCTAATTCTCTCCCTCTGTGTCATTCTTTATTTGTCTAATCCTCTCCCTCTGTCTCAATCTCTCTATCTGTCTAATCTTCTCACTCTGTTTCAATCTCTCTATATGTCTAATTCTCTCGCTCTGTCTCAATCTCTCTATCTGTCTAATTCTCTCCCTCTGTCTTATTATTTACTTATCTAATTCTCTCCCTCTGTCTCAATCACTATTTCTGTCTAATTCTCTCTCACTGTCTCATTCTCTGTAATCCTCTCGCTCAGTCACAATCTTTCTAATTCTCTCCCTCTGTCTCAATCTCTCTATCTGTCTCATTCTCTCCCTCTGTGACAATCTCTATTTGTCTAATCCTCTCCCTCTGTCTCATTCTCTCTAATTCTCTCCCTCTGTCTCATTCTCTCTAATTCTCTCCCTCTGTCTCATTCTTTATTTGTCTAATTCTCTCCCTCTGTCTCAATCTCTCTATTTGTCTAATTCTCTCCCTCTGTCTCAATCTCTCTATTTGTCTAATTCTCTCCGTGTCTCATTCTCTCTAATTCTCTCCCTCTGTCTCAATCTCTCTATCTGTCTAATTATCTCCCTCTGTCTCAATCTCTCTCTATGCCTAATCCTCGCCCTCTATCTCCATCTGTATATCTGTCTAATTCTCTGCCTCCATCTCAATCTCTATTTGTCTAATCCTCTCCCTCTGTCTCATTCTCTCTATCTGTCTAATTCTCTCCCTCTGTCTCATTCTCTCTAATCGCCTCCCTGAGTCTCAGTCTCTATAATTCTCTCCCTCTGTCTCAATCTCTCTATCTGTCTAATTCTCTCCCTCTGTCTCACTCTCTCTATTTGTCCAATTCTCTCCCTCTGTCTCATTCTCACTTTGCCTAATTCACTCCCTCTGTCTCATTCTCTCTATCTGTCTAATTCTCTCCCTCTGTGTCATTCTTTATTTGTCTAATCCTCTCCCTCTGTCACAAATTCTCTTTCTGTCTAATCCTCTCCCTCTGTCTCAATCTCTCTATCTGTCTAATCTTCTCCCTCTGTTTCAATCTCTCTATATGTCTAATTCTCTCGCTCTGTCTCAATCTCTCTATCTGTCTAATTCTCTCCCTCTGTCTTATTATTTACTTATCTAATTCTCTCCCTCTGCCTCAATCGCTATATCTGTCTAATTCTCTCTCACTGTCTCATTCTCTGTAATCCTCTCGCTCAGTCACAATCTTTCTAATTCTCTCCCTCTGTCTCAATCTCTCTATCTGTCTCATTCTCTCCCTCTGTCTCAATCTCTCTATTTGTCTAATCCTCTCCCTCTGTCTCATTCTCTCTAATTCTCTCCCTCTGTCTCATTCTTTATTTGTCTAATTCTCTCCCTCTGTCTCAATCTCTCTATTTGTCTAATTCTCTCCCTCTGTCTCAATCTATCTATTTGTCTAATTCTCTCCGTGTCTCATTCTCTCTAATTCTCTCTCTCTGTCTCAATCTCTCTATCTGTCTAATTATCTCCCTCTGTCTCAATCTCTCTCTATGCCTAATCCTCGCCCTCTATCTCCATCTGTATATCTGTCTAATTCTCTGCCTCCATCTCAATCTCTATTTGTCTAATCCTCTCCCTCTGTCTCATTCTCTCTAATTCTCTCCCTCCATCTCAATCTCTATTTTTCTAATTCTCTCCATCTGTCTCATTCTCTTTGTCTAATTCTCTCCCTCTGTCTCATTCTCAATCTGTCAAATTCTCTCCCTCTGTCTAATTCTTTATTTGTCTAATTCTCTCCCACTGTCTCATTCTCTCTAATCCTCTCCCTATGTCTCATTCTGTCTAATGCTCTCCCTCTGTCTCATTCGCTGTCTAATTCTCTCCCTCTGTCTCATTCTCTCTATCTGCCTATTTCTCTCCCTCTGTCTCAATCACTCTATCTGTCTAATTCTCTCCCTCTGTCTCATTCTCTCTTTCTGGTTAATTCTCACCCTCTGTCTCATTTGTTATTTGTCTAATTCTCTCCCTCTGTCTCAATCTTTCTATCTGTCTAATTAGCTCCCTCTGTCTCATTCTCTATTAATCTAATTCTCTCCCTCTGTCTCAATCTCTCAATCTCTCTAATTCTCTCCCTCTGTCTCATTCTCTATCTGTCTAATTCTCTCCCTCCGTCTCAATCTCTAGTTGTCTAATTCTCTCCCTATGTCTCATTCTCTCTATCTGTCTAATTCCCTCCCTCTGTCTCAATCTCTATTTATCTAATTCTTTCCCTCTGTCTCATTCTCTCTATCTGTCTAATTCTCTCCCTCTGTCTCATTCTCTCTGTTCGCCTCCCTGAGTCTGAATCTCTATAATTCTCTCCCTCTGTCTCAATCTCTCTATCTGTCTAATTCTCTCCCTCTGTCTCACTCTCTCTATTTGTCCAATTCTCTCCCTCTGTCTCATTCTCACTTTGCCTAATTCACTCCCTCTGTCTCATTCTCTCTATCTGTCTAATTCTCTCCCTCTGTGTCATTCTTTATTTGTCTAATCCTCTCCCTCTGTCACAAATTCTCTTTCTGTCTAATCCTCTCCCTCTGTCTCAATCTCTCTATCTGTCTAATCTTCTCCCTCTGTTTCAATCTCTCTATATGTCTAATTCTCTCGCTCTGTCACAATCTCTCTATCTGTCTAATTCTCTCCCTCTGTCTTATTATTTACTTATCTAATTCTCTCCCTCTGCCTCAATCGCTATATCTGTCTAATTCTCTCTCACTGTCTCATTCTCTGTAATCCTCTCGCTCAGTCACAATCTTTCTAATTCTCTCCCTCTGTCTCAATCTCTCTATCTGTCTCATTCTCTCCCTCTGTCTCAATCTCTCTATTTGTCTAATCCTCTCCCTCTGTCTCATTCTCTCTAATTCTCTCCCTCTGTCTCATTCTTTATTTGTCTAATTCTCTCCCTCTGTCTCAATCTCTCTATTTGTCTAATTCTCTCCCTCTGTCTCAATCTATCTATTTGTCTAATTCTCTCCGTGTCTCATTCTCTCTAATTCTCTCCCTCTGTCTCAATCTCTCTATTTGTCTAATTCTCTCCCTCTGTCTCAATCTATCTATTTGTCTAATTCTCTCCGTGTCTCATTCTCTCTAATTCTCTCCCTCTGTCTCAATCTCTCTATCTGTCTAATTATCTCCCTCTGTCTCAATCTCTCTCTATGCCTAATCCTCGCCCTCTATCTCAATCTGTATATCTGTCTAATTCTCTGCCTCCATCTCAATCTCTATTTGTCTAATTCTCTCCCTCTGTCTCAATCTATCTATTTGTCTAATTCTCTCCCTGTGTCTCATTCTCTCTAATTCTCTCCCTCTGTCTCAATCTCTCTATCGGTCTAATTCTCTCCTTCTGTCTCAATCTCTCTATCTGTCTAATTATCCCCCTCTGTCTCAATCTCTCTCTATGCCTAATACTCGCCCTCTATCTCAATCTGTATATCTGTCTAATTCTCTCCCTCCATCTCAATCTCTATTTTTCTAATTCTCTCCATCTGTCTCATTCACTTTGTCTAATTCTCTCCCTCCATCTCAATCTCTATTTTACTAATTCTCTCCATCTGTCTCATTCTCTTTGTCTAATTCTCTCCCTCTGTCTCATTCTCAATCTGTCAAATTCTCTCCCTCTGTCTAATTCTTTATTTGTCTAATTCTCTCCCACTGTCTCATTCTCTCTAATCCTCTCCCTATGTCTCATTCTGTCTAATTCTCTCCCTCTGTCTCATTCTCTCTTCCTGGTTAATTCTCTCCCTCTGTCTCATTCGTTATTTGTCTAATTCTCTCCCTCTGTCTCATTCTCTCTATCTGTCTAATTCTCTTCCTCTGTCTCATTCTCTATTTGTCTAGTACTCTCCCTCTGTCTCAATCTTTCTATCTGTCTAATTAGATCCCTCTGTCTCATTGTCTATTAATCTAATTCTCTCCCTCTGTCTCAATCTCTCAATCTCTCTAATTCTCTCCCTCTGTCTCATTCTCTATCTGTCTAATTCTCTCCCTCCGTCTCAATCTCTAGTTGTCTAATTCTCTCCCTATGTCTCATTCTCTATCAGTCTAATGATCTCTCTCTGTCTCATTCTCTCTAATCCTCTCCCTCTGTCTCAATCCCTCTATTTGTCTAATTCTCTCACTCTGTCTCAATCTCTCTATCTGTCTAATTCTCTCGCACTGTCTCAATCTCTCTAATTCTCTTCCTCTGTCTCATTCTCTCTATCTGTCTAATTCAATCCCTCTGTCTCATTTTCTCTCTCTGTCTAATTCAATCCCTCTGTCTCAATCTAACTAATTCTCTCCCCCTGTCTCATTCTCTATATGTCTAATTCTCTCCCTCTGTCTCATTCTTTCCATCTGTCTAATTCTCTCACTCTGTCTCATTCTCTATTTGTCTAATTCTCTCCCTCTGTCTCAATCTCTCTATCTGCCTAATTCTCTCCCTCTGTCTCATTCTCTCTCATCCTCTCCCGCAGTCTCAATCTCTATAATTATCTTCCTCTGTCTCAATCTCTCTATCTGTCTAATTCTCTCAATCTGTGTCAATCTCTATTTGTCTAATTCTCTCCCTATGTCTCAATCGCTCTATCTGTCTAATTCTCTCCCTCATTCTCATTCTCTCAAATTCTCTCCCTCTGTCTCATTCTCTCTATCTTTCTAATTCTCTCCCTCTCTCTCATTCTCTCTTTCTGGTTAATTCTCTCCTCTGTCTCATTCGTTATTTGTCTAATTCTCTCCATCTGTCTCATTCTCTATTTGTCTAATTCTCTCCCTCTGCCTCATTCTCTCTAATACTCTCCCTCTGTCTCAATCTCTCTCTGTGTCGAATTCTGTACTTCTGTGTCAATCTCTATTTGTCTAATTCTCTCCCTATGTCGCAATCGCTATATCTGTCTAATTCTCTCTCTCTGTCTCATTCTTTCTGTCTAATTCTCTCCCTCTGTCTCATTCTTTCTGTCTAATTCTCTCCCTCTGTCTCATTCTCTCTATCTGTCTAATTCTCTCACTCTGTCTCATTCTTTCTGTCTAATTCTCTCCCTCTGTCTCATTCTCTCTATCTGTCTAATTCTCTCCCTCTGTCTCATTCTCTATTAATCTAACTCTCTCCCTCTGACTCAATCTCTCTATCTGTCTAATTCTGTCCCACTGTCTCATTCTCTATTTGTCTAATTCTCTCCCTCTGTCTCATTCTCTCTATCTGTCTAATTCTCTCCCTCTCTCTCATTCTCTCTATCTGTCTAATTCTCTCCCTCTTTCTCATTCTCTATTTGTCTATTTCTATCCCTCTGTCTCAATCTCTATTTACCTAATTCTTTCCCTCTGTCTCATTCTCTCTATCTGTCTAATTCTCTCCCTCTGTCTCATTCTTTCTAATCGCCTCCCTGAGTCTCAATCTCTATAATTCTCTCCCTCTGTCTCAATCTCTCTATCTGTCTAATTCTCTCCCTCTGTCTCACTCTCTCTATTTGTCCAATTCTCTCCCTCTGTCTCATTCTCACTTTGCCTAATTCACTCCCTCTGTCTCATTCTCTCTATCTGTCTAATTCTCTCCCTCTGTATCATTCTTTATTTGTCTAATCCTCTCCCTCTGTCACAAATTTTCTTTCTGTCTAATCCTCTCCCTCTGTCTCAATCTCTCTATCTGTCTAATCTTCTCCCTCTGTTTCAATCTCTCTATATGTCTAATTCTCTCGCTCTGTCTCAATCTCTCTATCTGTCTAATTCTCTCCCTCTGTCTTATTATTTACTTATCTAATTCTCTCCCTCTGTCTCAATCGCTATATCTGTCTAATTCTCTCTCACTGTCTCATTCTCTGTAATCCTCTCGCTCAGTCACAATCTTTCTAATTCTCTCCCTCTGTCTCAATCTCTCTATCTGTCTCATTTTCTCCCTCTGTCTCAATCTCTCTATTTGTCTAATCCTCTCCCTCTGTCTCATTCTCTCTAATTCTCTCCCTCTGTCTCAATCTCTCTCTATGCCTAATCCTCGCCCTCTATCTCCATCTGTATATCTGTCTAATTCTCTGCCTCCATCTCAATCTCTATTTGTCTAATCCTCTCCCTCTGTCTCATTCTCTCTAATTCTCTCCCTCCATCTCAATCTCTATTTTTCTAATTCTCTCCATCTGTCTCATTCTCTTTGTCTAATTCTCTCCCTCTGTCTCATTCTCAATCTGTCAAATTCTCTCCCTCTGTCTAATTCTTTATTTGTCTAATTCTCTCCCACTGTCTCATTCTCTCTAATCCTCTCCCTATGTCTCATTCTGTCTAATGCTCTCCCTCTGTCTCATTCGCTGTCTAATTCTCTCCCTCTGTCTCATTCTCTCTATCTGCCTATTTCTCTCCCTCTGTCTCAATCACTCTATCTGTCTAATTCTCTCCCTCTGTCTCATTCTCTCTTTCTGGTTAATTCTCACCCTCTGTCTCATTTGTTATTTGTCTAATTCTCTCCCTCTGTCTCAATCTTTCTATCTGTCTAATTAGCTCCCTCTGTCTCATTCTCTATTAATCTAATTCTCTCCCTCTGTCTCAATCTCTCAATCTCTCTAATTCTCTCCCTCTGTCTCATTCTCTATCTGTCTAATTCTCTCCCTCCATCTCAATCTCTAGTTGTCTAATTCTCTCCCTATGTCTCATTCTCTCTATCTGTCTAATTCCCTCCCTCTGTCTCAATCTCTATTTATCTAATTCTTTCCCTCTGTCTCATTCTCTCTATCTGTCTAATTCTCTCCCTCTGTCTCATTCTCTCTGTTCGCCTCCCTGAGTCTCAATCTCTATAATTCTCTCCCTCTGTCTCAATCTCTCTATCTGTCTAATTCTCTCCCTCTGTCTCACTCTCTCTATTTGTCCAATTCTCTCCCTCTGTCTCATTCTCACTTTGCCTAATTCACTCCCTCTGTCTCATTCTCTCTATCTGTCTAATTCTCTCCCTCTGTGTCATTCTTTATTTGTCTAATCCTCTCCCTCTGTCACAAATTCTCTTTCTGTCTAATCCTCTCCCTCTGTCTCAATCTCTCTATCTGTCTAATCTTCTCCCTCTGTTTCAATCTCTCTATATGTCTAATTCTCTCGCTCTGTCACAATCTCTCTATCTGTCTAATTCTCTCCCTCTGTCTTATTATTTACTTATCTAATTCTCTCCCTCTGCCTCAATCGCTATATCTGTCTAATTCTCTCTCACTGTCTCATTCTCTGTAATCCTCTCGCTCAGTCACAATCTTTCTAATTCTCTCCCTCTGTCTCAATCTCTCTATCTGTCTCATTCTCTCCCTCTGTCTCAATCTCTCTATTTGTCTAATCCTCTCCCTCTGTCTCATTCTCTCTAATTCTCTCCCTCTGTCTCATTCTTTATTTGTCTAATTCTCTCCCTCTGTCTCAATCTCTCTATTTGTCTAATTCTCTCCCTCTGTCTCAATCTATCTATTTGTCTAATTCTCTCCGTGTCTCATTCTCTCTAATTCTCTCCCTCTGTCTCAATCTCTCTATTTGTCTAATTCTCTCCCTCTGTCTCAATCTATCTATTTGTCTAATTCTCTCCGTGTCTCATTCTCTCTAATTCTCTCCCTCTGTCTCAATCTCTCTATCTGTCTAATTATCTCCCTCTGTCTCAATCTCTCTCTATGCCTAATCCTCGCCCTCTATCTCAATCTGTATATCTGTCTAATTCTCTGCCTCCATCTCAATCTCTATTTGTCTAATTCTCTCCCTCTGTCTCAATCTATCTATTTGTCTAATTCTCTCCCTGTGTCTCATTCTCTCTAATTCTCTCCCTCTGTCTCAATCTCTCTATCGGTCTAATTCTCTCCTTCTGTCTCAATCTCTCTATCTGTCTAATTATCCCCCTCTGTCTCAATCTCTCTCTATGCCTAATACTCGCCCTCTATCTCAATCTGTATATCTGTCTAATTCTCTCCCTCCATCTCAATCTCTATTTTTCTAATTCTCTCCATCTGTCTCATTCACTTTGTCTAATTCTCTCCCTCCATCTCAATCTCTATTTTACTAATTCTCTCCATCTGTCTCATTCTCTTTGTCTAATTCTCTCCCTCTGTCTCATTCTCAATCTGTCAAATTCTCTCCCTCTGTCTAATTCTTTATTTGTCTAATTCTCTCCCACTGTCTCATTCTCTCTAATCCTCTCCCTATGTCTCATTCTGTCTAATTCTCTCCCTCTGTCTCATTCTCTCTTTCTGGTTAATTCTCTCCCTCTGTCTCATTCGTTATTTGTCTAATTCTCTCCCTCTGTCTCATTCTCTCTATCTGTCTAATTCTCTTCCTCTGTCTCATTCTCTATTTGTCTAGTACTCTCCCTCTGTCTCAATCTTTCTATCTGTCTAATTAGATCCCTCTGTCTCATTCTCTATTAATCTAATTCTCTCCCTCTGTCTCAATCTCTCAATCTCTCTAATTCTCTCCCTCTGTCTCATTCTCTATCTGTCTAATTCTCTCCCTCCGTCTCAATCTCTAGTTGTCTAATTCTCTCCCTATGTCTCATTCTCTATCAGTCTAATGATCTCTCTCTGTCTCATTCTCTCTAATCCTCTCCCTCTGTCTCAATCCCTCTATTTGTCTAATTCTCTCACTCTGTCTCAATCTCTCTATCTGTCTAATTCTCTCGCACTGTCTCAATCTCTCTAATTCTCTTCCTCTGTCTCATTCTCTCTATCTGTCTAATTCAATCCCTCTGTCTCATTTTCTCTCTCTGTCTAATTCAATCCCTCTGTCTCAATCTAACTAATTCTCTCCCCCTGTCTCATTCTCTATATGTCTAATTCTCTCCCTCTGTCTCATTCTTTCCATCTGTCTAATTCTCTCACTCTGTCTCATTCTCTATTTGTCTAATTCTCTCCCTCTGTCTCAATCTCTCTATCTGCCTAATTCTCTCCCTCTGTCTCATTCTCTCTCATCCTCTCCCGCAGTCTCAATCTCTATAATTATCTTCCTCTGTCTCAATCTCACTATCTGTCTAATTCTCTCAATCTGTGTCAATCTCTATTTGTCTAATTCTCTCCCTATGTCTCAATCGCTCTATCTGTCTAATTCTCTCCCTCATTCTCATTCTCTCAAATTCTCTCCCTCTGTCTCATTCTCTCTATCTTTCTAATTCTCTCCCTCTCTCTCATTCTCTCTTTCTGGTTAATTCTCTCCTCTGTCTCATTCGTTATTTGTCTAATTCTCTCCATCTGTCTCATTCTCTATTTGTCTAATTCTCTCCCTCTGCCTCATTCTCTCTAATACTCTCCCTCTGTCTCAATCTCTCTCTGTGTCGAATTCTGTACTTCTGTGTCAATCTCTATTTGTCTAATTCTCTCCCTATGTCGCAATCGCTATATCTGTCTAATTCTCTCTCTCTGTCTCATTCTTTCTGTCTAATTCTCTCCCTCTGTCTCATTCTTTCTGTCTAATTCTCTCCCTCTGTCTCATTCTCTCTATCTGTCTAATTCTCTCACTCTGTCTCATTCTTTCTGTCTAATTCTCTCCCTCTGTCTCATTCTCTCTATCTGTCTAATTCTCTCCCTCTGTCTCATTCTCTATTAATCTAACTCTCTCCCTCTGACTCAATCTCTCTATCTGTCTAATTCTGTCCCACTGTCTCATTCTCTATTTGTCTAATTCTCTCCCTCTGTCTCATTCTCTCTATCTGTCTAATTCTCTCCCTCTCTCTCATTCTCTCTATCTGTCTAATTCTCTCCCTCTTTCTCATTCTCTATTTGTCTATTTCTATCCCTCTGTCTCAATCTCTATTTACCTAATTCTTTCCCTCTGTCTCATTCTCTCTATCTGTCTAATTCTCTCCCTCTGTCTCATTCTTTCTAATCGCCTCCCTGAGTCTCAATCTCTATAATTCTCTCCCTCTGTCTCAATCTCTCTATCTGTCTAATTCTCTCCCTCTGTCTCACTCTCTCTATTTGTCCAATTCTCTCCCTCTGTCTCATTCTCACTTTGCCTAATTCACTCCCTCTGTCTCATTCTCTCTATCTGTATAATTCTCTCCCTCTGTATCATTCTTTATTTGTCTAATCCTCTCCCTCTGTCACAAATTTTCTTTCTGTCTAATCCTCTCCCTCTGTCTCAATCTCTCTATCTGTCTAATCTTCTCCCTCTGTTTCAATCTCTCTATATGTCTAATTCTCTCGCTCTGTCTCAATCTCTCTATCTGTCTAATTCTCTCCCTCTGTCTTATTATTTACTTATCTAATTCTCTCCCTCTGTCTCAATCGCTATATCTGTCTAATTCTCTCTCACTGTCTCATTCTCTGTAATCCTCTCGCTCAGTCACAATCTTTCTAATTCTCTCCCTCTGTCTCAATCTCTCTATCTGTCTCATTCTCTCCCTCTGTCTCAATCTCTCTATTTGTCTAATCCTCTCCCTCTGTCTCATTCTCTCTAATTCTCTCCCTCTGTCTCATTCTCTATCTGTCTAATTCTCTCCCTCCGTCTCAATCTCTAGTTGTCTAATTCTCTCCCTATGTCTCATTCTCTCTATCTGTCTAATTCCCTCCCTCTGTCTCAATCTCTATTTATCTAATTCTTTCCCTCTGTCTCATTCTCTCTATCTGTCTAATTCTCTCCCTCTGTCTCATTCTCTCTATTCGCCTCCCTGAGTCTGAATCTCTATAATTCTCTCCCTCTGTCTCAATCTCTCTATCTGTCTAATTCTCTCCCTCTGTCTCACTCTCTCTATTTGTCCAATTCTCTCCCTCTGTCTCATTCTCACTTTGCCTAATTCACTCCCTCTGTCTCATTCTCTCTATCTGTCTAATTCTCTCCCTCTGTGTCATTCTTTATTTGTCTAATCCTCTCCCTCTGTCACAAATTCTCTTTCTGTCTAATCCTCTCCCTCTGTCTCAATCTCTCTATCTGTCTAATCTTCTCCCTCTGTTTCAATCTCTCTATATGTCTAATTCTCTCGCTCTGTCACAATCTCTCTATCTGTCTAATTCTCTCCCTCTGTCTTATTATTTACTTATCTAATTCTCTCCCTCTGCCTCAATCGCTATATCTGTCTAATTCTCTCTCACTGTCTCATTCTCTGTAATCCTCTCGCTCAGTCACAATCTTTCTAATTCTCTCCCTCTGTCACAATCTCTCTATCTGTCTCATTCTCTCCCTCTGTCTCAATCTCTCTATTTGTCTAATCCTCTCCCTCTGTCTCATTCTCTCTAATTCTCTCCCTCTGTCTTATTCTTTATTTGTCTAATTCTCTCCCTCTGTCTCAATCTCTCTATTTGTCTAATTCTCTCCCTCTGTCTCAATCTATCTATTTGTCTAATTCTCTCCGTGTCTCATTCTCTCTAATTCTCTCCCTCTGTCTCAATCTCTCTATTTGTCTAATTCTCTCCCTCTGTCTCAATCTATCTATTTGTCTAATTCTCTCCGTGTCTCATTCTCTCTAATTCTCTCCCTCTGTCTCAATCTCTCTATCTGTCTAATTATCTCCCTCTGTCTCAATCTCTCTCTATGCCTAATCCTCGCCCTCTATCTCAATCTGTATATCTGTCTAATTCTCTGCCTCCATCTCAATCTCTATTTGTCTAATTCTCTCCCTCTGTCTCAATCTATCTATTTGTCTAATTCTATCCCTGTGTCTCATTCTCTCTAATTCTCTCCCTCTGTCTCAATCTCTCTATCGGTCTAATTCTCTCCTTCTGTCTCAATCTCTCTATCTGTCTAATTATACCCCTCTGTCTCAATCTCTCTCTATGCCTAATACTCGCCCTCTATCTCAATCTGTATATCTGTCTAATTCTCTCCCTCCATCTCAATCTCTATTTTTCTAATTCTCTCCATCTGTCTCATTCACTTTGTCTAATTCTCTCCCTCCATCTCAATCTCTATTTTACTAATTCTCTCCATCTGTCTCATTCTCTTTGTCTAATTCTCTCCCTCTGTCTCATTCTCAATCTGTCAAATTCTCTCCCTCTGTCTAATTCTTTATTTGTCTAATTCTCTCCCACTGTCTCATTCTCTCTAATCCTCTCCCTATGTCTCATTCTGTCTAATTCTCTCCCTCTGTCTCATTCTCTCTTCCTGGTTAATTCTCTCCCTCTGTCTCATTCGTTATTTGTCTAATTCTCTCCCTCTGTCTCATTCTCTCTATCTGTCTAATTCTCTTCCTCTGTCTCATTCTCTATTTGTCTAGTACTCTCCCTCTGTCTCAATCTTTCTATCTGTCTAATTAGATCCCTCTGTCTCATTCTCTATTAATCTAATTCTCTCCCTCTGTCTCAATCTCTCAATCTCTCTAATTCTCTCCCTCTGTCTCATTCTCTATCTGTCTAATTCTCTCCCTCCGTCTCAATCTCTAGTTGTCTAATTCTCTCCCTATGTCTCATTCTCTATCAGTCTAATGATCTCTCTCTGTCTCATTCTCTCTAATCCTCTCCCTCTGTCTCAATCCCTCTATTTGTCTAATTCTCTCACTCTGTCTCAATCTCTCTATCTGTCTAATTCTCTCGCACTGTCTCAATCTCTCTAATTCTCTTCCTCTGTCTCATTCTCTCTATCTGTCTAATTCAATCCCTCTGTCTCATTTTCTCTCTCTGTCTAATTCAATCCCTCTGTCTCAATCTAACTAATTCTCTCCCCCTGTCTCATTCTCTATATGTCTAATTCTCTCCCTCTGTCTCATTCTTTCCATCTGTCTAATTCTCTCACTCTGTCTCATTCTCTATTTGTCTAATTCTCTCCCTCTGTCTCAATCTCTCTATCTGCCTAATTCTCTCCCTCTGTCTCATTCTCTCTCATCCTCTCCCGCAGTCTCAATCTCTATAATTATCTTCCTCTGTCTCAATCTCTCTATCTGTCTAATTCTCTCAATCTGTGTCAATCTCTATTTGTCTAATTCTCTCCCTATGTCTCAATCGCTCTATCTGTCTAATTCTCTCCCTCATTCTCATTCTCTCAAATTCTCTCCCTCTGTCTCATTCTCTCTATCTTTCTAATTCTCTCCCTCTCTCTCATTCTCTCTTTCTGGTTAATTCTCTCCTCTGTCTCATTCGTTATTTGTCTAATTCTCTCCATCTGTCTCATTCTCTATTTGTCTAATTCTCTCCCTCTGCCTCATTCTCTCTAATACTCTCCCTCTGTCTCAATCTCTCTCTGTGTCGAATTCTGTACTTCTGTGTCAATCTCTATTTGTCTAATTCTCTCCCTATGTCGCAATCGCTATATCTGTCTAATTCTCTCTCTCTGTCTCATTCTTTCTGTCTAATTCTCTCCCTCTGTCTCATTCTCTCTATCTGTCTAATTCTCTCACTCTGTCTCATTCTTTCTGTCTAATTCTCTCCCTCTGTCTCATTCTCTCTATCTGTCTAATTCTCTCCCTCTGTCTCATTCTCTATTAATCTAACTCTCTCCCTCTGACTCAATCTCTCTATCTGTCTAATTCTGTCCCACTGTCTCATTCTCTATTTGTCTAATTCTCTCCCTCTGTCTCATTCTCTCTATCTGTCTAATTCTCTCCCTCTCTCTCATTCTCTCTATCTGTCTAATTCTCTCCCTCTTTCTCATTCTCTATTTGTCTATTTCTATCCCTCTGTCTCAATCTCTATTTACCTAATTCTTTCCCTCTGTCTCATTCTCTCTATCTGTCTAATTCTCTCCCTCTGTCTCATTCTTTCTAATCGCCTCCCTGAGTCTCAATCTCTATAATTCTCTCCCTCTGTCTCAATCTCTCTATCTGTCTAATTCTCTCCCTCTGTCTCACTCTCTCTATTTGTCCAATTCTATCCCTCTGTCTCATTCTCACTTTGCCTAATTCACTCCCTCTGTCTCATTCTCTCTATCTGTCTAATTCTCTCCCTCTGTATCATTCTTTATTTGTCTAATCCTCTCCCTCTGTCACAAATTTTCTTTCTGTCTAATCCTCTCCCTCTGTCTCAATCTCTCTATCTGTCTAATCTTCTCCCTCTGTTTCAATCTCTCTATATGTCTAATTCTCTCGCTCTGTCTCAATCTCTCTATCTGTCTAATTCTCTCCCTCTGTCTTATTATTTACTTATCTAATTCTCTCCCTCTGTCTCAATCGCTATATCTGTCTAATTCTCTCTCACTGTCTCATTCTCTGTAATCCTCTCGCTCAGTCACAATCTTTCTAATTCTCTCCCTCTGTCTCAATCTCTCTATCTGTCTCATTCTCTCCCTCTGTCTCAATCTCTCTATTTGTCTAATCCTCTCCCTCTGTCTCATTCTCTCTAATTCTCTCCCTCTGTCTCATTCTTTATTTGTCTAATTCTCTCCCTCTGTCTCAATCTCTCTATTTGTCTAATTCTCTCCCTCTGTCTCAATCTATCTATTTGTCTAATTCTCTCCGTGTCTCATTCTCTCTAATTCTCTCCCTCTGTCTCAATCTCTCTATCTGTCTAATTATCTCCCTCTGTCTCAATCTCTCTCTATGCCTAATCCTCGCCCTCTATCTCCATCTGTATATCTGTCTAATTCTCTGCCTCCATCTCAATCTCTATTTGTCTAATCCTCTCCCTCTGTCTCATTCTCTCTAATTCTCTCCCTCCATCTCAATCTCTATTTTTCTAATTCTCTCCATCTGTCTCATTCTCTTTGTCTAATTCTCTCCCTCTGTCTCATTCTCAATCTGTCAAATTCTCTCCCTCTGTCTAATTCTTTATTTGTCTAATTCTCTCCCACTGTCTCATTCTCTCTAATCCTCTCCCAATGTCTCATTCTGTCTAATGCTCTCCCTCTGTCTCATTCGCTGTCTAATTCTCTCCCTCTGTCTCATTCTCTCTATCTGCCTATTTCTCTCCCTCTGTCTCAATCACTCTATCTGTCTAATTCTCTCCCTCTGTCTCATTCTCTCTTTCTGGTTAATTCTCACCCTCTGTCTCATTTGTTATTTGTCTAATTCTCTCCCTCTGTCTCAATCTTTCTATCTGTCTAATTAGCTCCCTCTGTCTCATTCTCTATTAATCTAATTCTCTCCCTCTGTCTCATTCTCTATCTGTCTAATTCTCTCCCTCCGTTTCAATCTCTAGTTGTCTAATTCTCTCCCTATGTCTCATTCTCTCTATCTGTCTAATTCCCTCCCTCTGTCTCAATCTCTATTTATCTAATTCTTTCCCTCTGTCTCATTCTCTCTATCTGTCTAATTCTCTCCCTCTGTCTCATTCTCTCTATTCGCCTCCCTGAGTCTGAATCTCTATAATTCTCTCGCTCTGTCTCAATCTCTCTATCTGTCTAATTCTCTCCCTCTGTCTTATTATTTACTTATCTAATTTTCTCCCTCTGTCTCAATCGCTATATCTGTCTAATTCTCTCTCACTATCTCATTCTCTGTAATCCTCTCGCTCAGTCACAATCTTTCTAATTCTCTCCCTCTGTCTCAATCTCTCTATCTGTCTCATTCTCTCCCTCTGTGTCAATCTCTATTTGTCTAATCCTCTCCCTCTGTCTCATTCTCTCGAATTCTCTCCCTCTGTCTCATTCTTTATTTTTCTAATTCTCTCCCTCTGTCTCAATCTCTCTGTTTGTCTAATTCTCTCCTTCTGTCTCAATCTATCTATTTGTCTAATTCTCTCCGTGTCTCATTCTCTCTAATTCTCTCCCTCTGTCTCAATCTCTCTATCTGTCTAATTATCTCCCTCTGTCTCAATCTCTCTCTATGCCTAATCCTCGCCCTCTATCTCAATCTGTATATCTGTCTAATTCTCTGCCTCCATCTCAATCTCTATTTGTCTAATTCTCTCCCTCTGTCTCAATCTATCTATTTGTCTAATTCTCTCCCTGTGTCTCATTCTCTCTAATTCTCTCCCTCTGTCTCAATCTCTCTATCTGTGTAATCTTCTCCCTCTGTTTCAATCTCTCTATCTGTCTAATTCTCTCCCTCTGTCTTATTATTTACTTATCTAATTCTCTCCCTCTGTCTCAATCACTATTTCTGTCTAATTCTCTCTCACTGTCTCATTCTCTGTAATCCTCTCGCTCAGTCACAATCTTTCTAATTCTCTCCCTCTGTCTCAATCTCTCTATCTGTCTCATTCTCTCCCTCTGTGTCAATCTCTATTTGTCTAATCCTCTCCCTCTGTCTCATTCTCTCTAATTCTCTCCCTCTGTCTCATTCTCTCTAATTCTCTCCCTCTGTCTCATTCTTTATTTGTCTAATTCTCTCCCTTTGTCTCAATCTCTCTATTTGTCTAATTCTCTCCCTCTGTCTCAATCTATCTATTTGCCTAATTCTCTCCGTGTCTCATTCTCTCTAATTCTCTCCCTCTGTCTCAATCTCTCTATCTGTCTAATTATCTCCCTCTGTCTCAATCTCTCTCTATGCCTAATCCTCGCCCTCTATCTCCATCTGTATATCTGTCTAATTCTCTGCCTCCATCTCAATCTCTATTTGTCTAATCCTCTCCCTCTGTCTCATTCTCTCTATCTGTCCAATTCTCTCCCACTGTCTCATTCTCTCTAATCCTCTCCCTCTGTCTCATTCTGTCTAATGCTCTCCCTCTGTCTCATTCGCTGTCTAATTCTTTCCCTCTGTCTCATTCTCTCTATCTGCCTAGTTCTCTCCCTCTGTCTCAATCACTCTATCTGTCTAATTCTCTCCCTCTGTCTCATTCTCTCTTTCTGGTTAACTCTCACCCTCTGTCTCATTTGTTATTTGTCTAATTCTCTCCCTCTGTATCAATCTTTCTATCTGTCTAATTAGCTCCCTCTGTCTCATTCTCTATTAATCTAAATCTCTCCCTCTGTCTCAATCTCTCAATCTCTCTAATTCTCTCCCTCTGTCTCATTCTCTATCTGTCTAATTCTCTCCCTCCGTCTCAATCTCTAGTTGTCTAATTCTCTCCCTATGTCTCATTCTCTCTATCTGTCTAATTCCCTCCCTCTGTCTCAATCTCTATTTATCTAATTCTTTCCCTCTGTCTCATTCTCTCTATCTGTCTAATTCTCTCCCTCTGTCTCATTCTCTCTATTCGCCTCCCTGAGTCTGAATCTCTATAATTCTCTCCCTCTGTCTCAATCTCTCTATCTGTCTAATTCTCTCCCTCTGTCTCACTCTCTCTATTTGTCCAATTCTCTCCCTCTGTCTCATTCTCACTTTGCCTAATTCACTCCCTCTGTCTCATTCTCTCTATCTGTCTAATTCTCTCCCTCTGTGTCATTCTATATTTGTCTAATCCTCTCCCTCTGTCACAAATTCTCTTTCTGTCTAATCCTCTCCCTCTGTCTCAATCTCTCTATCTGTCTAATCTTCTCCCTCTGTTTCAATCTCTCTATATGTCTAATTCTCTAGCTCTGTCTCAATCTCTCTATCTGTCTAATTCTCTCCCTCTGTCTTATTATTTACTTATCTAATTTTCTCCCTCTGTCTCAATCGCTATATCTGTCTAATTCTCTCTCACTGTCTCATTCTCTGTAATCCTCTCACTCAGTCACAATCTTTCTAATTCTCTCCCTCTGTCTCAATCTCTCTATCTGTCTCATTCTCTCCCTCTGTGTCAATCTCTATTTGTCTAATCCTCTCCCTCTGACTCATTCTCTCGAATTCTCTCCCTCTGTCTCATTCTTTATTTGTCTAATTCTCTCCCTCTGTCTCAATCTCTCTATTTGTCTAATTCTCTCCCTCTGTCTCAATCAATCTATTTGTCTAATTCTCTCCGTGTCTCATTCTCTCTAATTCTCTCCCTCTGTCTCAATCTCTCTATCTGTCTAATTATCTCCCTCTGTCTCAATCTCTCTCTATGCCTAATCCTCGCCCTCTATCTCAATCTGTATATCTGTCTAATTCTCTGCCTCCATCTCAATCTCTATTTGTCTAATTCTCTCCCTCTGTCTCAATCTATCTATTTGTCTAATTCTCTCCCTGTGTCTCATTCTCTCTAATTCTCTCCCTCTGTCTCAATCTCTCTATCGGTCTAATTCTCTCCTTCTGTCTCAATCTCTCTATCTGTCTAATTATCCCCCTCTGTCTCAATCTCTCTCTATGCCTAATACTCGCCCTCTATCTCAATCTGTATATCTGTCTAATTCTCTCCCTCCATCTCAATCTCTATTTTTCTAATTCTCTCCATCTGTCTCATTCTCTTTGTCTAATTCTCTCCCACTGTCTCATTCTCAATCTGTCAAATTCTCTCCCTCTGTCTCATTCTTTATTTGTCTAATTCTCTCCCACTGTCTCATTCTCAATCTGTCAAATTCTCTCCCTCTGTCTAATTCTTTATTTGTCTAATTCTCTCCCACTGTCTCATTTTCTCTAATCCTCTCCCTATGTCTCATTCTGTCTAATTCTCTCCCTCTGTCTCATTCTCAATCTGTCAAATTCTCTCCCTCTGTCTAATTCTTTATTTGTCTAATTCTCTCCCACTGTCTCATTCTCTCTTTCTGGTTAATTCTCTCCCTCTGACTCATTCGTTATTTGTCTAATTCTCTCCCTCTGTCACAATCTTTCTATCTGTCTAATTAGATCCCTCTGTCTCATTCTCTATTAATCTAATTCTCTCCCTCTGTCTCAATCTCTCAATCTCTCTAATTCTCTCACTCTGTCTCATTCTCTATCTGTCTAATTCTCTCCCTCCGTCTCAATCTCTAGTTGTCTAATTCTCTCCCTATGTCTCATTCTCTATCAGTCTAATGATCTCTCTCTGTCTCATTCTCTCTAATCCTCTCCCTCTGTCTCAATCCCTCTATTTGTCTAATTCTCTCACTCTGTCTCAATCTCTCTATCTGTCTAATTCTCTCGCACTGTCTCAATCTCTCTAATTCTCTTCCTCTGTCTCATTCTCTCTATCTGTCTAATTCAATCCCTCTGTCTCATTTTCTCTCTCTGTCTAATTCAATCCCTCTGTCTCAATCTAACTAATTCTCTCCCCCTGTCTCATTCTCTATATGTCTAATTCTCTCCCTCTGTCTCATTCTTTCCATCTGTCGAATTCTCTCACTCTGTCTCATTCTCTATTTGTCTAAATCTCTCCCTCTGTCTCAATCTCTCTATCTGCCTAATTCTCTCCCTCTGTCTCATTCTCTCTATCTGCCTAATTCTCTCCCTCTGTCTCAATCTCTCTATCTGCCTAATTCTCTCCCTCTGTCTCATTCTCTCTCATCCTCTCCCGCAGTCTCAATCTCTATAATTATCTCCCTCTGTCTCAATCTCTCTATCTGTCTAATTCTCTCAATCTGTGTCAATCTCTATTTGTCTAATTCTCTCCCTATGTCTCAATCGCTCTATCTGTCTAATTCTCTCCCTCATTCTCATTCTCTCAAATTCTCTCCCTCTGTCTCATTCTCTCTATCTTTCTAATTCTCTCCCTCTGTCTCATTCTCTCTTTCTGGTTAATTCTCTCCTCTGTCTCATTCGTTATTTGTCTAATTCTCTCCATCTGTCTCATTCTCTATTTGTCTAATTCTCTCCCTCTGTCTCATTCTCTCTATCTGTCTAATTCTCACCCTCTGTCTCATTCTCTCTAATTCTCTCCCTCTGTCTCAATCTCTCTCTCTGTTTAATTCTCTCCCTATGTCTCAACCTCTCTAATCCGCTCCCTCTGTCTCATTCTCTCTATCTGTCTAATTCTCTCCCTCTGTCTCATTCTCTATTTGTCTAATTCTCTCCCTCTGTCTCATTCTCTCTATCTGTCTAATTCTCTCCCTCTGTCTCATTCTCTCTATCTGTCTAATTCTCTCCCTCTGTCTCATTCTCTCTATCTGTCTAATTCTCTCCCTCTTTCTCATTCTCTATTTGTCTATTTCTATCCCTCTGTCTCAATCTCTATTTACCTAATTCTTTCCCCCTGTCTCATTCTCTCTATTTGTCTAATTCTCTCCCTCTGTCTCATTCTTACTAATCGCCTCCCTGAGTCTCAATCTCTATAATTCTCTCCCTCTGTCTCAATCTCTCTATCTGTCTAATTCTCTCCCTCTGTCTCACTCTCTCTATTTGTCCAATTCTCTCCCTCTGTCTCATTCTCACTTTGCCTAATTCACTCCCTCTGTCTCATTCTCTCTATCTGTCTAATTCTCTCCCTCTGTGTCATTCTATATTTGTCTAATCCTCTCCCTCTGTCACAAATTCTCTTTCTGTCTAATCCTCTCCCTCTGTCTCAATCTCTCTATCTGTCTAATCTTCTCCCTCTGTTTCAATCTCTCTATATGTCTAATTCTCTAGCTCTGTCTCAATCTCTCTATCTGTCTAATTCTCTCCCTCTGTCTTATTATTTACTTATCTAATTTTCTCCCTCTGTCTCAATCGCTATATCTGTCTAATTCTCTCTCACTGTCTCATTCTCTGTAATCCTCTCACTCAGTCACAATCTTTCTAATTCTCTCCCTCTGTCTCAATCTCTCTATCTGTCTCATTCTCTCCCTCTGTGTCAATCTCTATTTGTCTAATCCTCTCCCTCTGACTCATTCTCTCGAATTCTCTCCCTCTGTCTCATTCTTTATTTGTCTAATTCTCTCCCTCTGTCTCAATCTCTCTATTTGTCTAATTCTCTCCCTCTGTCTCAATCAATCTATTTGTCTAATTCTCTCCGTGTCTCATTCTCTCTAATTCTCTCCCTCTGTCTCAATCTCTCTATCTGTCTAATTATCTCCCTCTGTCTCAATCTCTCTCTATGCCTAATCCTCGCCCTCTATCTCAATCTGTATATCTGTCTAATTCTCTGCCTCCATCTCAATCTCTATTTGTCTAATTCTCTCCCTCTGTCTCAATCTATCTATTTGTCTAATTCTCTCCCTGTGTCTCATTCTCTCTAATTCTCTCCCTCTGTCTCAATCTCTCTATCGGTCTAATTCTCTCCTTCTGTCTCAATCTCTCTATCTGTCTAATTATCCCCCTCTGTCTCAATCTCTCTCTATGCCTAATACTCGCCCTCTATCTCAATCTGTATATCTGTCTAATTCTCTCCCTCCATCTCAATCTCTATTTTTCTAATTCTCTCCATCTGTCTCATTCTCTTTGTCTAATTCTCTCCCACTGTCTCATTCTCAATCTGTCAAATTCTCTCCCTCTGTCTCATTCTTTATTTGTCTAATTCTCTCCCACTGTCTCATTCTCAATCTGTCAAATTCTCTCCCTCTGTCTAATTCTTTATTTGTCTAATTCTCTCCCACTGTCTCATTTTCTCTAATCCTCTCCCTATGTCTCATTCTGTCTAATTCTCTCCCTCTGTCTCATTCTCAATCTGTCAAATTCTCTCCCTCTGTCTAATTCTTTATTTGTCTAATTCTCTCCCACTGTCTCATTCTCTCTTTCTGGTTAATTCTCTCCCTCTGACTCATTCGTTATTTGTCTAATTCTCTCCCTCTGTCACAATCTTTCTATCTGTCTAATTAGATCCCTCTGTCTCATTCTCTATTAATCTAATTCTCTCCCTCTGTCTCAATCTCTCAATCTCTCTAATTCTCTCACTCTGTCTCATTCTCTATCTGTCTAATTCTCTCCCTCCGTCTCAATCTCTAGTTGTCTAATTCTCTCCCTATGTCTCATTCTCTATCAGTCTAATGATCTCTCTCTGTCTCATTCTCTCTAATCCTCTCCCTCTGTCTCAATCCCTCTATTTGTCTAATTCTCTCACTCTGTCTCAATCTCTCTATCTGTCTAATTCTCTCGCACTGTCTCAATCTCTCTAATTCTCTTCCTCTGTCTCATTCTCTCTATCTGTCTAATTCAATCCCTCTGTCTCATTTTCTCTCTCTGTCTAATTCAATCCCTCTGTCTCAATCTAACTAATTCTCTCCCCCTGTCTCATTCTCTATATGTCTAATTCTCTCCCTCTGTCTCATTCTTTCCATCTGTCGAATTCTCTCACTCTGTCTCATTCTCTATTTGTCTAAATCTCTCCCTCTGTCTCAATCTCTCTATCTGCCTAATTCTCTCCCTCTGTCTCATTCTCTCTATCTGCCTAATTCTCTCCCTCTGTCTCAATCTCTCTATCTGCCTAATTCTCTCCCTCTGTCTCATTCTCTCTCATCCTCTCCCGCAGTCTCAATCTCTATAATTATCTCCCTCTGTCTCAATCTCTCTATCTGTCTAATTCTCTCAATCTGTGTCAATCTCTATTTGTCTAATTCTCTCCCTATGTCTCAATCGCTCTATCTGTCTAATTCTCTCCCTCATTCTCATTCTCTCAAATTCTCTCCCTCTGTCTCATTCTCTCTATCTTTCTAATTCTCTCCCTCTGTCTCATTCTCTCTTTCTGGTTAATTCTCTCCTCTGTCTCATTCGTTATTTGTCTAATTCTCTCCATCTGTCTCATTCTCTATTTGTCTAATTCTCTCCCTCTGTCTCATTCTCTCTATCTGTCTAATTCTCACCCTCTGTCTCATTCTCTCTAATTCTCTCCCTCTGTCTCAATCTCTCTCTCTGTTTAATTCTCTCCCTATGTCTCAACCTCTCTAATCCGCTCCCTCTGTCTCATTCTCTCTATCTGTCTAATTCTCTCCCTCTGTCTCATTCTCTATTTGTCTAATTCTCTCCCTCTGTCTCATTCTCTCTATCTGTCTAATTCTCTCCCTCTGTCTCATTCTCTCTATCTGTCTAATTCTCTCCCTCTGTCTCATTCTCTCTATCTGTCTAATTCTCTCCCTCTTTCTCATTCTCTATTTGTCTATTTCTATCCCTCTGTCTCAATCTCTATTTACCTAATTCTTTCCCCCTGTCTCATTCTCTCTATTTGTCTAATTCTCTCCCTCTGTCTCATTCTTACTAATCGCCTCCCTGAGTCTCAATCTCTATAATTCTCTCCCTCTGTCTCAATCTCTCTATCTGTCTAATTCTCTCCCTCTGTCTCACTCTCTCTATTTGTTCAATTCTCTCCCTCTGTCTCATTCTCAATTTGCCTAATTCACTCCCTCTGTCTCATTGTCTCTATCTGTCTAATTCTCTCCCTCTGTATCATTCTTTATTTGTCTAATCCTCTCCCTCTGTCACAAATTCTCTTTCTGTCTAATCCTCTCCCTCTGTCTCAATCTCTCTATCTGTCTAATCTTCTCCCTCTGTTTCAATCTCTCTTTATGTCTAATTCTCTCGCTCTGTCTCAATCTCTCTATCTGTCTAATTCTCTCCCTCTGTCTTATTATTTACTTATCTAATTCTCTCCCTCTGTCTCAATCGCTATATCTGTCTAATTCTCTCTCACTGTCTCATTCTCTGTAATCCTCTCGCTCAGTCACAATCTTTCTAATTCTCTCCCTCTGTCTCAATCTCTCTATCTGTCTCATTCTCTCCCTCTGTCTCAATCTCTCTATTTGTCTAATCCTCTCCCTCTGTCTCATTCTCTCTAATTCTCTCCCTCTGTCTCATTCTTTATTTGTCTAATTCTCTCCCTCTGTCTCAATCTCTCTATTTGTCTAATTCTCTCCCTCTGTCTCAATCTATCTATTTGTCTAATTCTCTCCGTGTCTCATTCTCTCTAATTCTCTCCCTCTGTCTCAATCTCTCTATCTGTCTAATTATCTCCCTCTGTCTCAATCTCTCTCTATGCCTAATCCTCGCCCTCTATCTCCATCTGTATATCTGTCTAATTCTCTGCCTCCATCTCAATCTCTATTTGTCTAATCCTCTCCCTCTGTCTCATTCTCTCTAATTCTCTCCCTCCATCTCAATCTCTATTTTTCTAATTCTCTCCATCTGTCTCATTCTCTTTGTCTAATTCTCTCCCTCTGTCTCATCCTCAATCTGTCAAATTCTCTCCCTCTGTCTAATTCTTTATTTGTCTAATTCTCTCCCACTGTCTCATTCTCTCTAATCCTCTCCCTATGTCTCATTCTGTCTAATGCTCTCCCTCTGTCTCATTCGCTGTCTAATTCTCTCCATCTGTCTCATTCTCTCTATCTGCCTAGTTCTCTCCCTCTGTCTCAATCACTCTATCTGTCTAATTCTCTCCCTGTGTCTCATTCTCTCTTTCTGGTTAATTCTCACCCTCTGTCTCATTTGTTATTTGTCTAATTCTCTCCCTCTGTCTCAATCTTTCTATCTGCCTAATTAGCTCCCTCTGTCTCATTCTCTATTAATCTAATTCTCTCCCTCTGTCTCAATCTCTCAATCTCTCTAATTCTCTCCCTCTGTCTCATTCTCTATCTGTCTAATTCTCTCCCTCCGTCTCAATCTCTAGTTGTCTAATTCTCTCCCCATGTCTCATTCTCTCTATCTGTTTAATTCCCTCCCTCTGTCTCCATCTCTATTTATCTAATTCTTTCCCTCTGTCTCATTCTCTCTATCTGTCTAATTCTCTCCCTCTGTCTCATTCTCTCTATTCGCCTCCCTGAGTCTGAATCTCTATAATTCTCTCCCTCTGTCTCAATCTCTCTATCTGTCTAATTCTCTCCCTCTGTCTCACTCTCTCTATTTGTCCAATTCTCTCCCTCTGTCTCATTCTCACTTTGCCTAATTCACTCCCTCTGTCTCATTCTCTCTATCTGTCTAATTCTCTCCCTCTGTGTCATTCTTTATTTGTCTAATCCTCTCCCTCTGTCACAAATTCTCTTTCTGTCTAATCCTCTCCCTCTGTCTCAATCTCTCTATCTGTCTAAACTTCTCCCTCTGTTTCAATCTCTCTATATGTCTAATTCTCTCGCTCTGTCTCAATCTCTCTATCTGTCTAATTCTCTCCCTCTGTCTTATTATTTACTTATCTAATTTTCTCCCTCTGTCTCAATCGCTATATCTGTCTAATTCGCTCTCACTGTCTCATTCTCTGTAATCCTCTCGCTCAGTCACAATCTTTCTAATTCTCTCCCTCTGTCTCAATCTCTCTATCTGTCTCATTCTCTCCCTCTGTGTCAATCTCTATTTGTCTAATCCTCTCTCTCTGTCTCATTCTCTCTAATTCTCTCCCTCTGTCTCATTCTTTATTTGTCTAATTCTCTCCCTCTGTCTCAATCTCTCTATTTGTCTAATTCTCTCCCTCTGTCTCAATCTATCTATTTGTCTAATTCTCTCCGTGTCTCATTCTCTCTAATTCTCTCCCTCTGTCTCAATCTCTCTATCTGTCTAATTATCTCCCTCTGTCTCAATCTCTCTCTATGCCTAATCCTCGCCCTCTATCTCAATCTGTATATCTGTCTAATTCTCTGCCTCCATCTCAATCTCTATTTGTCTAATTCTCTCCCTCTGTCTCAATCTATCTATTTGTCTAATTCTCTCCCTGTGTCTCATTCTCTCTAATTCTCTCCCTCTGTCTCAATCTCTCTATCGGTCTAATTCTCTCCTTCTGTCTCAATCTCTCTATCTGTCTAATTATCCCCCTCTGTCTCAATCTCTCTCTATGCCTAATACTCGCCCTCTATCTCAATCTGTATATCTGTCTAATTCTCTCCCTCCATCTCAATCTCTATTTTTCTAATTCTCTCCATCTGTCTCATTCACTTTGTCTAATTCTCTCCCTCCATCTCAATCTCTATTTTTCTAATTCTCTCCATCTGTCTCATTCTCTTTGTCTAATTCTCTCCCTCTGTCTCATTCTCAATCTGTCAAATTCTCTCCCTCTGTCTAATTCTTTATTTGTCTAATTCTCTCCCACTGTCTCATTCTCTCTAATCCTCTCCCTATGTCTCATTCTGTCTAATGCTCTCCCTCTGTCTCATTCTCAATCTGTCAAATTCTCTCCCTCTGTCTAATTCTTTATTTGTCTAATTCTCTCCCACTGTCTCATTCTCTCTAATCCTCTCCCTATGTCTCATTCTGTCTAATTCTCTCCCTCTGTCTCATTCTCTCTTTCTGGTTAATTCTCTCCCTCTGTCTCAATCTCTCTATCTGTCTAATTCTCTCCCTCTGTCTCATTCTCTCTATCTGTCTAATTCTCTTCCTCTGTCTCATTCTCTATTTGTCTAGTACTCTCCCTCTGTCTCAATCTTTCTTTCTGTCTAATTAGATCCCTCTGTCTCATTCTCTATTAATCTTATTCTCTCCCTCTGTCTCAATCTCTCAATCTCTCCAATTCTCTCCCTCTGTCTCATTCTCTATCTGTCTAATTCTCTCCCTCCGTCTCAATCTCTAGTTGTCTAATTCTCTCCCTATGTCTCATTCTCTATCAGTCTAATGATCTCTCTCTGTCTCATTCTCTCTAATCCTCTCCCTCTGTCTCAATCCCTCTATTTGTCTAATTCTCTCACTCTGTCTCAATCTCTGTATCTGTCTAATTCTCTCTCTCCGTCTCAATCTCTAGTTGTCTAATTCTCTCCCTCTGTCTCATTCTCTATCTGTCTAATGATCTCTCTCTGTCTCATTCTCTCTAATCCTCTCCCTCTGTCTCAATCCCTCTATTTGACTAATTCTCTCCCTGTGTCTCAATCTCTCTATCTGTCTAATTCTCTCGCACTGTCTCAATCTCTCTAATTCTCTTCCTCTGTCTCATTCTCTCTATCTGTCTAATTCAATCCCTCTGTCTCATTTTCTCTCTCTGTCTAATTCAATCCCTCTGTCTCAATCTAACTAATTCTCTCCCCCTGTCTCATTCTCTATATGTCTAATTCTCTCCCTCTGTCTCATTCTTTCCATCTGTCTAATTCTCTCACTCTGTCTCATTCTCTATTTGTCTAATTCTCTCCCTCTGTCCCAATCTCTCTATCTGCCTAATTCTCTCCCTCTGTCTCATTCTCTCTCATCCTCTCCCGCAGTCTCAATCTCTATAATTATCTCCCTCTGTCTCAATCTCTCTATCTGTCTAATTCTCTCACTCTGTGTCAATCTCTATTTGTCTAATTCTCTCCCTATGTCTCAATCGCTCTATCTGTCTAATTCTCTCCCTCATTCTCATTCTCTCAAATTCTCTCCCTCTGTCTCATTCTCTCTATCTTTCTAATTCTCTCCCTCTGTCTCATTCTCTCTTTCTGGTTAATTCTCTCCTCTGTCTCATTCGTTATTTGTCTAATTCTCTCCATCTGTCTCATTCTCTATTTGTCTAATTCTCTCCCTCTGTCTCATTCTCTCTATCTGTCTAATTCTCACCCTCTGTCTCATTCTCTCTAATTCTCTCCCTCTGTCTCAATCTCTCTCTCTGTCTAATTCTCTCCCTATGTCTCAACCTCTCTAATCCGCTCCCTCTGTCTCATTCTCTCTATCTGTCTAATTCTCTCCCTCTGTCTCATTCTCTATTCATCTAATTCTCTCCCTCTGTCTCACTCTCTCTATTTGTCCAATTCTCTTCCTCTGTCTCATTCTCACTTTGTCTAATTCTCTCCCTCTGTCTCACTCTCTCTATTTGTCTAATTCTCTCCCTCTCTCTCATTCTCTCCCTCTGTCTAATTCTCTCCCTCTGTATCATTCTTTATTTGTCTAATCCTCTCCCTATGTCTCAATCTCTCGATCTGTCTAATCATCTCCCTCTGTCTCAATCGCTCTATTTGTCTAATTCTCTCCCTCTGTCTCATTCTCTGTATCAGTCTAATTCTCTCCCTCTGTCTCTTCTCTATTTGTCAAATTCTCTCCCTCTGTCTCATTCTCTCTATCTGTCTCATTCTCTCTAATACTCTCCCTCTGTCTCAATCTCTCTCTGTGTCGAATTCTCTACCTCTGTGTCAATCTCTATTTGTCTAATTGTCTCCCTCTGTCTCATTCTCTCTATCTGTCTAATTCTCTCCCTCTGTCTCATTCTCTCTATCTGTCTAATTCTCTCCCTCTTTCTCATTCTCTATTTGTCTATTTCTATCCCTCTGTCTCAATCTCTATTTATCTAATTCTTTCCCTCTGTCTCATTCTCTCTATCTGTCTAATTCTCTCCCTCTGTCTCATTCTCTCTAATACTCTTTCTCTGTCTCAATCTCTCTCTGTGTCGAATTCTGTACTTCTGTGTCAATCTCTATTTGTCTAATTCTCTCCCTATGTCGCAATCGCTATATCTGTCTAATTCTCTCTCTCTGTCTCATTCTTTCTGTCTAATTCTCTCCCTCTGTCTCATTCTTTCTGTCTAATTCTCTCCCTCTGTCTCATTCTCTCTATCTGTCTAATTCTCTCACTCTGTCTCATTCTTTCTGTCTAATTCTCTCCCTCTGTCTCATTCTCTCTATCTGTCTAATTCTCTCCCTCTGTCTCATTCTCTATTAATCTAACTCTCTCCCTCTGTCTCAATCTCTCTATCTGTCTAATTCTCTCCCTCTGTCTCATTCTCTATTTGTCTAATTCTCTCCCTCTGTCTCATTCTCTCTATCTGTCTAATTCTCTCCCTCTGTCTCATTCTCTCTATCTGTCTAATTCTCTCCCTCTTTCTCATTCTCTATTTGTCTATTTCTATCGCTCTGTCTCAATCTCTATTTACCTAATTCTTTCCCTCTGTCTCATTCTCTCTATCTGTCTAATTCTCTCCCTCTGTCTCATTCTTTCTAATCGCCTCCCTGAGTCTCAATCTCTATAATTCTCTCCCTCTGTCTCAATCTCTCTGTCTGTCTAATTCTCTCCCTCTGTCTCACTCTCTCTATTTGTCCAATTCTCTCCCTCTGTCTCATTCTCACTTTGCCTAATTCACTCCCTCTGTCTCATTCTCTCTATCTGTCTAATTCTCTCCCTCTGTATCATTCTTTATTTGTCTAATCCTCTCCCTCTGTCACAAATTCTCCTCCTGTCTAATCCTCTCCCTCTGTCTCAATCTCTCTATCTGTCTAATCTTCTCCCTCTGTTTCAATCTCTCTATATGTCTAATTCACTCACTCTGTCTCAATCTCTCTATCTGTCTAATTCTCTCCCTCTGTCTTATTATTTACTTATCTAATTCTCTCCCTCTGTCTCAATCACTATATCTGTCTAATTCTCTCTCACTGTCTCATTCTCTGTAATCCTCTCGCTCACTCACAACTTTTCTAATTCTCTCCCTCTGTCTCAATCTCTCTATCTGTCTCTTTCTCTCCCTCTGTGTCAATCTCTATTTGTCTAATCCTCTCCCTCTGTCTCATTCTCTGTAATTCTCTCCCTCTGTCTCATTCTTTATTTGTCTAATTCTCTCCCTCTGTCTCAATCTCTCTATCTGTCTAATTATCTCCCTCTGTCTCAATCTCTCTCTATGCCTAATCCTCGCCCTCTATCTCAATCTGTATATCTGTCTAATTCTCTGCCTCCATCTCAATCTCTATTTGTCTAATCCTCTCCCTCTGTCTCATTCTCTCTAATTCTCTCCCTTTGTCTCATTCTTTATTTGTCTAATTCTCTCCCTCTGTCTCAGTCTCTCTATTTGTCTAATTCTCTCCCTCTGTCTCAATCTATCTATTTGTCCAATTCTCTTCGTGTCTCATTCTCTCTAATTCTCTCCTTCTGTCTCAATATCTCTATCTGTCTAATTATCCCCCTCTGTCTCAATCTCTCTCTATGCCTAATACTCGCCCTCTATCTCAATCTGTATATCTGTCTAATTCTCTCCCTCCATCTCAATCTCTATTTTTCTAATTCTCTCCATCTGTCTCATTCTCTTTGTCTAATTCT
This sequence comes from Isurus oxyrinchus, assembly GCA_026770705.1. Classification (NCBI taxonomy): domain Eukaryota; kingdom Metazoa; phylum Chordata; class Chondrichthyes; order Lamniformes; family Lamnidae; genus Isurus; species Isurus oxyrinchus. Next base: position 88,528 of record JANJGN010000914.1, on the reverse strand, counting down.
CTCCCTCCATCTCAATCTCTATTTTTCTAATTCTCTCCATCTGTCTCATTCTCTTTGTCTAATTCTCTCCCTCTGTCTCATTCTCAATCTGTCAAATTCTCTCCCTCTGTCTAATTCTTTATTTGTCTAATTCTCTCCCTCTGTCTCATTCTCTCTAATCCTCTCCCTATGTCTCATTCTGTCTAATTCTCTCCCTCTGTCTCATTCTCAATCTGTCAAATTCTCTCCCTCTGTCTAATTCTTTATTTGTCTAATTCTCTCCCACTGTATCATTCTCTCTAATCCTCTCCCTATTTCTCATTCTGTCTAATTCTCTCCCTCTGTCTCATTCGCTGTCTAATTCTCTCACTCTGTCTCATTCTCTCTATCTGCCTATTTCTCTCCCTCTGTCTCAATCACTCTGTCTAATTCTCTCCCTCTGTCTCATTCTCTCTTTCTGGTTAATTCTCTCCCTCTGTCTCATTCGTTATTTGTCTAATTCTCTCCCTCTGTCTCATTCTCTCTATCTGTCTAATTCTCTCTCACTGTCTCATTCTCTGTAATCCTCTCGCTCACTCACAAGTTTTCTAATTCTCTCCCTCTGTCTCAATCTCTCTATCTGTCTCATTCTCTCCCTCTGTGTCAATCTCTATTTGTCTAATCCTCTCCCTCTGTCTCATTTTCTGCAATTCTCTCCCTCTGTCTCATTCTTTATTTGTCTAATTCTCTCCCTCTGTCTTAATCTCTCTATCTGTCTAATTATCTCCCTCTGTCTCAATCTATCTATTTGTCTAATTCTCTCCATGTCTCATTCTCTCTAATTCTCTCCCTCTGTCTCAATCTCTCTATCTGTCTAATTATCTCCCTCTGTCTCAATCTCTCTCTATGCCTAATCCTCGCCCTCTATCTCAATCTGTATATCTGTCTAATTCTCTGCCTCCATCTCAATCTCTATTTGTCTAATCCTCTCCCTCAGTCTCATTCTCTCTAATTCTCTCCCTTTGTCTCATTCTTTATTTGTCTAATTCCATCCCTCTGTCTCAGTCTCTCTATTTGTCTAATTCTCTCCCTCTGTCTCAATCTATCTATTTGTCTAATTCTCTCCCTGTATCTCATTCTCTCTAATTCTCTCCCTCTGTCTCAATCTCTTTATCGGTCTCATTCTCTCCTTCTGTCTCAATCTCTCTATCTGTCTAATTATCCCCCTCTGTCTCAATCTCTCTCTATGCCTAATACTCGCCCTCTATCTCAATCTGTATATCTGTCTAATTCTCTCCCTCCATCTCAATCTCTATTTTTCTAATTCTCTCCATCTGTCTCATTCTCTTTGTCTAATTCTCTCCCTCCATCTCAATCTCTATTTTTCTAATTCTCTCCATCTGTCTCATTCTCTTTGTCTAATTCTCTCCCTCTGTCTCATTCTCAATCTGTCAAATTCTCTCCCTCTGTCTAATTCTTTATTTGTCTAATTCTCTCCCACTGTCTCATTCTCTCTAATCCTCTCCCTATGTCTCATTCTGTCTAATTCTCTCCCTCTGTCTCATTCTCAATCTGTCAAATTCTCTCCCTCTGTCTAATTCTTTATTTGTCTAATTCTCTCCCACTGTATCATTCTCTCTAATCCTCTCCCTATGTCTCATTCTGTCTTATTCTCCCCCTCTGTCTCATTCGCTGTCTAATTCTCTCACTCTGTATCATTCTCTCTATCTGCCTATTTCTCTCCCTCTGTCTCAATCACTCTATCTGTCTAATTCTCTCACTCTGTATCATTCTCTCTATCTGCCTATTTCTCTCCCTCTGTCTCAATCACTCTATCTGTCTAATTCTCTCCCTCTGTCTCATTCGCTGTCTAATTCTCTCACTCTGTATCATTCTCTCTATCTGCCTATTTCTCTCCCTCTGTCTCAATCACTCTATCTGTCTAATTCTCTCACTCTGTATCATTCTCTCTATCTGCCTATTTCTCTCCCTCTGTCTCAATCACTCTATCTGTCTAATTCTCTCCCTCTGTCTCATTCTCAATCTGTCAAATTCTCTCCCTCTGTCTAATTCTTTATTTGTCTAATTCTCTCCCACTGTCTCATTCTCTCTTTCTGGTTAATTCTCTCCCTCTGTCTCATTCGTTATTTGTCTAATTCTCTCCCTCTGTCACAATCTTTCTATCTGTCTAATTAGATCCCTCTGTCTCATTCTCTATTAATCTAATTCTCTCCCTCTGTCTCAATCTCTCAATCTCTCTAATTCCCTCCCTCTGTCTCATTCTCTATCTGTCTAATTCTCTCCCTCCGTCTCAATCTCTAGGTGTCTAATTCTCTCCCTATGTCTCATTCTCTCTATCTGTCTAATTCTCTCCCTCTTTCTCATTCTCTATTTGTCTATTTCTATCCCTCTGTCTCAATCTCTATTTATCTAATTCTTTCCCTCTGTCTCATTCTCTCTATCTGTCTAATTCTCTCCCTCTTTCTCATTCTCTATTTGTCTATTTCTATCCCTCTGTCTCAATCTCTATTTATCTAATTCTTTCCCTCTGTCTCATTCTCTCTATCTGTCTAATTCTCTCCCTCTGTCTCACTCTCTCTATTTGTCCAATTCTCTCCCTCTGTCTCATTCTCACTTTGCCTAATTCACTCCCTCTGTCTCATTCTCTCTATCTGTCTAATTCTCTCCCTCTGTGTCATTCCTTATTTGTCTAATCCTCTCCCGCTGTCACAAATTCTCTTTCTGTCTAATCCTCTCCCTCTGTCTCAATCTCTCTATCTGTCTAATCTTCTCCCTCTGTTTCAATCTCTCTATATGTCTAATTCTCTCACTCTGTCTCAATCTCTCTATCTGTCTAATTCTCTCCCTCTGTCTTATTATTTACTTATCTAATTCTCTCCCTCTGTCTCAATCGCTATATCTGTCTAATTCTCTCTCACTGTCTCATTCTCTGTAATCCTCTCGCTCATTCACAATCTTTCTAATTCTCTCCCTCTGTCTCAATCTCTCTATCTGTCTCATTCTCTCCCTCTGTGTCAATCTCTATTTGTCTAATCCTCTCCCTCTGTCTCATTCTCTCTAATTCTCTCCCTCTGTCTCATTTTTTATTTGTCTAATTCTCTCCCTCTGTCTCAATCTCTCTATTTGTCTAATTCTCTCCCTCTGTCTCAATCTATCTATTTGTCTAATTCTCTTCGTGTCTCATTCTCTCTAATTCTCTCCCTCTGTCTCAATCTCTCTATCTGTCTAATTATCTCCCTCTGTCTCAATCTCTCTCTATGCCTAATACTCGCCCTCTATCTCAATCTGCATATCTGTCTAATTCTCTCCCTCCATCTCAATCTCTATTTGTCTAATCCTCTCCCTCTGTCTCATTCTCTCTAATTCTCTCCCTTTGTCTCATTCTTTATTTGTCTAATTCTCTCCCTCTGTCTCAGTCTCTCTATTTGTCTAATTCTCTCTCTCTGTCTCAATCTATCTATTTGTCTAATTCTCTCCCTGTGTCTCATTCTCTCTAATTCTCTCCCTCTGTCTCAATCTCTCTATCGGTCTAATTCTCTCCTTCTGTCTCAATCTCTCCATCTGTCTAAGTATCCCCCCTGTCTCAATCTCTCTCTATGCCTATTTCTCGCCCTCTATCTCAATCTGTATATCTGTCTAATTCTCTCCCTCCATCTCAATCTCTATTTTTCTAATTCTCTCCATCTGTCTCATTCTCTTTGTCTAATTCTCTCCCTCCATCTCAATCTCTATTTGTCTAATCCTCTCCCTCTGTCTCATTCTCTCTAATTCTCTCCCTTTGTCTCATTCTTTATTTGTCTAATTCTCTCCCTCTGTCTCAGTCTCTCTATTTGTCTAATTCTCTCTCTCTGTCTCAATCTATCTATTTGTCTAATTCTCTCCCTGTGTCTCATTCTCTCTAATTCTCTCCCTCTGTCTCAATCTCTCTATCGGTCTAATTCTCTCCTTCTGTCTCAATCTCTCCATCTGTCTAAGTATCCCCCTCTGTCTCAATCTCTCTCTATGCCTATTTCTCGCCCTCTATCTCAATCTGTATATCTGTCTAATTCTCTCCCTCCATCTCAATCTCTATTTTTCTAATTCTCTCCATCTGTCTCATTCTCTTTGTCTAATTCTCTCCCTCCATCTCAATCTCTATTTTTCTAATTCTCTCCTTCTGTCTCATTCTCAATCTGTCAAATTCTCTCCCTCTGTCTCATTCTTTATTTGTCTAATTCTCTCCCACTGTATCATTCTCTCTAATCCTCTCCCTATGTCTCATTCTGTCTAATGCTCTCCCTCTGTCTCATTCGCTGTCTAATTCTCTCCCTCTGTCTCATTCTCTCTTTCTGGTTAATTCTCTCCCTCTGTCTCATTCGTTATTTGTCTAATTCTCTCCCTCTGTCTCATTCTCTCTATCTGTCTAATTCTCTCCCTCTGTCTCATTCTCTATTTGTCTAGTACTCTCCCTCTGTCTCAATCTTTCTATCTGTCTAATTAGATCCCTCTGTCTCATTCTCTATTAATCTAATTCTCTCCCTCTGTCTCAATCTCTCAATCTCTCTAATTCTCTCCCTCTGTCTCATTCTCTATCTGTCTAATTCTCTCCCTCCGTCTCAATCTCTAGTTGTCTAATTCTCTCCCTATGTCTCATTCTCTATCAGTCTAATGATCTCTCTCTGTCTCATTCTCTATAATCCTCTCCCTCTCTCTCAATCCCTCTATTTGTCTAATTCTCTCACTCTGTCTCAATCTCTGTATCTGTCTAATTCTCTCTCTCCGTCTCAATCTCTAGTTGTCTAATTCTCTCCCTCTGTCTCATTCTCTATCTGTCTAATGATCTCTCTCTGTCTCATTCTCTCTAATCCTCTCCCTCTGTCTCAATCCCTCTATTTGACTAATTCTCTCCCTGTGTCTCAATCTCTCTATCTGTCTAATTCTCTCGCACTGTCTCAATCTCTCTAATTCTCTTCCTCTGTCTCATTCTCTCTATCTGTCTAATTCAATCCCTCTGTCTCATTTTCTCTCTCTGTCTAATTCAATCCCTCTGTCTCAATCTAACTAATTCTCTCCCCCTGTCTCATTCTCTATATGTCTAATTCTCTCCCTCTGTCTCATTCTTTCCATCTGTCGAATTCTCTCACTCTGTCTCATTCTCTATTTGTCTAAATCTCTCCCTCTGTCTCAATCTCTATTTGTCAAATACTCTCCCTTTGTCTCATTCCCTCTCTGTGTCTAATTCCCTCCCTCTGTCTCATTCTCTATTTGTCTAATTCTCTCCCTCTGTCTCAATCTCTCTATCTGCCTAATTCTCTCCCTCTGGCTCATTCTCTCTAATCCTCTCCCGCAGTCTCAATCTCTATAATTATCTCCCTCTGTCTCAATCTCTCTATCTGTCTAATTCTCTCAATCTGTGTAAATCTCTATTTGTCTAATTCTCTCCCTCTGTCTCATTCTCTCTATCTGTCTAATTCTCACCCTCTGTCTCATTCTCTCTAATTCTCTCCCTCTGTCTCAATCTCTCTCTCTGTCTAATTCTCTCCCTATGTCTCAACCTCTCTAATCCGCTCCCTCTGTCTCATTCTCTCTATCTGTCTAATTCTCTCCCTCTGTCTCATTCTCTATTCATCTAATTCTCTCCCTCTGTCTCACTCTCTCTATTTGTCCAATTCTCTTCCTCTGTCTCATTCTCACTTTGTCTAATTCTCTCCCTCTGTCTCATTCTCTCTATCTGTCTAATTCTCTCCCTCTGTATCATTCTTTATTTGTCTAATCCTCTCCCTATGTCTCAATCTCTCTATCTGTCTAATCATCTCCCTCTGTCTCAATCGCTCTATTTGTCTAATTCTCTCCCTCTGTCTCATTCTCTGTATCAGTCTAATTCTCTCCCTCTGTCTCTTCTCTATTTGTCAAATTCTCTCCCTCTGTCTCATTCTCTCTATCTGTCTCATTCTCTCTAATACTCTCCCTCTGTCTCAATCTCTCTCTGTGTCGAATTCTCTACCTCTGTGTCAATCTCTATTTGTCAAATTGTCTCCCTCTGTCTCATTCTCTCTATCTGTCTAATTCTCACCCTCTGTCTCATTCTCTCTAATACTCTCCCTCTGTCTCAATCTCTCTCTGTGTCGAATTCTGTACTTCTGTGTCAATCTCTATTTGTCTAATTCTCTCCCTATGTCGCAATCGCTATATCTGTCTAATTCTCTCTCTCTGTCTCATTCTTTCTGTCTAATTCTCTCCCTCTGTCTCATTCTTTCTGTCTAATTCTCTCCCTCTGTCTCATTCTCTCTATCTGTCTAATTCTCTCCCTCTGTCTCATTCTCTATTAATCTAACTCTCTCCCTCTGTCTCAATCTCTCTATCTGTCTAATTCTCTCCCTCTGTCTCATTCTCTATCTGTCTAATTCTCTCCCTCCGTCTCAATCTCTAGTTGTCTAATTCTCTCCCTATGTCTCATTCTCTATCAGTCTAATGATCTCTCTCTGTCTCATTCTCTATAATCCTCTCCCTCTCTCTCAATCCCTCTATTTGTCTAATTCTCTCACTCTGTCTCATTCTCTGTATCTGTCTAATTCTCTCTCTCCGTCTCAATCTCTAGTTGTCTAATTCTCTCCCTCTGTCTCATTCTCTATCTGTCTAATGATCTCTCTCTGTCTCATTCTCTCTAATCCTCTCCCTCTGTCTCAATCCCTCTATTTGACTAATTCTCTCCCTGTGTCTCAATCTCTCTATCTGTCTAATTCTCTCGCACTGTCTCAATCTCTCTAATTCTCTTCCTCTGTCTCATTCTCTCTATCTGTCTAATTCAATCCCTCTGTCTCATTTTCTCTCTCTGTCTAATTCAATCCCTCTGTCTCAATCTAACTAATTCTCTCCATCTGTCTCATTCTCTATATGTCTAATTCTCTCCCTCTGTCTCATTCTTTCCATCTGTCGAATTCTCTCACTCTGTCTCATTCTCTATTTGTCTAAATCTCTCTCTCTGTCTCAATCTCTATTTGTCAAATACTCTCCCTTTGTCTCATTCCCTCTCTGTGTCTAATTCCCTCCCTCTGTCTCATTCTCTATTTGTCTAATTCTCTCTCTCTGTCTCAATCTCTCTATCTGCCTAATTCTCTCCCTCTGGCTCATTCTCTCTAATCCTCTCCCGCAGTCTCAATCTCTATAATTATCACCCTCTGTCTCAATCTCTCTATCTGTCTAATTCTCTCAATCTGTGTAAATCTCTATTTGTCTAATTCTCTCCCTCTGTCTCATTCTCTCTATCTGTCTAATTCTCACCCTCTGTCTCATTCTCTCTAATTCTCTCCCTCTGTCTCAATCTCTCTCTCTGTCTAATTCTCTCCCTATGTCTCAACCTCTCTAATCCGCTCCCTCTGTCTCATTCTCTCTATCTGTCTAATTCTCTCCCTCTGTCTCATTCTCTATTCATCTAATTCTCTCCCTCTGTCTCACTCTCTCTATTTGTCCAATTCTCTTCCTCTGTCTCATTCTCACTTTGTCTAATTCTCTCCCTCTGTCTCATTCTCTCTATCTGTCTAATTCTCTCCCTCTGTATCATTCTTTATTTGTCTAATCCTCTCCCTATGTCTCAATCTCTCGATCTGTCTAATCATCTCCCTCTGTCTCAATCGCTCTATTTGTCTAATTCTCTCCCTCTGTCTCATTCTCTGTATCAGTCTAATTCTCTCCCTCTGTCTCTTCTCTATTTGTCAAATTCTCTCCCTCTGTCTCATTCTCTCTATCTGTCTCATTCTCTCTAATACTCTCCCTCTGTCTCAATCTCTCTCTGTGTCGAATTCTCTACCTCTGTGTCAATCTCTATTTGTCAAATTGTCTCCCTCTGTCTCATTCTCTCTATCTGTCTAATTCTCTCCCTCTTTCTCATTCTCTCTATCTGTCTAATTCTCTCCCTCTGTCTCATTCTTTCTGTCTAATTCTCTCCCTCTGTCTCATTCTCTCTATCTGTCTAATTCTCTCCCTCTGTCTCATTCTCTCTATCTGTCTAATTCTCTCCCTCTTTCTCATTCTCTATTTGTCTATTTCTATCCCTCTGTCTCAATCTCTATTTATCTAATTCTCTCCTTCTGTCTCATTCTCTCTATCTGCCTAATTCTCTCCCTCTGGCTCATTCTCTCTAATCCTCTCCCGCAGACTCAATCTCTATAATTATCTCCCTCTGTCTCAATCTCTCTATCTGTCTAATTCTCTCAATCTGTGTAAATCTCTATTTGTCTAATTCTCTCCCTCTGTCTCATTCTCTCTATCTGTCTAATTCTCACCCTCTGTCTCATTCTCTCTAATTCTCTCCCTCTGTCTCAATCTCTCTCTCTGTCTAATTCTCTCCCTATGTCTCAACCTCTCTAATCCGCTCCCTCTGTCTCATTCTCTCTATCTGTCTAATTCTCTCCCTCTGTCTCATTCTCTATTCATCTAATTCTCTCCCTCTGTCTCACTCTCTCTATTTGTCCAATTCTCTTCCTCTGTCTCATTCTCACTTTGTCTAATTCTCTCCCTCTGTCTCATTCTCTCTATCTGTCTAATTCTCTCCCTCTGTATCATTCTTTATTTGTCTAATCCTCTCCCTATGTCTCAATCTCTCTATCTGTCTAATCATCTCCCTCTGTCTCAATCGCTCTATTTGTCTAATTCTCTCCCTCTGTCTCATTCTCTCTAATACTCTCCCTCTGTCTCAATCTCTCTCTGTGTCGAATTCTGTACTTCTGTGTCAATCTCTATTTGTCTAATTCTCTCCCTATGTCTCAATCGCTATATCTGTCTAATTCTCTCTCTCTGTCTCATTCTTTCTGTCTAATTCTCTCCCTCTGTCTCATTCTTTCTGTCTAATTCTCTCCCTCTGTCTCATTCTCTCTATCTGTCTAATTCTCTCACTCTGTCTCATTCTTTCTGTCTAATTCTCTCCCTCTGTCTCATTCTCTCTATCTGTCTAATTCTCTCCCTCTGTCTCATTCTCTATTAATCTAACTCTCTCCCTCTGTCTCAATCTCTCTATCTGTCTAATTCTCTCCCTCTGTCTCATTCTCTATTTGTCTAATTCTCTCCCTCTGTCTCATTCTCTCTATCTGTCTAATTCTCTCCCTCTCTCTCATTCTCTCTATCTGTCTAATTCTCTCCCTCTGTCTCATTCTCTCTAATCGCCTCCCTGAGTCTCAATCTCTATAATTCTCTCCCTCTGTCTCACTCTCTCTGTTTGTCCAATTCTCTCCCTCTGTCTCATTCTCACTTTGCCTAATTCACTCCCTCTGTCTCATTCTCTCTATCTGTCTAATTCTCACCCTCTGTGTCATTCTTTATTTGTCTAATCTTCTCCCTCTGTCACAAATTCTCTTTCTGTCTAATCCTCTCCCTCTGTCTCAATCTCTCTATCTGTCTAATCTTCTCCCTCTGTTTCAATCTCTCTATCTGTCTAATCTTCTCCCTCTGTTTCAATCTCTCTATATGTCTAATTCACTCACTCTGTCTCAATCTCTCTATCTGTCTAATTCTCTCCCTCTGTCTCAATCTCTCTATCTGTCTAATCCTCTCCCTCTGTCTCAATCTCTCTATCTGTCTAATCTTCTCCCTCTGTTTCAATCTCTCTATATGTCTAATTCACTCACTCTGTCTCAATCTCTCTATCTGTCTAATTCTCTCCCTCTGTCTCAATCTCTCTATCTGTCTAATCCTCTCCCTCTGTCTCAATCTCTCTATCTGTCTAATCTTCTCCCTCTGTTTCAATCTCTCTATATGTCTAATTCACTCACTCTGTCTCAATCTCTCTATCTGTCTAATTCTCTCACTCTGTCTCATTCTCTATTTGTCTAATCCACTCCCTCTGTCTCATTTTCTCTAATCCACTCTGTCTGTCTCAGTCTGTCTATTTGTCTAATCCTCTCCCTCTCTCTCATTCTCGCTAATTCTCTCCCGCTGTCTCAATTTCTCTATCTGCCTAATTCGCTCCCACTGTCGCATTCTCTCTAATCCTCCCCCTCTGTCTCATTCTATATTTATCAAATTCTCTCCCTCTGTCTCATTCTTTATTTGTCTAATTCTCTCCCTCTGTCTCAATCTCTCTGTCTAATTCCCTCCCTCTGTCTCATTCTCTATCTGTCTAATTCTCTCCCTCCGTCTCAATCTCTAGGTGTCTAATTCTCTCCCTATGTCTCATTCTCTCTATCTGTCTAATTCTCTCCCTCTTTCTCATTCTCTATTTGTCTATTTCTATCCCTCCATCTCAATCTCTATTTTTCTAATTCTCTCCATCTGTCTCATTCTCTCTATCTGTCTAATTCTCTCCTTCTGTCTCATTCTATCTAATCAACTCCCTCTGTCTCATTCTCCATTTCTCTAATCCTCTCCCTCAGTCTCAAAATTTCTAATTCTCTCCCTCTGTCTCAACCTCTTTATTTGTCTAATTCTCTCCCTCTGTCTCACTCTCTCTGTCTAATTCTCTCCATCTGTCTCATTCTATCTGTTTAATTTTCTCCCTGTTTCATTCTGTCTAATTTTCTGTCTTATTATCTCTCTCTCAATCTGTTTCATTCTCTCTCTCTCTGTCTCATTCTCTTTCTCGTTCTCTGTCTCATTATCACTCTCTCTCTCAGTTTCTCTCTCTCTCCTATTCTCTCTTTCTGTCTCATTCCCTTTCTCTCTCATTCTCTCTATTTGTCTAATCCTCTCCCTCTGTCGCAAAATCTCTATTTGTCTAATTCTCTCCCTCTGTCTCATCCTCTATTTGTCTTATTCTCAACCTCTGTTTCATTCTCTATCTGTCTAATCCTCTCCCTCTGTCTCATTCTCTCTTTGTCTAATCCTCTCCCTCTGTCTCATTCTCTCTTTGTCTAATCCTCTCCCTCTGTCTCATTCTCTCTTTGTCTAATCCTCTCCCTCTGTCTCATTCTCTCTTTGTCTAATCCTCTCCCTCTGTCTCATTCTCTCTTTGTCTAATCCTCTCCCTCTGTCTCATTCTCTCTTTGTCTAATCCTCTCCCTCTGTCTCATTCTCTCTTTGTCTAATCCTCTCCCTCTGTCTCATTCTCTATTTGTCTAATTCTCTCCCTCTGTCTCATTCTCTCTTTGTCTAATCCTCTCCCTCTGTCTCATTCTCTCTTTGTCTAATCCTCTCCCTCTGTCTCATTCTCTCTTTGTCTAATCCTCTCCCTCTGTCTCATTCTCTCTTTGTCTAATCCTCTCCCTCTGTCTCATTCTCTATTTGTCTAATTCTCTCCCTCAGTCTCATTCTCTCTCTAATCCTCTCCCACGGTCTCAATTTCTCTATCTGTCTAAATCTCTCCCTCTGTCTCATTCTCCTTAATTCGTTTCCTCTGCCTCAATCTCTATATCTGTCTAATTCTCTCCCTCCGTCTCAATCTCTCTATCTGTCTAATTCAACTTCCCCTGTCTCATTCACTATTTGTCTAATTCTCTCCCTCTGACTCATTCTCTCTAATCCTCTCCCTCTGTCTCAATCTCTTTATTTGTCTCACTCTCTCCCTCTGTCTCAATCTCTCTGTCTAATCCTCTCCATCTGTCTCATTCTCTCTAATTCTCTCCCACTGTCTCAATCTATCTGTCTAATTCTCTCCCACTGTCTCATTCTCTCTAATTCTCTTCCTCTGTTTCAATCTCTCTATCTGACTAATTCTCTCCTCTGTCTTATTCTACATTTGTCAAATTCTCTCCCTCTGTCTCATTCTCTCAGTCTAATTCTCTCTATCTGTCTAATTTTCTCCCTTTTACATTGTGTCCAATTTTTTGTGTCATTATCTCTCTCTCTTTCTGTTTCATTCTCTCTCTCTCTGTCTCATTCTCTGTCTCGTTCTCTGTCTAATTATCACTCTGTCTCCTATTCTCTCTTTCCGTCTCATTCCATTTCTCTCTCATTCTCTCTATCTGTCAAATTCTCTCCCACTGTCTCATTCTCTCCAATTCTCTCCCTCTATCTCTATCACTCTATCTGTCTAATTCTCTCCCTCTGTCTCATTCTCTCTTTCTGGTTAATTCTCTCCCTCTGTCTCATTCGTTATTTGTCTAATTCTCTCCCTCTGTCTCATTCTCTCTATCTGTCTAATTCTCTCCCTCTGTCTCATTCTCTATTTGTCTAGTACTCTCCCTCTGTCTCAATCTTTCTATCTGTCTAATTAGATCCCTCTGTCTCATTCTCTATTAATCGAATTCTCTCCCTCTGTCTCAATCTCTCAATCTCTCTAATTCCCTCCCTCTGTCTCATTCTCTATCTGTCTAATTCTCTCCCTCCGTCTCAATCTCTAGTTGTCTAATTCTCTCCCTATGTCTCATTCTCTATCAGTCTAATGATCTCTCTCTGTCTCATTCTCTCTAATCCTCTCCCTCTGTCTCATTCTCTCTATCTGTCTAATTCTCTCCCTCTGTCTCATTCTCTCTAATCGCCTCCCTGAGTCTCAATCTCTATAATTCTCTCCCTCTGTCTCACTCTCTCTATTTGTCCAATTCTCTCCCTCTGTCTCATTCTCACTTTGCCTAATTCACTCCCTCTGTCTCATTCTCTCTATCTGTCTAATTCTCTCCCTCTGTGTCATTCTTTATTTGTCTAATCCTCTCCCTCTGTCACAAATTCTCTTTCTGTCTAATCCTCTCCCTCTGTCTCAATCTCTCTATATGTCTAATTCACTCACTCTGTCTCAATCTCTCTATCTGTCTAATTCTCTCCCTCTGTCTTATTATTTACTTATCTAATTCTCTCCCTCTGTCTCAATCACTATATCTGTCTAATTCTCTCTCACTGTCTCATTCTCTGTAATCCTCTCGCTCACTCACAAGTTTTCTAATTCTCTCCCTCTGTCTCAATCTCTCTATCTGTCTCATTCTCTCCCTCTGTGTCAATCTCTATTTGTCTAATCCTCTCCCTCTGTCTCATTCTCTGCAATTCTCTCCCTCTGTCTCATTCTTTATTTGTCTAATTCTCTCCCTCTGTCTTAATCTCTCTATCTGTCTAATTATCTCCCTCTGTCTCAATCTATCTATTTGTCTAATTCTCTCCATGTCTCATTCTCTCTAATTCTCTCCCACTGTCTCAATCTCTCTATCTGTCTAATTATCTCCCTCTGTCTCAATCTCTCTCTATGCCTAATCCTCGCCCTCTATCTCAATCTGTATATCTGTCTAATTCTCTGCCTCCATCTCAATCTCTATTTGTCTAATCCTCTCCCTCAGTCTCATTCTCTCTAATTCTCTCCCTTTGTCTCATTCTTTATTTGTCTAATTCCATCCCTCTGTCTCAGTCTCTCTATTTGTCTAATTCTCTCCCTCTGTCTCAATCTATCTATTTGTCTAATTCTCTCCCTGTATCTCATTCTCTCTAATTCTCTCCCTCTGTCTCAATCTCTTTATCGGTCTCATTCTCTCCTTCTGTCTCAATCTCTCTATCTGTCTAATTATCCCCCTCTGTCTCAATCTCTCTCTATGCCTAATACTCGCCCTCTATCTCAATCTGTATATCTGTCTAATTCTCTCCCTCCATCTCAATCTCTATTTTTCTAATTCTCTCCATCTGTCTCATTCTCTTTGTCTAATTCTCTCCCTCCATCTCAATCTCTATTTTTCTAATTCTCTCCATCTGTCTCATTCTCTTTGTCTAATTCTCTCCCTCTGTCTCATTCTCAATCTGTCAAATTCTCTCCCTCTGTCTAATTCTTTATTTGTCTAATTCTCTCCCACTGTCTCATTCTCTCTAATCCTCTCCCTATGTCTCATTCTGTCTTATTCTCTCCCTCTGTCTCATTCGCTGTCTAATTCTCTCACTCTGTATCATTCTCTCTATCTGCCTATTTCTCTCCCTCTGTCTCAATCACTCTATCTGTCTAATTCTCTCACTCTGTATCATTCTCTCTATCTGCCTATTTCTCTCCCTCTGTCTCAATCACTCTATCTGTCTAATTCTCTCACTCTGTATCATTCTCTCTATCTGCCTATTTCTCTCCCTCTGTCTCAATCACTCTATCTGTCTAATTCTCTCCCTCTGTCTCATTCTCAATCTGTCAAATTCTCTCCCTCTGTCTAATTCTTTATTTGTCTAATTCTCTCCCACTGTCTCATTCTCTCTTTCTGGTTAATTCTCTCCCTCTGTCTCATTCGTTATTTGTCTAATTCTCTCCCTCTGTCACAATCTTTCTATCTGTCTAATTAGATCCCTCTGTCTCATTCTCTATTAATCTAATTCTCTCCCTCTGTCTCAATCTCTCAATCTCTCTAATTCCCTCCCTCTGTCTCATTCTCTATCTGTCTAATTCTCTCCCTCCGTCTCAATCTCTAGGTGTCTAATTCTCTCCCTATGTCTCATTCTCTCTATCTGTCTAATTCTCTCCCTCTTTCTCATTCTCTATTTGTCTATTTCTATCCCTCTGTCTCAATCTCTATTTATCTAATTCTTTCCCTCTGTCTCATTCTCTCTATCTGTCTAATTCTCTCCCTCTTTCTCATTCTCTATTTGTCTATTTCTATCCCTCTGTCTCAATCTCTATTTATCTAATTCTTTCCCTCTGTCTCATTCTCTCTATCTGTCTAATTCTCTCCCTCTGTCTCACTCTCTCTATTTGTCCAATTCTCTCCCTCTGTCTCATTCTCACTTTGCCTAATTCACTCCCTCTGTCTCATTCTCTCTATCTGTCTAATTCTCTCCCTCTGTGTCATTCCTTATTTGTCTAATCCTCTCCCGCTGTCACAAATTCTCTTTCTGTCTAATCCTCTCCCTCTGTCTCAATCTCTCTATCTGTCTAATCTTCTCCCTCTGTTTCAATCTCTCTATATGTCTAATTCTCTCACTCTGTCTCAATCTCTCTATCTGTCTAATTCTCTCCCTCTGTCTTATTATTTACTTATCTAATTCTCTCCCTCTGTCTCAATCGCTATATCTGTCTAATTCTCTCTCACTGTCTCATTCTCTGTAATCCTCTCGCTCATTCACAATCTTTCTAATTCTCTCCCTCTGTCTCAATCTCTCTATCTGTCTCATTCTCTCCCTCTGTGTCAATCTCTATTTGTCTAATCCTCTCCCTCTGTCTCATTCTCTCTAATTCTCTCCCTCTGTCTCATTTTTTATTTGTCTAATTCTCTCCCTCTGTCTCAATCTCTCTATTTGTCTAATTCTCTCCCTCTGTCTCAATCTATCTATTTGTCTAATTCTCTTCGTGTCTCATTCTCTCTAATTCTCTCCCTCTGTCTCAATCTCTCTATCTGTCTAATTATCTCCCTCTGTCTCAATCTCTCTCTATGCCTAATACTCGCCCTCTATCTCAATCTGCATATCTGTCTAATTCTCTCCCTCCATCTCAATCTCTATTTGTCTAATCCTCTCCCTCTGTCTCATTCTCTCTAATTCTCTCCCTTTGTCTCATTCTTTATTTGTCTAATTCTCTCCCTCTGTCTCAGTCTCTCTATTTGTCTAATTCTCTCTCTCTGTCTCAATCTATCTATTTGTCTAATTCTCTCCCTGTGTCTCATTCTCTCTAATTCTCTCCCTCTGTCTCAATCTCTCTATCGGTCTAATTCTCTCCTTCTGTCTCAATCTCTCCATCTGTCTAAGTATCCCCCTCTGTCTCAATCTCTCTCTATGCCTATTTCTCGCCCTCTATCTCAATCTGTATATCTGTCTAATTCTCTCCCTCCATCTCAATCTCTATTTTTCTAATTCTCTCCATCTGTCTCATTCTCTTTGTCTAATTCTCTCCCTCCATCTCAATCTCTATTTTTCTAATTCTCTCCTTCTGTCTCATTCTCAATCTGTCAAATTCTCTCCCTCTGTCTCATTCTTTATTTGTCTAATTCTCTCCCACTGTATCATTCTCTCTAATCCTCTCCCTATGTCTCATTCTGTCTAATGCTCTCCCTCTGTCTCATTCGCTGTCTAATTCTCTCCCTCTGTCTCATTCTCTCTTTCTGGTTAATTCTCTCCCTCTGTCTCATTCGTTATTTGTCTAATTCTCTCCCTCTGTCTCATTCTCTCTATCTGTCTAATTCTCTCCCTCTGTCTCATTCTCTATTTGTCTAGTACTCTCCCTCTGTCTCAATCTTTCTATCTGTCTAATGAGATCCCTCTGTCTCATTCTCTATTAATCTAATTCTCTCCCTCTGTCTCAATCTCTCAATCTCTCTAATTCTCTCCCTCTGTCTCATTCTCTATCTGTCTAATTCTCTCCCTCCGTCTCAATCTCTAGTTGTCTAATTCTCTCCCTATGTCTCATTCTCTATCAGTCTAATGATCTCTCTCTGTCTCATTCTCTATAATCCTCTCCCTCTCTCTCAATCCCTCTATTTGTCTAATTCTCTCACTCTGTCTCAATCTCTGTATCTGTCTAATTCTCTCTCTCCGTCTCAATCTCTAGTTGTCTAATTCTCTCCCTCTGTCTCATTCTCTATCTGTCTAATGATCTCTCTCTGTCTCATTCTCTCTAATCCTCTCCCTCTGTCTCAATCCCTCTATTTGACTAATTCTCTCCCTGTGTCTCAATCTCTCTATCTGTCTAATTCTCTCGCACTGTCTCAATCTCTCTAATTCTCTTCCTCTGTCTCATTCTCTCTATCTGTCTAATTCAATCCCTCTGTCTCATTTTCTCTCTCTGTCTAATTCAATCCCTCTGTCTCAATCTAACTAATTCTCTCCCCCTGTCTCATTCTCTATATGTCTAATTCTCTCCCTCTGTCTCATTCTTTCCATCTGTCGAATTCTCTCACTCTGTCTCATTCTCTATTTGTCTAAATCTCTCCCTCTGTCTCAATCTCTATTTGTCAAATACTCTCCCTTTGTCTCATTCCCTCTCTGTGTCTAATTCCCTCCCTCTGTCTCATTCTCTATTTGTCTAATTCTCTCCCTCTGTCTCAATCTCTCTATCTGCCTAATTCTCTCCCTCTGGCTCATTCTCTCTAATCCTCTCCCGCAGTCTCAATCTCTATAATTATCTCCCTCTGTCTCAATCTCTCTATCTGTCTAATTCTCTCAATCTGTGTAAATCTCTATTTGTCTAATTCTCTCCCTCTGTCTCATTCTCTCTATCTGTCTAATTCTCACCCTCTGTCTCATTCTCTCTAATTCTCTCCCTCTGTCTCAATCTCTCTCTCTGTCTAATTCTCTCCCTATGTCTCAACCTCTCTAATCCGCTCCCTCTGTCTCATTCTCTCTATCTGTCTAATTCTCTCCCTCTGTCTCATTCTCTATTCATCTAATTCTCTCCCTCTGTCTCACTCTCTCTATTTGTCCAATTCTCTTCCTCTGTCTCATTCTCACTTTGTCTAATTCTCTCCCTCTGTCTCATTCTCTCTATCTGTCTAATTCTCTCCCTCTGTATCATTCTTTATTTGTCTAATCCTCTCCCTATGTCTCAATCTCTCTATCTGTCTAATCATCTCCCTCTGTCTCAATCGCTCTATTTGTCTAATTCTCTCCCTCTGTCTCATTCTCTGTATCAGTCTAATTCTCTCCCTCTGTCTCTTCTCTATTTGTCAAATTCTCTCCCTCTGTCTCATTCTCTCTATCTGTCTCATTCTCTCTAATACTCTCCCTCTGTCTCAATCTCTCTCTGTGTCGAATTCTCTACCTCTGTGTCAATCTCTATTTGTCAAATTGTCTCCCTCTGTCTCATTCTCTCTATCTGTCTAATTCTCACCCTCTGTCTCATTCTCTCTAATACTCTCCCTCTGTCTCAATCTCTCTCTGTGTCGAATTCTGTACTTCTGTGTCAATCTCTATTTGTCTAATTCTCTCCCTATGTCGCAATCGCTATATCTGTCTAATTCTCTCTCTCTGTCTCATTCTTTCTGTCTAATTCTCTCCCTCTGTCTCATTCTTTCTGTCTAATTCTCTCCCTCTGTCTCATTCTCTCTATCTGTCTAATTCTCTCCCTCTGTCTCATTCTCTATTAATCTAACTCTCTCCCTCTGTCTCAATCTCTCTATCTGTCTAATTCTCTCCCTCTGTCTCATTCTCTATCTGTCTAATTCTCTCCCTCCGTCTCAATCTCTAGTTGTCTAATTCTGTCCCTATGTCTCATTCTCTATCAGTCTAATGATCTCTCTCTGTCTCATTCTCTATAATCCTCTCCCTCTCTCTCAATCCCTCTATTTGTCTAATTCTCTCACTCTGTCTCATTCTCTGTATCTGTCTAATTCTCTCTCTCCGTCTCAATCTCTAGTTGTCTAATTCTCTCCCTCTGTCTCATTCTCTATCTGTCTAATGATCTCTCTCTGTCTCATTCTCTCTAATCCTCTCCCTCTGTCTCAATCCCTCTATTTGACTAATTCTCTCCCTGTGTCTCAATCTCTCTATCTGTCTAATTCTCTCGCACTGTCTCAATCTCTCTAATTCTCTTCCTCTGTCTCATTCTCTCTATCTGTCTAATTCAATCCCTCTGTCTCATTTTCTCTCTCTGTCTAATTCAATCCCTCTGTCTCAATCTAACTAATTCTCTCCCCCTGTCTCATTCTCTATATGTCTAATTCTCTCCCTCTGTTTCATTCTTTCCATCTGTCGAATTCTCTCACTCTGTCTCATTCTCTATTTGTCTAAATCTCTCTCTCTGTCTCAATCTCTATTTGTCAAATACTCTCCCTTTGTCTCATTCCCTCTCTGTGTCTAATTCCCTCCCTCTGTCTCATTCTCTATTTGTCTAATTCTCTCCCTCTGTCTCAATCTCTCTATCTGCCTAATTCTCTCCCTCTGGCTCATTCTCTCTAATCCTCTCCCGCAGTCTCAATCTCTATAATTATCTCCCTCTGTCTCAATCTCTCTATCTGTCTAATTCTCTCAATCTGTGTAAATCTCTATTTGTCTAATTCTCTCCCTCTGTCTCATTCTCTCTATCTGTCTAATTCTCACCCTCTGTCTCATTCTCTCTAATTCTCTCCCTCTGTCTCAATCTCTCTCTCTGTCTAATTCTCTCCCTATGTCTCAACCTCTCTAATCCGCTCCCTCTGTCTCATTCTCTCTATCTGTCTAATTCTCTCCCTCTGTCTCATTCTCTATTCATCTAATTCTCTCCCTCTGTCTCACTCTCTCTATTTGTCCAATTCTCTTCCTCTGTCTCATTCTCACTTTGTCTAATTCTCTCCCTCTGTCTCATTCTCTCTATCTGTCTAATTCTCTCCCTCTGTATCATTCTTTATTTGTCTAATCCTCTCCCTATGTCTCAATCTCTCGATCTGTCTAATCATCTCCCTCTGTCTCAATCGCTCTATTTGTCTAATTCTCTCCCTCTGTCTCATTCTCTGTATCAGTCTAATTCTCTCCCTCTGTCTCTTCTCTATTTGTCAAATTCTCTCCCTCTGTCTCATTCTCTCTATCTGTCTCATTCTCTCTAATACTCTCCCTCTGTCTCAATCTCTCTCTGTGTCGAATTCTCTACCTCTGTGTCAATCTCTATTTGTCAAATTGTCTCCCTCTGTCTCATTCTCTCTATCTGTCTAATTCTCTCCCTCTTTCTCATTCTCTCTATCTGTCTAATTCTCTCCCTCTGTCTCATTCTTTCTGTCTAATTCTCTCCCTCTGTCTCATTCTCTCTATCTGTCTAATTCTCTCCCTCTGTCTCATTCTCTCTATCTGTCTAATTCTCTCCCTCTTTCTCATTCTCTATTTGTCTATTTCTATCCCTCTGTCTCAATCTCTATTTATCTAATTCTCTCCTTCTGTCTCATTCTCTCTATCTGTCTAATTCTCTCCCTCTGTCTCATTCTCTCTAATACT
The DNA here is from genome assembly GCA_026770705.1 of Isurus oxyrinchus. Taxonomy (NCBI): domain Eukaryota; kingdom Metazoa; phylum Chordata; class Chondrichthyes; order Lamniformes; family Lamnidae; genus Isurus; species Isurus oxyrinchus. Next base: position 68,863 of record JANJGN010000914.1, on the reverse strand, counting down.
CTCCCTCTGTCTCAATCTCTCTCTGTGTCGAATTCTGTACTTCTGTGTCAATCTCTATTTGTCTAATTCTCTCCCTATGTCTCAATCGCTATATCTGTCTAATTCTCTCTCTCTGTCTCATTCTTTCTGTCTAATTCTCTCCCTCTGTCTCATTCTTTCTGTCTAATTCTCTCCCTCTGTCTCATTCTCTCTATCTGTCTAATTCTCTCACTCTGTCTCATTCTTTCTGTCTAATTCTCTCCCTCTGTCTCATTCTCTCTATCTGTCTAATTCTCTCCCTCTGTCTCATTCTCTATTAATCTAACTCTCTCCCTCTGTCTCAATCTCTCTATCTGTCTAATTCTCTCCCTCTGTCTCATTCTCTATTTGTCTAATTCTCTCCCTCTGTCTCATTCTCTCTATCTGTCTAATTCTCTCCCTCTCTCTCATTCTCTCTATCTGTCTAATTCTCTCCCTCTGTCTCATTCTCTCTAATCGCCTCCCTGAGTCTCAATCTCTATAATTCTCTCCCTCTGTCTCACTCTCTCTGTTTGTCCAATTCTCTCCCTCTGTCTCATTCTCACTTTGCCTAATTCACTCCCTCTGTCTCATTCTCTCTATCTGTCTAATTCTCACCCTCTGTGTCATTCTTTATTTGTCTAATCTTCTCCCTCTGTCACAAATTCTCTTTCTGTCTAATCCTCTCCCTCTGTCTCAATCTCTCTATCTGTCTAATCTTCTCCCTCTGTTTCAATCTCTCTATCTGTCTAATCTTCTCCCTCTGTTTCAATCTCTCTATATGTCTAATTCACTCACTCTGTCCAATCTCTCTATCTGTCTAATTCTCTCCCTCTGTCTCAATCTCTCTATCTGTCTAATCCTCTCCCTCTGTCTCAATCTCTCTATCTGTCTAATCTTCTCCCTCTGTTTCAATCTCTCTATATGTCTAATTCACTCACTCTGTCTCAATCTCTCTATCTGTCTAATTCTCTCCCTCTGTCTCAATCTCTCTATCTGTCTAATCCTCTCCCTCTGTCTCAATCTCTCTATCTGTCTAATCTTCTCCCTCTGTTTCAATCTCTCTATATGTCTAATTCACTCACTCTGTCTCAATCTCTCTATCTGTCTAATTCTCTCACTCTGTCTCATTCTCTATTTGTCTAATCCACTCCCTCTGTCTCATTTTCTCTAATCCACTCTGTCTGTCTCAGTCTGTCTATTTGTCTAATCCTCTCCCTCTCTCTCATTCTCGCTAATTCTCTCCCGCTGTCTCAATTTCTCTATCTGCCTAATTCGCTCCCACTGTCGCATTCTCTCTAATCCTCCCCCTCTGTCTCATTCTATATTTATCAAATTCTCTCCCTCTGTCTCATTCTTTATTTGTCTAATTCTCTCCCTCTGTCTCAATCTCTCTGTCTAATTCCCTCCCTCTGTCTCATTCTCTATCTGTCTAATTCTCTCCCTCCGTCTCAATCTCTAGGTGTCTAATTCTCTCCCTATGTCTCATTCTCTCTATCTGTCTAATTCTCTCCCTCTTTCTCATTCTCTATTTGTCTATTTCCATCCCTCCATCTCAATCTCTATTTTTCTAATTCTCTCCATCTGTCTCATTCTCTCTATCTGTCTAATTCTCTCCTTCTGTCTCATTCTATCTAATCAACTCCCTCTGTCTCATTCTCCATTTCTCTAATCCTCTCCCTCAGTCTCAAAATTTCTAATTCTCTCCCTCTGTCTCAACCTCTTTATTTGTCTAATTCTCTCCCTCTGTCTCACTCTCTCTGTCTAATTCTCTCCATCTGTCTCATTCTATCTGTTTAATTTTCTCCCTGTTTCATTCTGTCTAATTTTCTGTCTTATTATCTCTCTCTCAATCTGTTTCATTCTCTCTCTCTCTGTCTCATTCTCTTTCTCGTTCTCTGTCTCATTATCACTCTCTCTCTCAGTTTCTCTCTCTCTCCTATTCTCTCTTTCTGTCTCATTCCCTTTCTCTCTCATTCTCTCTATTTGTCTAATTCTCTCCCTCTGTCGCAAAATCTCTATTTGTCTAATTCTCTCCCTCTGTCTCATCCTCTATTTGTCTAATTCTCAACCTCTGTTTCATTCTCTATCTGTCTAATCCTCTCCCTCTGTCTCATTCTCTCTTTGTCTAATCCTCTCCCTCTGTCTCATTCTCTATTTGTCTAATTCTCTCCCTCAGTCTCATTCTCTCTCTAATCCTCTCCCACGGTCTCAATTTCTCTATCTGTCTAAATCTCTCCCTCTGTCTCATTCTCCTTAATTCGTTTCCTCTGCCTCAATCTCTATATCTGTCTAATTCTCTCCCTCCGTCTCAATCTCTCTATCTGTCTAATTCAACTTCCCCTGTCTCATTCACTATTTGTCTAATTCTCTCCCTCTGACTCATTCTCTCTAATCCTCTCCCTCTGTCTCAATCTCTTTATTTGTCTCACTCTCTCCCTCTGTCTCAATCTCTCTGTCTAATCCTCTCCATCTGTCTCATTCTCTCTAATTCTCTCCCACTGTCTCAATCTATCTGTCTAATTCTCTCCCACTGTCTCATTCTCTCTAATTCTCTTCCTCTGTTTCAATCTCTCTATCTGACTAATTCTCTCCTCTGTCTTATTCTACATTTGTCAAATTCTCTCCCTCTGTCTCATTCTCTCAGTCTAATTCTCTCTATCTGTCTAATTTTCTCCCTTTTACATTGTGTCCAATTTTTTGTGTCATTATCTCTCTCTCTTTCTGTTTCATTCTCTCTCTCTCTGTCTCATTCTCTGTCTCGTTCTCTGTCTAATTATCACTCTGTCTCCTATTCTCTCTTTCCGTCTCATTCCATTTCTCTCTCATTCTCTCTATCTGTCAAATTCTCTCCCACTGTCTCATTCTCTCCAATTCTCTCCCTCTATCTCTATCACTCTATCTGTCTAATTCTCTCCCTCTTTCTCATTCTCTATTTTTCTAATCCTCTCCCTCTGTCTCAATTTCTCTATCTCTCTAATTCTCTCCCTCTGTCTCATTCTCTCTATTTGTTTAAATCCCACCCTCTGTCTCAATCTCTCTAATTCTCTCCCATTGTCTCAATTTCTCTATCTGTCTAATCCAATTCTCTCCCTCTGTCTCATTCTCTCTATCTGTCTAATTTTCTCCCTGTTTCATTGTGTCTAATTTTCTGTCTCATTATCTGTCTCTCTTTCTGTTTCATTCTCTCTCTCTCTCTCTCTGTCTCATTCTCTGTCTCGTTCTCTGTCTAATTATCTCCCTCTCTCTCATTTTCTCTCTCTCTCCTATTCTCTCTTACTGTCTCATTCCCTTTCTCTCTCATTCTCTCTATCAGTCTAATTCTCTCCCTCTGTCTCATTCTCTCTATTTGTCTCATTCTCTCTATCTGTCTCATTCTCTCTATCTGTCTAATCCTCTCACTCTGTCTCAATCGCTCTATCTGTGTAATGCTCTCCCTCTGTCTCAATATCTATTTGTATAACCCTCTCCCTCTGTCTCTTTCTCTCTAATCCTCTTCCTCTCTCTCAATCTCTCTATCTGTCTAATTATCTCCCTCTGTCTCATCCTCACTTTGGCTAATCCTCTCCCTCGGTCTCATTCTCTCTTATTCTCTCCCTCTGTCTCATTCTCTCTAATCCTCTCCCTCTGTCTCATTCACTCTAATTCTCTCCCTCTGTCTCATTCTTTCTATCTGTCCAGTTCTCTCACTCTGTCTCATTCTATCTAATCCTCTCCGTCTGTCTCATTCTCTATTTGTCTAATTTTCTCCCTCTGTCTTATTCTCTATCTGTCTAATCCTCTCCCTCTGTCTTATTCTCTATTTTTCTAATTCTCTCCCTCTGTCTCAGTCTCTCTATCACTCTAATGCTTTCCCTCTGTCTCAGTCTCTATTCATCTAATCCTCTCCCTCAGTCTCATTCTCTCTAATTCTCTCCCTCTGGCTCATTCTCTATTTGTCTAATTCTCTCCCTCTGTCTCATTCTATATTTGTCAAATTCTCTCCCTCTGTCTCATTCTTTATTTGTCTAATTCTCACCCTCCGTCTCATTCTTAATTTGTCTAATTCTGTCCCTCTGTCTCATTCTCTCTATTCTCTCCCTCTGTCTCAATCTTTGAATTTGACTAATTCTCTCCCTCTGCCTCATTCTCTATAAATCTGTCCCTCTGTCTCAATCTCTCTATATGTCTAATTCTCTCCCTCTGCATCATTCTCTCTAATCCTCTTCCATTCTCTCAATCTCTCTATTTCACTATTTCTCTCCCACTGTCTCATTCTGTATTTGTCTAATTCTCTCCCTCTGTCTCATTCTCTATTTGTCTAATTCTCTCCCTCTGTCTCAATCTCTCTATTTGTCTAGTTCTCTCCCTCTGTCTCATTCTAATTCTCTCACTCTGTCTCAATCTCTATTTGTCTAATTCTCTCCCTCTGTCTCAATCTCTCTATTTGTCTAATTCTCTCCGCCTGTCTCATTCTCTATCTGTCTAGTTCTCTCTCTGTCTCAATCTCTATTTGTCTAATTCTCTCCCTCTGTCTCATTCTCTATTTGTCTCATTCTCTCCCTCTGTCTCATTCTCAATCTCTCTAATTCTCTCCCTCTGTCTCAATCTCTATTTGTCTAATTCTCTCCCTCTGTCTCATTCTCTATTTGTCTAATTCTCTCCCTCTGTCTCATTCTCAATCTCTCTAATTCTCTCCCTCTGTCTCAATCTCTATTTGTCTAATTCTCTCCCTCTGTCTCATTCTCTATTTGTCTAATTCTCTCCCTCTGTCTCATTCTCAATCTCTCTAATTCTCTCCCTCTGTCTCAATCTCTCTCTGTGTCTAATCCTCTCCCTCTGTCTCAATCTCACTATTTGTCTAATTCGCTCCATCTGTCTCATTCTCTGTTTGTCTTATTTTCTCCCTCTTTCTCATTCTGCATCTCTCTAATTCTCTCCGTCTGTCTCATTCTCTATTTGTCTAATTCTCTCCCTCTGTCTCATTCTCTCTCTAATCCTCTCCCTCTGTCTCATTCTCTGTTTGTCTAATCCTCTCCCTCTGTCTCATTCTCTATTTGTCTAATTCGCTCCCTCTGTCTCATTCTCTGTTTGTCTTATTCTCTCCCTCTTTCTCATTCTATATCTCTCTCATTCTCTCCGTCTGTCTCATTCTCTATCTAATTCTCTCCCTCTGTCTCATTCTCTATTTGTCTAATTCTCTCCCTCTGTCTCAATCTATTTGCCTAATTCTCTCCCTCTGTCTCATTCTATATCTCTCTAATACTCTCCCTCTGTCTCAATCTCTCTATGTGTCTAATCCTCTCCCTCTGTCTCAATCTATTTGCCTAATTCTCTCCCTCTGTCTCATTCTATATCTCTCTAATGCCCTCCCTCTGTCTCAATCTCTCTATGTGTCTAATCCTCTCCCTCTGTCTCAATCTATTTACCCAATTCTCTCCCTCTGTCTCATTCTCTATCTATCTAATTCTCTCACTCTGTCTCATTCTCTATTTGTCTAATTCTCTCCCTCTGTCTCATTCTCTACTTGTCTAATTCTCTCCATCTGTCTCATTCTCTATTTGTCTAATTCTCTCCCTCTCTCTCATTCTCTACTTGTCTAATTCTCTCCCTCTGTCTCATTCTCTATCTCTCTAATCCTCTCCCTCTGTCTCAATCTATTTACCCAATTCTTTCCCTCTGTCTCATTCTCTATCTAATTCTCTCCCACTGTCTTATTCTCTACTTGTCTAATTCTCTCCCTCTGTCTCATTCTCTATATGTCTAATTCTCTCCCTCTGTCTCATTCTCTATCTCTCTAATTCTCTCCCTCTGTCTCATCCTCTATCTGTCTAATTCTCTCCCTCTGTCTCACTCTCTATCTCTCTAATTCTCTCCCTCTGTCTCATTCTCTATCTCTCTAATTCTCTCCCTCTGTCTCATTCTCTACTTGTCTAATTCTCTCCCTCTGTCTCATTCTCTATGTGTCTAATTCTCTCCCTCTGTCTCATTCTCTATCTGTCTAATTCTCTCCCTCTGTCTCATTCTCTATCTCTCTAATTCTCTCCCTCTGTCTCATTCTCTATCTCTCTAATTCTCTCCCTCTGTCTCATTCTCTATTTGTCTAATTCTCTCCCTCTGTCTCAATCAGTCTATTTGTATAATCCTCTCCCTCTGTCTCATTCTCTGTTTGTCTAATCCTCTCCCGCTGCCTCAATCTCCCTATCGGTCTAATTCTCGCCCTCTGCCTCAATCTCCCTATCTGTCTAATTCTCTCCCTCTGTCTCGATCTCTCTATCTGTCTAATTCTCTCCCTCTGTGTCAATCTCTATTTGTCTAATTCGCTCCCTCTGTCTCATTCTCTATTTGTCTTATTCTCTCCCTCTTTCTCATTCTGTATCTCTCTCATTCTCTCCGTCTGTCTCATTCTCTATCTGTCTAATTCTCTCCCTCTGTCTCATTCTCTATTTGTCTAATTCTCTCCCTCTGTCTCAATCTCTCTATCTGTCTAATTCTCTCCCTCTGTCTCATTCTCTATTTGTCTAATTCTCTCCCTCTGTCTCAATCTCTCTATCTCTCTAATTCTCTCCCTCTGTCTCAATCTCTCTATGTGTCTAATCCTCTCCCTCTGTCTCAATCTATTTGCCTAATTCTCTCCCTCTGTCTCATTCTCTATCTGTCTAATCCTCTCCCTCTGTATCATTCTCTGTTTGTCTAATCCTCTCCCTCTGCCTCAATCTCCCTATCGGTCTAATTCTCTCCCTCTGTCTCATTCTTTATTTGTCAACTTCTCTCCCTCTCTCTCATTCTCACTATCTGTCCAATTCTCTCCCTCTCTCTCATTCTCTCTATGTGTCCAATTCTCTCCCTCTCTCTCATTCTCACTATCTGTCTAATTCTGTCCTTCTGTCTCATTCTCTCTATCCACTCCGAGTGGATGGTGAGTCTTTGGGATTCTGTTCCTGTAAAGGTGGTGGGAGCAGAATCTTTGAATATTTTTAAGGCAGAGGTGGATAGATTCACGGTAAGCAAGGGGGTGATGCGTTATCAGGGGTAGGCTGGATGTAGGTTTTGAGTTGCTATCAGATCAGCCATGATCTTATTAAATAGTGGAGCATGTTTGAGGGACCGAATGGCCTGCTCCTGCTCCTTGTTCGTATGTATTCTCTGTCTCATTTTCTCTCTGCCTCATCCTCTTGTTTGCTTGATATTACCTGTTTTATTACCATTGCCTTTTTCCCTCACTCTGTCTCATTCTCTCTCTGTCTCTCTCACTCTCTCATTCTGTCGTTTCTCTCTCTCTCATTTTCTCTCTTTGTCTCATTCTCTCTCTCTCTCCCTCTAATTTTATCTCTGTCTCATTTTTTTCTCTCTCTCTCCCTCATTTTCTCTCTGTCTCATTCTCTCTCTCTCCCTCTAATTTTAGCTCTGTCTCATTTTTTTTCTGTCTCATTTTCTCTGTTTCATTCTCTCCGTCTCTATCACTGTGTTATTCTGTTTCATTTCTCTCCCATTTTCTCTCTTTCTCATTTTCTCTCTGTCTCATTTTCTCTCTCATTCTCTCTCTCTGTCTCATTTTCTCTCTCTGTCTCATTCTCATTCTCTCTCTCTGTCTCATTTTCTCTCTCATTCTCTCCGTCTCTCTCACTGTGTTATTCTGTTTCATTTCTCTCTCATTTTCTCTCTTTCTCATTCTCTCTCTCTGTCTCATTTTCTCTGTTTCATTCACTCTCTCTGTCTCATTTTCTCTGTTTCATTCTCTCTCTCTGTCTCATTTTCTCTGTCTCATTTTCTCTCTCCGTCTCATTCTCATTCACTCTCTCTGTCTCATTTTCTCTCTCCGTGTTTCATTTTCTCTCTCTGTCGCTCTCTCTCTCTCTGTCTCATTCTCATTCTCTCTCTCTGTCTCATTCTCTCCGTCCCTCTCACTGTGTTATTCTGTTTCATTTCTCTCTCATTTTCTCTCTTTCTCATTCTCTCTCTCTGTCTCATTTTCTCTGTTTCATTCTCTCTCTCTGTCTCATTTTCTCTCTCTGTCTCATTCTCATTCTCTCTCTCTGTCTCATTCTCTCTCTCTGTCTCATTTTCTCTCTCATTCTCTCCGTCTCTCTCACTGTGTTATTCTGTTTCATTTCTCTCTCATTTTCTCCCTTTCTCATTCTCTCTCTCTGTCTCATTTTCTCTGTTTCATTCTCTCTCTCTGTCTCATTTTCTCTGTTTCATTCTCTCTCTCTGTCTCATTTTCTCTGTCTCATTCTCTCTGTCTCATTTTCTCTGTTTCATTCTCTCTCTCTGTCTCATTTTCTCTGTTTCATTCTCTCTCTCTGTCTCATTTTCTCTCTCTGTCTCATTCTCATTCTCTCTCTCTGTCTCATTTTCTCTCTCATTCTCTCCGTCTCTCTCACTGTGTTATTCTGTTTCATTTCTCTCTCATTTTCTCTCTTTCTCATTCTCTCTCTCTGTCTCTTTCTCATTCTCTCTCTCTGTCTCATTTTCTCTGTTTCATTCTCTCTCTCTGTCTCATTTTCTCTGTTTCATTCTCTCTCTCTGTCTCATTTTCTCTCTCTGCTCATTCTCGTTCTCTCTCTCTCTCTCATTTTCTCTCTCCGTCTCATTCTCGTTCTCTCTCTCTCTGTCTCATTTTCTCTCTCTGCTCATTCTCGTTCTCTCTCTCTGTCTCATTTTCTCTCTCTGTCTCATTCTCATTCTCTCTCTCTGTCTCATTTTCTCTCTCATTCTCTCCGTCTCTCTCACTGTGTTATTCTGTTTCATTTCTCTCTCATTTTCTCTCTTTCTCATTCTCTCTCTCTGTCTCATTTTCTCTGTCTCATTCTCTCTCTCTGTCTCATTTTCTCTGTTTCATTCACTCTCTCTGTCTCATTTTCTCTCTCTGTCTCATTCTCATTCTCTCTCTCTGTCTCATTTTCTCTGTCTCATTCTCTCTCTCTGTCTCATTTTCTCTGTTTCATTCACTCTCTCTGTCTCATTTTCTCTCTCATTCTCTCCATCTCTCTCACTGTGTTATTCTGTTTCATTTCTCTCTCATTCTCTCTCTCTGTCTCATTTTCTCTCTCATTCTCTCCGTCTCTATCACTGTGTTATTCTGTTTCATTTCTCTCTCATTCTCTCTCTTTCTCATTCTCTCTCTCTGTCTCATTTTCTCTGTTTCATTCTCTCTCTCTGTCTCATTTTCTCTCTCTCTCTCATTTTCGCTTTCTCATTCTCTCTCTCTGTCTCATTTTCTCTCTCATTCTCTCCGTCTTTCTCACTGTGTTATTTTGTTTCATTTCTCTCTCATTTTCTCTGTTTCATTCACTCACTCTGTCTCATTTTCTCTCTCCGTCTCATTCTCATTCACTCTCTCTGTCTCATTTTCTCTCTCCGTGTTTCATTTTCTCTCTCTGTCTCATTTTCTCTCTCTGCTCATTCTCGTTCTCTCTCTCTCTCTGTTTCATTTCTCTCTCATTCTCTCTTTCTCATTCTCTCTCTGTCTCATTTTCTGTTTCATTCTCTCTCTCTGTCTCATTTTCTCTCTTTCTCATTCTCTCTCTCTGTCTCATTTTCTCTGTCTCATTTTCTCTCTCCGTCTCATTCTCATTCAGTCTCTCTGTCTCATTTTCTCTCTCCGTGTTTCATTTTCTCTCTCTGTCGCTCTCTCTCTCTCTGTCTCATTCTCATTCTCTCTCTCTGTCTCATTCTCTCCGTCTCTCTCACTGTGTTATTCTGTTTCATTTCTCTCTCATTTTCTCTGTTTCATTCTCTCTCTGTCTCATTTTCTCTCTCTGTCTCATTCTCATTCTCTCTCTCTGTCTCATTTTCTCTGTCTCATTCTCTCTCTCTGTCTCATTCTCTCTCTCTGTCTCATTTTCTCTCTCATTCTCTCCGTCTTTCTCACTGTGTTATTCTGTTTCATTTCTCTCTCATTTTCTCTCTTTCTCATTCTCTCGCTCTGTCTCATTTTCTCTGTCTCATTCTCTCTCTCTGTCTCATTTTCTCTGTTTCATTCAGTCTCTCTGTCTCATTTTCTCTCTCCGTGTTTCATTTTCTCTCTCTGTCGCTCTCTCTCTCTCTGTCTCATTCTCATTCTCTCTCTCTGTCTCATTCTCTCCGTCTCTCTCACTGTGCTATTCTGTTTCATTTCTCTCTCATTTTCTCTGTTTCATTCTCTCTCTGTCTCATTTTCTCTCTCTGTCTCATTCTCATTCTCTCTCTCTGTCTCATTTTCTCTGTCTCATTCTCTCTCTCTGTCTCATTCTCTCTCTCTGTCTCATTTTCTCTCTCATTCTCTCCGTCTTTCTCACTGTGTTATTCTGTTTCATTTCTCTCTCATTTTCTCTCTTTCTCATTCTCTCGCTCTGTCTCATTTTCTCTGTCTCATTCTCTCTCTCTGTCTCATTTTCTCTGTTTCATTCACTCTCTCTGTCTCATTTTCTCTCTCTGTCTCATTCTCATTCTCTCTCTCTGTCTCATTTTCTCTCTCATTCTCTCCGTCTTTCTCACTGTGTTATTCTGTTTCATTTCTCTCTCATTTTCTCTCTTTCTCATTCTCTCTCTCTGTCTCATTTTCTCTGTCTCATTCTCTCTCTCTGTCTCATTTTCTCTGTTTCATTCTCTCTCTCTGTCTCATTCTCTCTCTCTGTCTCATTTTCTCTCTCTGTCTCATTCTCATTCTCTCTCTCTGTCTCATTTTCTCTCTCATTCTCTCCGTCTCTATCACTGTGTTATTCTGTTTCATTTCTCTCTCATTTTCTCTGTTTCATTCTCTCTCTCTGTCTCATTTTCTTTGTTTCATTCTCTCTCTCTGTCTCATTTTCTCTCTCCGTCTCATTCTCGTTCTCTCTCTGTCTCATTTTCTCTGTCTCATTCTCTCTCTCTGTCTCATTTTCTCTCTCATTCTCTCCGTCTTTCTCACTGTGTTATTCTGTTTCATTTCTCTCTCATTTTCTCTCTCTGTCTCATTTTCTCTCTCATTCTCTCCGTCTTTCTCACTGTGTTATTCTGTTTCATTTCTCTCTCATTTTCTCTCTTTCTCACTCTCTCTCTCTGTCTCATTTTCTCTCTCTGCTCATTCTCGTTCTCTCTCTCTCTCTGTCTCATTTTCTCTCTCATTCTCTCCGTCTCTCTCACTGTGTTATTCTGTTTCATTTCTCTCTCATTTTCTCTCTTTCTCATTCTCTCTCTCTGTCTCATTTTCTCTGTTTCATTCTCTCTCTCTGTCTCATTTTCTCTGTTTCATTCTCTCTCTCTGTCTCATTTTCTCTCTCTGTCTCATTCTCATTCTCTCTCTCTGTCTCATTTTCTCTCTCATTCTCTCCGTCTTTCTCACTGTGTTATTCTGTTTCATTTCTCTCTCATTTTCTCTCATTCTCGTTCTCTCTCTCTGTCTCATTTTCGTTCTCTCTCTGTCTCATTTTCTCGTTCTCTCTCTCTGTCTCATTCTCGTTCTCTCTCTGTCTCATTTTCTCTCTCTGCTCATTCTCGTTCTCTCTCTCTGTCTCATTTTCTCTGTCATTCTCTCCGTCTCTCTCACTGTGTTATTCTGTTTCATTTCTCTCTCATTTTCTCTCTTTCTCATTCTCTCTCTCTGTCTCATTTTCTCTGTTTCATTCTCTCTCTCTGTCTCATTTTCTCTGTTTCATTCTCTCTCTCTGTCTCATTTTCTCTCTCTGTCTCATTCTCATTCTCTCTCTCTGTCTCATTTTCTCTGTTTCATTCTCTCTCTCTGTCTCATTTTCTCTCTCTGCTCATTCTCGTTCTCTCTCTCTCTCTGTTTCATTTTATCTCTCCGTGTTTCATTTTCTCTCTGTCGCTCTCTCTCATTTTCTCTCTCTGCTCATTCTCGTTCTCTCTCTCTCTCTGTTTCATTTCTCTCTCATTCTCTCTTTCTCATTCTCTCTCTGTCTCATTTTCTGTTTCATTCTCTCTCTCTGTCTCATTTTCTCTGTCTCATTTTCTCTCTCCGTCTCATTCTCATTCAGTCTCTCTGTCTCATTTTCTCTCTCCGTGTTTCATTTTCTCTCTCTGTCGCTCTCTCTCTCTCTATCTCATTCTCATTCTCTCTCTCTGTCTCATTCTCTCCGTCTCTCTCACTGTGTTATTCTGTTTCATTTCTCTCTCATTTTCTCTGTTTCATTCTCTCTCTGTCTCATTTTCTCTGTCTCATTCTCTCTCTCTGTCTCATTTTCTCTCTCTGTCTCATTCTCATTCTCTCTCTCTGTCTCATTTTCTCTCTCATTCTCTCCGTCCCTCTCACTGTGTTATTCTGTTTCATTTCTCTCTCATTTTCTCTCTTTCTCATTCTCTCTCTCTGTCTCATTTTCTCTGTTTCATTCTCTCTCTCTGTCTCATTTTCTCTGTTTCATTCTCTCTCTCTGTCTCATTTTCTCTCTCTGTCTCATTCTCATTCTCTCTCTCTGTCTCATTCTCTCTCTCTGTCTCATTTTCTCTCTCTGTCTCATTCTCATTCACTCTCTCTGTCTCATTTTCTCTCTCATTCTCTCCGTCTTTCTCACTGTGTTATTCTGTTTCATTTCTCTCTCATTTTCTCTCTTTCTCATTCTCTCTCTCTGTCTCATTTTCTCTGTCTCATTCTCTCTCTCTGTCTCATTTTCTCTGTTTCATTCACTCTCTCTGTCTCATTTTCTCTCTCTGTCTCATTCTCATTCTCTCTCTCTGTCTCATTTTCTCTCTCATTCTCTCCGTCTCTATCACTGTGTTATTCTGTTTCATTTCTCTCTCATTTTCTCTCATTCTCATTCTCTCTCTCTGTCTCATTCTCATTCTCTCTCTCTGTCTCATTTTCTCTGTCTCATTCTCTCTCTCTGTCTCATTTTCTCTGTTTCATTCTCTCTCTCTGTCTCATTTTCTTTGTTTCATTCTCTCTCTCTGTCTCATTTTCTCTGTTTCATTCTCTCTCTCTGTCTCATTTTCTTTGTTTCATTCTCTCTCTCTGTCTCATTTTCTCTCTCTGTCTCATTCTCATTCTCTCTCTCTGTCTCATTTTCTCTGTCTCATTCTCTCTCTCTGTCTCATTTTCTCTGTTTCATTCTCTCTCTCTGTCTCATTTTCTTTGTTTCATTCTCTCTCTCTGTCTCATTTTCTCTGTTTCATTCTCTCTCTCTGTCTCATTTTCTTTGTTTCATTCTCTCTCTCTGTCTCATTTTCTCTCTCTGTCTCATTCTCGTTCTCTCTCTGTCTCATTTTCTCTGTTTCATTCTCTCTCTCTGTCTCATTTTCTCTGTCTCATTCTCTCTCTCTGTTTCATTCTCTCTCTCTGTCTCATTTTCTCTGTTTCATTCTCTCTCTCTGTCTCATTTTCTCTGTTTCATTCTCTCTCTCTGTCTCATTTTCTCTCTCATTCTCTCCGTCTTTCTCACTGTGTTATTCTGTTTCATTTCTCTCTCATTTTCTCTCTTTCTCACTCTCTCTCTCTGTCTCATTTTCTCTGTTTCATTCACTCTCTCTGTCTCATTTTCTCTCTCATTCTCTCCGTCTTTCTCACTGTGTTATTCTGTTTCATTTCTCTCTCATTTTCTCTCTTTCTCATTCTCTCTCTCTGTCTCATTTTCTCTCTCATTCTCTCCGTCTCTATCACTGTGTTATTCTGTTTCATTTCTCTCTCATTTTCTCTGTTTCATTCTCTCTCTCTGTCTCATTTTCTCTCTCATTCTCTCCGTCTCTATCACTGTGTTATTCTGTTTCATTTCTCTCTCATTTTCTCTGTTTCATTCTCTCTCTCTGTCTCATTTTCTCTGTTTCATTCACTCTCTCTGTCTCATTTTCTCTCTCATTCTCTCTGTCTTTCTCACTGTGTTATTCTGTTTCATTTCTCTCTCATTTTCTCTGTCTCATTCTCTCTCTCTGTCTCATTTTCTCTGTCTCATTCTCTCTCTCCGTCTCATTTTCTCTGTTTCATTCTCTCCGTCTCTCTCACTGTGTTATTCTGTTTCATTTCTCTCTCATTTTCTCTCTTTCTCATTCTCTCTCTCTGTCTCATTTTCTCTGTTTCATTCTCTCTCTCTGTCTCATTTTCTCTCTCTCTCTCATTTTCTCTGTTTCATTCTCTCTCTCTGTCTCATTTTCTCTCTCATTCTCTCCGTCTCTCTCACTGTGTTATTCTGTTTCATTTCTCTCTCATTTTCTCTCTTTCTCATTCTCTCTCTCTGTCTCATTTTCTCTGTTTCATTCTCTCTCTCTGTCTCATTTTCTCTCTCATTCACTCTCTCTGTCTCATTTTCTCTGTCTCATTCTCTCTCTCTGTCTCATTTTCTCTCTCATTCTCTCCGTCTCTCTCACTGTGTTATTCTGTTTCATTTCTCTCTCATTTTCTCTCTTTCTCATTCTCTCTCTCTGTCTCATTTTCTCTGTTTCATTCACTCTCTCTGTCTCATTTTCTCTCTCTGTCTCATTCTCATTCTCTCTCTCTGTCTCATTTTCTCTCTCATTCTCTCCGTCTCTCTCACTGTGTTATTCTGTTTCATTTCTCTCTCATTTTCTCTCTTTCTCATTCTCTCTCTCTGTCTCATTTTCTCTGTTTCATTCTCTCTCTCTGTCTCATTTTCTCTGTTTCATTCTCTCTCTCTGTCTCATTCTCTCTCTCTGTCTCATTTTCTCTGTCTCATTCTCTCTCTCCGTCTCATTTTCTCTCTCTGCTCATTCTCGTTCTCTCTCTCTCTCTGTCTCATTTTCTCTCTCATTCTCTCCGTCTCTATCACTGTGTTATTCTGTTTCATTTCTCTCTCATTTTCGCTTTCTCATTCTCTCTCTCTGTCTCATTTTCTCTCTCATTCTCTCCGTCTTTCTCACTGTGTTATTCTGTTTCATTTCTCTCTCATTTTCTCTCATTCTCTCTCTCTCTCCGTCTCATTCTCGTTCTCTCTCTCTCTCTGTCTCATTTTCTCTCTCTGCTCATTCTCGTTCTCTCTCTCTGTCTCATTTTCTCTCTCTGCTCATTCTCGTTCTCTCTCTCTCTCTGTCTCATTTTCTCTCTCATTCTCTCCGTCTCTATCACTGTGTTATTCTGTTTCATTTCTCTCTCATTTTCTCTCTTTCTCATTCTCTCTCTCCGTCTCATTTTCTCTGTTTCATTCACTCTCTCTGTCTCATTTTCTCTGTTTCATTCACTCTCTCTGTCTCATTTTCTCTCTCCGTGTTTCATTTTCTCTCTCTGTCGCTCTCTCTCTCTCTGTCTCATTCTCATTCTCTCTCTCTGTCTCATTCTCTCCGTCTTTCTCACTGTGTTATTCTGTTTCATTTCTCTCTCATTTTCTCTCTTTCATTCTCTCTCTGTCTCATTCTCTCTCTCTGTCTCATTTTCTCTCTCATTCTCTCCGTCTCTCTCACTGTGTTATTCTGTTTCATTTCTCTCTCATTTTCTCTCATTCTCGTTCTCTCTCTCTGTCTCATTTCCTCACTCATTCTCTCTGTCTTTCTCACTGTGTTATTCTGTTTCATTTCTCTCTCATTTTCTCTCATTCTCGTTCTCTCTCTGTCTCATTTTCTCACTCATTCTCTCCGTCTTTCTCACTGTGTTATTCTGTTTCATTTCTCTCTCATTTTCTCTCATTCTCGTTCTCTCTCTGTCTCATTTTCTCTCTCTGCTCATTCTCGTTCTCTCTCTCTGTCTCATTTTATCTCTCCGTGTTTCATTTTCTCTCTGTCGCTCTCTCTCATTTTCTCTCTCTGCTCATTCTCGTTCTCTCTCTCTCTCTGTCTCATTTTCTCTCTCATTCTCTCCGTCTTTCTCACTGTGTTATTCTGTTTCATTTCTCTCTCATTTTCTCTCTTTCTCATTCTCTCTCTCTGTCTCATTTTCTCTCACCTGTCTCTCTCTCTTTCTACAAGTCTCTCTGTCATTCCATTTGTCCATTTGTCTGTCTGTCTCTCTCTAACTGTCTCCCTCTTCCCCTGCATGCCCCTCTCTCTCCCTCCATCTGTTTATCTTTCGCTTTTATTTTCTCTCTCTGTCTCTCTTGCTGTCTGCCTGTTCCTCTCTCTCTCTCTTCTCTGTCTCCCTCTCCCTCTACACATTTCTCTCTCTCTGTCTCTCTCGGTGTCTGCCTGCCCCTCTCTCTCTCGCCTGTCCCTCTCTTCGTCTCTCTTTCTCTGTCCGTCCCACTCTCTCTCTCGCCCTCTCTCTGTGCCTCCGTCTCTCTGTCTTCCTCTCAGTCTCTCTCTCTCACCCTTTGTCTCTCCTTCTCTCTCTGTCCCTCTCTCTGTCTGTTTCTCCCCCTTTCTCTCTCTGTCTGGCTCTCCCTCCGCCTCTCTTGGTCTCTCTCTGTGCCTCGACCTCGCCAACTCCCGCCTGCACCTCCTTTCTCTCTCTCTCTCTCTCTCTCTCTCCCCTTCTCTCGCCCATGGCACACACATTAAAATTAGCATCAAGCGCAGTACAGTGACCCATGGCATGCTTGTGGTGGAGGTTCCTCCTTGGACAGGACTGGAGACTATTCCTGCAGTGTTGGCATATCCTAAAGGCATGATTTAAGTCCAATCTGGTCAACAACAACACACACACACACACACACACACACACACAAAAAAAAAACCACAGGGTCCACATATCAAACATGCAGCCCGCAGTATAACTATCCAAATGACCCAGAGGTTGCCGGGATCGAGTTTGCCAAACTGGGAAGGGTTTCTTTTTCTATGTCTTGGTAGATTAACTTGGGCTCCTTAAAAGGAGGAAGCTGCACAGAAAGAGCAAACTGCCTGAGCGATTAAAATGTCTAAATTAAAGGGTCTGTCTCTCTCTCCTGACCGACAAAGGCTGCATTTGCAAAAGCATTTAAAAAAACCCCCATTAAACTATAAAAGCTCAAACCACCAACCACATGGAGTCAACGATCCAGAAATATACCGGTGCGGTTCAGCTTGGTCTCTGTTGGTCTCGCCAACACCGCCCTCCCATCACCCACCTCCAACCCCATCCCCCAACTACCCACCCCCCCCCCCCCCTCAACTCCCAGCCCCTCTCACCTCAGAGTCACAAGGTCCTGGGTATTCAGGGCAAACTCCAGAGACTCAAACACCACCATTAGGGGCGACTCTTCCAGTAAACTGCTCAGGGAGCGCCGCACTGTCGGAGGGTCAGTGCCGAGACAGTGCCGCACTGTCGGAGGGTCAGCGCTGAGGGAGCGCCGCACTGTGGGAGGGTCAGTGCTGAGGGAGAGCCGCACTGTCGGAGGGTCAGTGCCGAGACAGTGCCGCACTGTCGGAGGGTCAGTGCTGAGGGAGTGCCGCACTGTCGGAGGGTCAGTGCTGAGGGAGTGCCGCACTGTCGGAGGGTCAGTGCTGAGGGAGAGCCGAACTGTCGGAGGGTCAGCGCTGAGGGAGTGCCACACTGTCAGAGGGTCAGTGCCGAGACAGTGCCGCACTGTCAGAGGGTCAGCGCTGAGGGAGTGCCACACTGTCAAAGGGTCAGTGCTGAAGGAGAGCTGCACTGTCGGAGGGTCAGTGCCGCACTGTCAGAGGGTCAGTGCTGAGGGAGTGCCACACTGTCGGAGGGTCAGCGTTGAGGGAGCGCCGCACTGTCAGAGGGTCAGTGCTGAGGGAGAGCTGCACTGTCAGAGGGTCAGCGCTGAAGGAGTGCCACACTGTCAGAGGGTCAGTGCTGAGGGAGAGCTGCACTGTCGGAGGGTCAGTACTGAGGGAGCGCCGCACTGTCGTAGGGTCAGTGCTGAGGGAGTGCCACACTGTCAGAGGGTTAGTGCTGAGGGAGAGCTGCACTGTCTGAGGGTCAGCACTGAAGGAGCGCCACACTGTCGGAGGGTCAGTGCTAAGGGAACGCCGCTCTGTCGGAGGGTCAGTACTGAGGGAGCGCCACACTGTCGGAGGGTCAGTACTGAGGGAGCGCCGCACTGTCGGAGGGTCAGTGCTGAGGGAGTGCTGCACTGTTGGAGGGTCAGTACTGAGGGAGCGCCGCACTGTCGGAGGGTCAGTGCTGAGGGAGTGCCACACTGTCAGAGGGTCAGTGCTGAAGGAGAGCTGCACTGTCGGAGGGTCAGCGCTAAGGGAGAGCCGCACTGTCAGAGGGTTAGTGCTGAGGGAGAGCTGCACTGTCTGAGGGTCAGCACTGAGGGAGCGCCGCACTGTCGGAGGGTCAGTGCTAAGGGAGCGCCGCTCTGTCGGAGGGTCAGTACTGAGGGAGCGCCGCACTGTCGGAGGGTCATTGCCGAGACAGTGCCGCACTGTGGGAGGGTCAGTGCTGAGGGAGAGCCGCACTGTCGGAGGGTCAGTGCTGAGGGAGTGCTGCACTGTCTGAGGGTCAGCGCTGAGGGGGCGCCGCACTGTTGGAGGGTCAGTGCTGAGGGAGTGCTGCACTGTTGGAGGGTCAGTACTGAGGGAGCGCCGCACTGTCGGAGGGTCAGTGCTGAGGGAGTGCCACACTGTCAGAGGGTCAGTGCTGAAGGAGAGCTGCACTGTCGGAGGGTCAGCGCTGAGGGAGCGCCGCACTGTGGGAGGGTCAGTGCTGAGGGAGAGCCACACTGTCGGAGGGTCAGTGCTGAGGGAGTGCTGCACTGTCAGAGGGTTAGCGCTGAAAGAGTGCCGCACTGTCAGAGGGTCAATACTGAGGGAGTGCTGTGTAGTCAGAGTGTTAGTGCTGAGGGAGTGCTGCACTGTCGGAGAGCCAGTGCTGACGGGGTGGGGGGGGGGTGGGGGCGCTGCATTGTCGGACAGTCAGTGCTGAGGGAGCGCCGTGCTGACAGAGAGTCAATGCTTAGGGAGCGCCACATTGTCATAGGGTCAGCGCTGAGGAAGAGCCGCACTGTTGGAGGGTCAGCGCTGAGGGAGAGCCGCACTGTCAGAGGGTCAGTGCTAAGGGAGTGCCGCACTGACGGAGGGTATGTCTTGAGGGAGCGCCGCACTGTCGGAGGGTCAGTGCTGAGGGAGCGCCGCACTGACGGAGGGCATGTCCTGAGGGAGCGCTTCACTGTCGGAGAGTTTCTGCTGAGGGAGCGCCGCACTGTCGGAGGGGCAGCACTGAGTGTTGTAATGTGCCCTTAATGGATAGCAGAATGACATCACTAGAAGGGAAGTGTGTCATGCGATCCAGTCTCAGTTTCACTTTGGGCTGTCAACAGAGCACATGGCGCACACAGGTCTGTTCCTGGTGCCTTCAAGCTTTCTATCTATGCATATATATATATATATATTCTCATATGCCTAGTTTAAGCATTTTTACACAATCGCTTATGAGTGATTGGTGCCTTCATATCAGTATAAAAACACAACACGGTGGTCATACAGCCTGGTATCAAGATTAAGTACAGGCCCAGCGTGGTGAACAGCCTGAGGTCGTGCTACATGGCGTGAGGCAACCCTTGGTCAACGCACTCCGCACTTGCGGCATGGCTGAGCGTTGAAACTGCACAGGAACGCTTTGAAGGCACAGCCCTCGGCAAGCAGACGGGTCCCTCGTGGTGAGGTTGCAGCACACGGCCTGTCAGTCACGCCGGGTTAGCTCAGTCGGGAAAGAAACATGGAAAATAGGAGCAGGAGGAGGCCGCTCGGCCCTTCGAGCCTACTCCCCCATTCAGTATGATGGTGGCCGATCCTCTCAACGCTGTCCCCGCCCCCCCCCACCCCCACCCCCCCCCCCCCCACCCCCGCTCTCTCCCCTTGACGCCTTTCGAGCCCAGAAATCCATCTATTTCCTTCTTAAACATATTCAGGGACTGGGACCTCCACAGCCTCCTGAGGTAGAGAATTCCACAGGTTCACCACCCTCTGAGTGAAGACCTTTCTCCTCATCTCAGTCCCGAATGGTCTACCCCGTATCCTGAGACTGTGACCCCCACCTTGTTCTAGACCCTCCCCCTGACCCCAGCCAGAGGGAACACCATCCCTGTATCCGGTCTGTCCATCCCTGTCAGAATTTTATACCTTTCAATCAGATCCCCTCTCATTCCCCTAAACTCCCGTGAATACAGGCCTAGTCGGCCCGGTCTCTCCTCATGCGACAATCCCGCCATCCCAGGAATCGGGCTGGTGAACCTTCGCTGCTCTCCCTCTAGGGGCAAGTATATCCTTCCTGAGGTAAGGAGACCCAAACTGCCCACACAATGCTCCAGGTGTGGTCTCACCAAGACCCTGTACAGCTGCAGTAAGACACCCTCGCTCCTGTACTCAAGTCCTCTCGCCTTTCGAGCCCATTTGCCTCCCTAACTGCTTGCTGCCCCTTCCTGTTTGCTTTCAGTGACTGGTGCACAAGGACACCCGGGTCCCTCTGTACAGCAACGGCTCCCAACCTATCACCATTTAGATAATACCCTGCCATTCTGTTCTTCTTATCAAAGTGCATAACTTCCCACTTATCCACGTTATACCGCGTCTGCCATGTGTTTGCCCACTCCCTCAACCTGTCCAAATCACCTTGAAGTCTCTCGACACCCTCCTCACCATTCACGTCCCCACCAAGTGTCATGTCGTCAGCAAACTTGGAAATAATGCATTTGGTTCCCTCATCCAAATCATTGGTATATATTGTGAACAGCTGGGGCCCCAAGTACTGATCCCTGCGGTACCCCACCAGTCACTGCCTGACTCTCTCAGAAAAAAACCCATTTATTCCTACTCTCTGTTCCCTGTCTGCTAACCGGTTCTCGATCCCCGCCAATATATCATCCCCAGTCCTGTGTACATTACTTTTGTGTGCTAACCTCATAACAAAAGCTTCCTGAAAATCTAAATACACCACATCCACTGGTTCTCCCTTATCCATCCTGCTAGTTACATCCTCAAAGAACTCCAGTGGGTTTGTCAGGCATGATTTTGCACCTCCACCACCCCCCCCCCCCACCTTCGTAAACCCATGTTAACTTTGTCTAATCCCTCTGATATTTTCTAAGTGTCCCTGTTATTGCATTCTTTATAACAGACGCTGAGCATTTCCTCTACCACTGAGGTCAGGCTAACCGGTCTGTAATTCCCTGTTTTCTCCCTCCCTGGGGCGACCAGGGTTGTGAGTTGGATCGGTGGCGAGCGAACGAGGGAGAGTCAAACAAGAAAAAAAAACCACAAAGCCCATGATAAAAATCGGACCAGAGGAGGTTGTGATTACAACGGACGGCTTTCAGCCGAGCTGCATTCCGAATGCGCCAAAGTGTTCAGACAGCGCACACAGCTATGGTTTCTTGATTCAGGTGTGTCTGAACCAGGCAAGCAAGCCATGAAAAAACTCGCCCAGCCATTGGAAACGAAGCTTTACACAGGCTGAGAACCGTGGAAAAGTTACAGCACAAGAAGGAGGCCATTCGGCCCATCTCGTCCATGCCAGCCCGAGGACGCCCAGGCGCCCTTTCTAGTCCCACCCTCCTGCACCCGGCCCACAGCCCTGCAGCTTACAGCACTTAAGGTGCAGATCCAGGGACTGTTTAAAAGAGTTTAGAGTTTCTGCCTCCACCACCAACTTGGGCAGCGAAATCCAGACACCCACTACCCTCTGCGTAAAAAATTGTTCTTCCTCATGTCCCCCCCTACACCTACTGCCACTTATCTTGAATCTATGAGTCCCCTGGTTCTACAATTCTCCACCAAGGGAAACAATTTTGTCCTGTCCACTCTGTCAATTCCCCTCATAATTTTGTGCACCTCACTCGAGTCACCTCTCAGCCTCCTTTGTTCTAAGGAAAATAACCCCGGCCTGCCCAATCTCTCCTGGTCGCTACACTTTTCCAACCCTGGCGTCATTCTTGTCAACCTCCTCTGCACTCTCTCCAGAGCTAGTAATGTGTTGACCGAACACGTCAGGATCAGCAGCAGGGAGAGCTGAAGGGTCCCGAAACGCAGAGGCTACAATTGGAGGACCGATTCAGGGCCAGGTTCAGCCTCCCCATCCGTCGACCAGGGTCCATGTCACTCCCCCCCCCACCACTGTCTACAGAATCCAAGGACCACTTGGGTCGGCAGCTGCAGAGGACAGGGTAGGCGCGCTGCGGATTTTTCCACGCGGCAGAGCCAGCAGGCAGGGTCGTCGAGCTGGTGGAAGCAACTCGCTCCCGCCGAAGCCTTCCGGCAAGGTCCGCCGGACCAGCCCAGGACGTAGAGCGCTGACGAACGGCTCAGGGGGCGGGCGTGGGAGTGAAGCGACGCTGGCAGGCCGACTGAGCACAGTCCCAATTGTTGACGCCCTCTCCAGGGCACCCCAAGCCCAGCGGGACACGCGGAAGGCGTGGCCTTCTGCAGGCTCGCCAAGGAAATGCCCGGCTTCCCACCAATCCTGCGAGGCCTGGGGCAGGAGTGGCCACCGGCAGGGGGCAGGGCACTAGAGCAAAGGCTGGCGCGGCTACAAAGAGCCGGGCGCTGATCCAAATGGACCGTGCACAGCGGGCGCCTGCTGGCAGTAAGGACGACCATCCGGTACCCCCGTCAGAAACAGGGTCCATGAGGCCATGGTGACAAACCAGGAAATGGCAACGGTGGGTACGGTGAGACGAAGAGCGGCGCGAATGCAGGTTTCATGCCGTCGGTCTCGTGGAAGACGCAGCCACCGTCACACCATCCCCGAAGCATTTGCCAAGATTCAAATTACTCATTATTGGCCAAGATTGACGCAAGGGGCAGCACACTGTCCCTGCGCTTGCTAAACGCATGAACCCACAGACATGTAAGGCCACGGCGATACCTACTACTGCACAACCTTTGGTGTACAATGGTTCATCGCCTCAGTTGATGATCTAACATCAAAACAGCTAGAGCGTTTCGACAAAGTTGGTAGTTTCGAGGGAGGTACAACATTACACTTGCAGGAGGTTGCAAGTCTGTCAATTGATCCACCATGATCCGAAAGTGCTGCGCTCCTTCAGTGCTGACTCTCCAACAGTGTGGCACTGCTTCAGCACTGACCCTCCAACAGTGTGGTGCTCCCTCGACACCGACCCTCTGACAGTGTGGTGCTCCCTCGACACCGACCCTCTGACAGTGCGACACTCCCTCAGTACCGACCCTCCAACAGTGCGGCTCTCCCTCAGCACTGACCCTCCAACAGTGTGGTGCTCCCTCGACACCGACCCTCTGACAGTGTGGTGCTCCCTCGACACCGACCCTCTGACAGTGCAACACTCCCTCAGTACCAACCCTCCAACAGTGCGGCTCTCCCTCAGCACTGACCCTCCAACAGTGTGGCACTCCTTCAGCACTGATCAGCCGACAGTGTGTTGCTCCCTCGACACCGACCCTCTGACAGTGCGACACTCCCTCAGGACTGACCCTCTGACAGTGCGGTTCTCCCGCAGAACTGACCTTCCAACAGTGTGGCACTCCTTCAGCACTGACCCTCTGACAGTGTGGTGCTCCCTCGACACCGACCCTCTGACAGTGCGACACTCCCGCAGAACTGACCCTCCAACAGTGTGGCACTCCTTCAGCACTGACCCTCTGACAGTGTGGTGCTCCCTCGAAACCGACCCTCTGACAGTGCGACATTCCCGCAGAACTGACCCTCCAACAGTGCGGCACTCCTTCAGCACTGACCCTCTGACAGTGCGGTGCTCCCTCGACACCGACCCTCTGACAGTGCGACACTCCTTCAGCACTGACTCTCTGATAGTGCGGCTCTCCCTCAGCACTGACCCTCCAACAGTGCAGCACTCCTTCAGCACTGACCCGCCAACAGTGTGTTGCTCCCTCGACACTAACCCTCTGACAGTGCGACACTCCCTCAGGACCGACCCTCCAACGGTGCGGTTCTCCCTCAGAACTGACCCTCCAACAGTGCGGCACTCCTTCAGCACTGACCCGCTGACAGTGTGTTGCTCCCTCAACACCGACCCTCTGACAGTGCGACACTCCCTCAGGACTGACCCTCTGACAGTGCAGTGCTTCCTTGGTACTGACCCTCCAGCAGTATGGCGCTCCCTCAGCACCGACCCTCTAACAGTGCGACGCTCCCTCAGGACTGACCCTCCAACAGTGCAGCGCTTCCTCAGTACTGACGCTCCAGCAGTATGGCGCTCCCTCAGCACCGACCCTCTGACAGTGCGACGGTCCCTCAATTTTGTGTTTCTGTAATGATATAAAGGCACCAATCACACATAAGGGATTGTGTAAACGCGGTGGGTTCATTTCTTTCAGCTAGGCATATGAGAATATTTATATATATACATGGATAGAAACCTTGAAGGCATCGGTAGCTGACCTGTGTGTGATGTGTGCTCTGCTCACAACTCAAAGCGAAACTGAGACTGGGATCGCATGACACACCTCCCTTCTAGTGATGTCATGATGCCATCCCTTAATGACAAATTACAACATTCCCCCTGTCTTTTTAAAGATGCCTGCCCCCGAACACACCCACCCCCCCCCCCACCCCCCCGCCGCCCCTCGCCTTCCAAAGACATGCAGCCATGTACAATGTGTGTTGAGGTTTAGCCACCATTACATAAGCGCATAGGACTGATGGATCGGCGAGTCTCTGAAGAGTGGAGGTAATCTGCTGGCTACACCCAGGCCTTGCGATGGTAACCTTGCCTGGAGGTTTCTTTATTTGCTCCGGTGGGATTGACATTCTTTATGTTGGACATGGTTACATTTCGGGGTCTTGCCCCTGATGCAATAGGACTGTATGGGTGGTTCAGGAGCTGGAATGGGTCTGGTTTGTCCAGCACTGTTGCACCTTTGCGTGCTAATGACCTCACAGGACCTTGATCCCGAACAAATCGGGGAGGCGTGGCGGCATTGCTGCTGGACCGGTAAGACAGAGACCCCGGGTAACGCACCGGGTGGGTAGGACCCGGGGTCGGATCCCACTCGCGGCAGAGGATGAAACATGGATAGAAAGCTTGAGGGCACCTGCAGCAGACCTGTGTGCGCCGTGTGCTCTGCTCACAGCCTAAAGTGAAACCGAGACTGGGCTCGCATGACACATACGAACCAGGAGCAGGAGTGGGCAACTCAGCGCCCCCCCCACCCCCCCCACCCCAAGCCTGCCCCGCCATTCAATACCATCAGGGCTGATCTCATTTCGGCCTCAACTCCAATCTCCCGCCCTCTCCCCCCACCCCATAACCTCTCAACCCCCTTACCGATTAGAAATCTGTCCATCTCCTCCTCAGATTTATTCAGCGTCCCTGCCCCCACTGCGCTCTGAGGTCGTGAATTCCACAGACCCTTTGAGAAAAGTAATTCCTTCCTCAGCTCTGATTTAAATCTACCACCCCTCAGCCTAAAGCTGTGGCCTCTCCTTCCAGAACCCACCCCCCCACCCCACCACAAGGGGAAACAACCCCTCCACGTCTACTTTGTCCGTTCCCCCCTTTTAGCAACTTATACACCTCAGTTAGATCCCCCCCCCGCCTCACCCTTCTAAACTCCAGCGAGTGTAGGGCCTCAACTGCTCAATCTCTCCTCATAAGACAAGCCCCGCATCGCTGGAATCGATCTGGCGAACCTCCTCTGAACCGCCTCCAGTGCAACGACATCCTTCCTCGGGTAAGGGGACCAAAACTGTGCAACAGTACTCCAGATGTGGTCTCACCAAAGCCTTGTACAGTTGCAGCAACACTTCCCTGTTTTTATACTCTATTCCTATGGCAATAAATGCCAAAATTCCATTTGCCTTCCTTATTACCTGCTGTACCTGCACAGTCAGCTTTCAGCCAATTCGTGCAAGAGGACACCCAGGTCCCTCGGCACTGAGGCATTCTCCACTCCCCTTCTAGCCATTAGGGATGGGCAACAAGCTCTGGCCTCGCCCGCGATGCCCACATCCCCTGAATAAAAAGAAAAGATCGCGTCTCGTCCTTCTAAACCCCAACGGTTGCAGGCCCAAGCTCTCGTCAGAAGACAAACCTCCTGTCGTGCCCAGGAATGGGCCGAGCGAGCCTTGTCTCATCTGTCACGCCTCCTTAAGTGAGGGGGCCGAAACTAAAGAATCGGGAGCAGGAGTAGGCCGTTCGGCCCCTCCTGCCTGCCGCGTCGCTCAGTGAGGTCACGGCTGATCTGATTGTGGCCTTAACACCACTTTCCTGCCTGTTCCCCCCCCCCCACCGCACCCCCCCCCCCCACCCCATAACCCTTGACACCCTCATTGGTCAAGAATCTGTCTAAGCCGATCTTGAGGGGGGTTGGGGGGGGGGGGAGGCAGTGGTGTAGTGGTAATGTCACTGGACTAGTAACGTCACTAGAGGTCCAGGCTAATGCTCCGGGTGGGGGGGCAACAGGTTCAAATCCCATCACGGCTGCAGGAGGGATTTAAATTCAATGAATAAAATCTGGAATTGGAAGCTAGTCTCAATCGTGGTCATCGATTGTCGTTAAAAACCCATCTGGTTCACTAGCCGCCGCTTTAGGGGGAGGGAAATCTGCCCTCCTTACCCGGTCTGGGCCTACACGTGACTCCAGACCCACACACACACACACACACACACACACACACACACACACGCACACACACACACACACACACACACACACACACACACACACACAGCGTTGTGGTTGACTCTTAACACCATCCCCACCCCCCCCGAAATGGTCGAGCGAGACATGAGGTTGTATTCTAGAGGGCACCACCTCCTTGTGCAGCAATTAGGGGTGGGCAATAGGTGCCGTCCTTGCTGCCGATGCCCACATCCTGTGAACGTGCAGTGAAATCGTACTTTCACGCCATCGCTGCTTCTCGCTTTTTCCCGCCATATCTCTCTACCTTCCCTCCTCCCCACTGGACTCCACAAACCCTCCCTCCATGACCTGCGTTAGAAAGTGGCAAGCAACATTCACGCCAGACAAGTGCCAGGCAATGACCATCCCCAATAAGAGAGAATCCAGCCATCGCCCCCTTGACATTCAATGGCATCACCATCGCTGAATCCCCCACTATCAACATCCTGGGGGTTACCACTGACCAGAAACTGAACTGGGACCAGCCATATAAACACTGTGGCTACAAGAGCAGGTCAGAGGCTGGGAATCCTGCGGAGAGTCACTCACCTCCTGACCCACCCCACCAAAGCCTGTCCACCATCTACAAGGCACAAGTCAGGAGTGTGATGGAACACTCCCCACTTGCCTGGATGAGTGCAGCTCCCACAACACTCGAGAAGCTCGACACCGTCCAGGACAAAGCAGCCCCCGCTCGATGGGGCACCCCATCCACAAACATTCACTCCCTCCACCACCACCACCGACGCACAGGGGCAGCAGTGTGTGTACCATCTACAAGATGCACTGCAGCAACTCGCCAAGGCTCCTTCGACAGCGCCGCCCAAACCCACCACCTCTACCGTCTAGAAGGACGAGGGCAGCAGACACATGGGGAACACCACCACCTGCAAGATCCCCCTCCCAGCCACTCACCATCCCGACTTGGGAATATATCGGCCGTTCCTTCACTGTCACCGGGTCAAAATCCTGGAACTCCCTCCCTAACAGCGCCGTGGGTGTACCTACACCACACAGGACAAAATCCTGGAACTCCCTCCCTAACAGCACTGTGGGTGTACCTACACCACAGGGACAAAATCCTGGAACTCCCTCCCTAACAGCGCCGTGGGTGTACCTACACCACACGGACAAAATCCTGGAACTCCCTCCCTAACAGCGCCGTGGGTGTACCTACACCACACGGACAAAATCCTGGAACTCCCTCCCTAACAGCGCCGTGGGTGTACCTACACCACACAGGGACAAAATCCTGGAACTCCCTCCCTAACAGCAACGTGGGTGTACCTACACCACACGGGCAAAATCCTGGAACTCCCTCCCTAACAGCGCCGTGGGTGTACCTACACCACACGGACAAAATCCTGGAACTCCCTCACTGACAGCGCTGTGGGTGTAGCTACACCACACGGGGACTGCAGCGGTTCAAGAAGGCGGCTCAGCCCCCACCTTCTCAAGGGGCAATTAGGGATGGGCCATAAGTGCTGCTTTAGCCAGTGAAGCTCACGTCGCACGAATGGATGAATTTAAAAAAAATTAAAATGGCTCTGTTCTGTTCTATCTCATCAATCTCACCATCTCTATTCCTGCCTATCCCATTGGGCCCTTCTCTCTCTCTCCAGCTCATTGTATCTCTTTCTAACTTGCACATCCCCTCATCAACTCCGAGTTGACTTTAAGACACAGAATTAGGACAAAAGCTCAATTAATGATGTAGGATCTAAGGAGCATCTTAGAGATGGAGAGGTTTAGGGAGGTGATTCCAGAGCTCGGGGCCCCCAGGAAGCTGAAGGCACGGCCGCCGATGGTGGAAAGATGGGAATCAGGGGTTCCTTCATAAGCCAGAATTGGAGGAGTGCAGAGATCTCAGAGTGTTGTAGGGACTAGAGGAGGTTACAGAGATAGGGAGGGTTGTAGGAGCTGGAGGAGGTTACAGAGAGGGAGGGGTGTAGGGGCTGGAGGAGGTTACAGAGATAGGGAGGGGTGTAGGGGCTGGAGGAGGTTACAGAGATAGGGAGGGGTGTAGGGGCTGGAGGTGGTTACAGAGATAGGGAGGGGTGTAGGGGCTGGAGGAGGTTAGAGATAGGGAGGGTTGTAGGGACTAGAGGAGGTTACAGAGATAGGGAGGGGTGTCGGGCTGGAGGAGGTTACAGAGATAGGGAGGGTTATAGGGGCTGGAGGAGGTTAGATATAGAGAGGGTTGTAGGGGCTAGAGGAGGTTACAAAGATAGGGAGGGTAGTAGGGGCTGGAGGAGGTTACAGGGATAGGGAGGGGTGTAGGGACTGGAGGAGGTTACAGAGATAGGGAGGGTTGTAGGGGCTGGTGGAGGTTACAGAGATAGGGAGGGGTGTAGGGGCTGGAGGAGGCTACAGAGTTAGGGAGGGGTGTAGGGGCTGTAGTAGGTTAGAGAGATAGGGAGGGTTGTCAGAGCTGGAGGAGGTTACAGAGATAGGGAGGGTTATAGGGGCTGGACGAGGTTACAGAGATAGGGAGGGTTGTAGGGGTTGGAGGAGGTTACGGAGATAGGGAGGGGTGTAGAGGCTGTAGTAGGTTACAGAGATAGGGAGGGTTGTAGGGGCTGGAGGTGGTTATGGAGATAGGGAGGGTTGTAGGGGACTGGAGGAGGTTACAGAGATAGGGAGGGTTGTAGGGGCTGGAGGAGGTTATGGAGATAGAGAGGGTTGTAGGGGACTGGAGGAGGTTACAGAGATAGGGAGGGGTGTAGGGGACTGGAGGAGGTTACAGAGATAGGGAGGGTTGTAGGGGCTGGAGGAGGTTATGGAAATAGGGAGGGTTGTAGGGGACTGGAGGAGGTTACAGAGATAGGGAGGGGTGTCAGAGCTGGAGGAGGTTACAGAGATAGGGAGGGTTGTAGGGGCTGGAGGAGGTTATGGAGATAGGGAGGGTTGTAGGGGACTGGAGGAGGTTACAGAGATAGGGAGGGGTGTAGGGGACTGGAGGAGGTTACAGAGATAGGGAGGGGTGTAGGGGGCTGGAGGGGGTTACAGAGATAGGGAGGGGTGTAGGGGACTGGAGGAGGTTACAGAGATAGGGAGGGGTGTCAGAGCTGGAGGAGGTTACAGAGATAGGGAGGGTTGTAGGGGCTGGAGGAGGTTATGGAGATAGAGAGGGTTGTAGGGGACTGGAGGAGGTTACAGAGATAGGGAGGGGTGTAGGGGACTGGAGGAGGTTACAGAGATAGGGAGGGTTGTAGGGGCTGGAGGAGGTTATGGAAATAGGGAGGGGTGTAGGGGACTGGAGGAGGTTACAGAGATAAGGAGGAGTGTCAGAGCTGGAGGAGGTTACAGAGATAGGGAGGGTTGTAGGGGCTGGAGGAGGTTATGGAGATAGGGAGGGTTGTAGGGGACTGGAGGAGGTTACAGAGATAGGGAGGGGTGTAGGGGACTGGAGGAGGTTACAGAGATAGGGAGGGGTGTAGGGGGCTGGAGGGGGTTACAGAGATAGGGAGGGGTGTAGGGGACTGGAGGAGGTTACAGAGATAGGGAGGGGTGTCAGAGCTGGAGGAGGTTACAGAGATAGGGAGGGTTGTAGGGGCTGGAGGAGGTTATGGAGATAGGGAGGGTTGTAGGGGACTGGAGGAGGTTACAGAGATAGGGAGGGGTGTAGGGGACTGGAGGAGGTTACAGAGATAGGGAGGGGTGTAGGGGGCTGGAGGGGGTTACAGAGATAGGGAGGGTTGTAGGGGACTGGAGGAGGTTACAGAGATAGGGAGGGGTGTAGGGGACTGGAGGAGGTTACAGAGATAGGGAGGGTTGTAGGGGACTGGAGGAGGTGACAGAGATAGGGCAGGATGAAAGACTTCAGTTCACGTGGAGGGACTGGAGAAGCTGGGATTGTTCTCCTTAGAGCAGGGAAGGTTCAGGGAGGGGGGAGGGGTGGAGATTGAATCGAGACGTTCAAAATCATGAAGGGGGTGGGTTTGGGGTAGAGTAGAGAGAGGGAGAGACTGTTTCCAGTGGTGGGAGGGTCGGTAACCAGAGGGGGACACAGATTGAAGAGAATCGGTAACAGAACCAGAGGGTGGGGGGTGGTGGGGGGGAGACGAGGAGAATTATTTTTTATAAACACAGCGAGTTGTTGTGATCTGGAAGGCGCTGCCTGAAAGGGCGGTGGAAGCAGATTCAATAAGATGGGGGAATCGGATAAATCCTCCAAGGGGAAAAATTTGCAGGGTGACGGAGGGGAGGGCGGTAAGTGCGGGGTTGGGGGATGGGGCAGGGTTGGGGGCTAATCGGACCGGCCTTTGAAAGAGCCGGCACAGGGCACGAGGGGCAGAGTGGCACCCCTCCCCCGCGCGCCGGCAGTCCGAGGGAGCTCCGTGCTCCTGGCTGCATCCGGCGATCCCCACCCCACCCCTTACCCCCCCCCACCCCGACCAAGAGCTAACACCCCCGCCCTCGCTCGACAGTCCGGGGGCTGCAGATTCCCGCTGCCAGGAATCGGGGGCCAGCGAGCAGGGCACCCAGCCCCGCCCTGGGCACATCCCAGCTCCCAGTTCTCCCAGAAGCTTCATGATTCCGATCATTTTTTCCGAAGCTACAGCCCTGAGGTTTTGCTGGGTTGCACATCAGATGCTGCGCCAAATTCCTTTATCTTGACGAACTCAGCAAGTATTGTGTATCACATCAGCACAGGCAGCACAACTATTTCTCATCCAAGCTACAGTCTATCATGGCGAGAGGTGGAGGGGGGACAATTGTCAGCCAGTTTTCCTCCAGCGCACCGCATTGGGGGGGGGGGGGGGGGGTTGTGTAACCAGGATGCTGGGGTTGGTGGGGTGGGGGGGGGGGGGTGGGGGGGAGGGTTTGCATCAATAGGAGACGGTCCTGAATTAACCCAATCCAGGCTGGGGTGGGCAATTCAGGGGAAACTTCTTTACCCAAGGAGTGGGGGAGCACGTGGGACTCGCTCCCGCGGGGGAGAACGTGGGACTCGCTCCCGCGGGGAGAATGTGGGACTGGCTCCCGCGGGGAGAATGTGGGACTGGCTCCCGCGGGGAGAATGTGGGCCTCGCTCCCGCGGGGAGAATGTGGGACTGGCTCCCGCGGGGAGAATGTGGGACTCGCTCCCGCGGGGAGAAGGTGGGACTCGCTCCCACGGGGAGAATGTGGGACTCGCTCCCGCGGGGGAGAACGTGGGACTCGCTCCCGCGGGGAGAACGTGGGACTCGCTCCCGCGGGGAGAACGTGGGACTCGCTCCCGTGGGGAGAATGTGGGACTCGCTCCCGCGGTGAGAATGTGGGACTCGCTCCCGTGGGGAGAACATGGGACTCGCTCCCACGGGGAGCGGGGAGAATGTGGGACTCACTCCCGCGGGGAGCAGGGAGAGTGTGGGACTCGCTCCCGCGGGGAGAATGTGGGACTCGCTCCCGCGGGGAGAATGTGGGACTCGCTCCCACTGGGAGCAGGGAGAATGTGGGACTCACTCCCATGGGGAGAATGTGGGACTCGCTCCCATGTGGAGTGGTCGAGGTGAATAGCGTCAATGTATTGAAGTTGTGGGGTGGGGGGGGAAGCTGGATAAACACACAAGAGGGGAAAGGAATAGAAGGATATGGCGATGGCGGTGAGATGAAGTGGGGGACCCTCAGACAGTGTGGTACTCCCTCAGCACTGACCCTCCCACAGTGCGGCGCTCCCTCAGCACTGACCCTCCCACAGTGCGGCGCTCCCTCAGCACTGACCCTCCCACAGTGCGGCGCTCCCTCAGCGCTGAGCCTCCGACAGTGTGGTGCTCCCTCAGTACTGACCGCCTGACAATGCATTGCTGTCTGTTCTGTTCCTCCAATAGTGCGGCACTCCCTCAGTAAAGATCCATCAACAGTGCTGAGTGTGTGTATTCACAGGAGTGTGAGCCTGTCTGTGTGCATGTGTGCGAGTGTGCGTGAGTGTAGTGTGAATATGTGTGAGTTTGTCTCTGTGTAAGTGTCTGCTATTGTGAGTATCTGTTATGAGGGAGAGTTCGTGTGTGTGTGTGTGTGTGCATGTGTCAGTGTGTATCCATATATGTGTATGTGTGCATATGTATGCATGTTACTAGAGAATGTGTGGGTGCGCAAGTATGAGTGTTTGTGCATGCATGACTGAGTGTGTGTTTGTTAGTGTGTGTTTGTATATATGTGTGTGTTTGAGTGAGCTTGTGAGTGTGTGTGCGTGTGTGAGCGTATGTTTGTGTGCATCTGTATATATGTGTATGACTGTAATTGTGCATGCAAGTGCATGTGTACAAGTGTTTGTCAGAGTGTGTCTGTGTATATGAGTGTGGGTATGTGCAAGTGTCAGTGCGCATGTACGAGTGTGTGTTCGTCAGTGTGTGTGTGTATGTGCGTCTGTGTGTGTGTGTGAACGTGCATGAGCATGTGTTTGTTAGTGTGTGTCTGTGTATATGTGTGTGTGCGAGTATCAGTGTGCGTGTATGAGTATGTGTTTGTCAGTGTGTCTGTGTTTCTGTGCATGTGTGAATATGTGTGAGCATGTGTTTGCCAGTGTATGTCTATGTCTGTGTGTGTGTGTGTGTGTGTGTGTGTGCATGTATGAATGCGTGTTTGTCAGCGTGCGTCTATATACGTGTGTGAGCGTGTGTGTGTGTGCAAGTGTGAGTGCGTGTCTACGAGTGTGTGTTTGTCAGTGTGTGTCTGTGTAGATGTGTGTGTGCTTGTCAGTGTGCATCTATGTGTGATTGTGCATGTGTTTTATCAGTGTGAATCTGTGTGATTGTGCATGTACGAGTGTGTGTTTGTCAGTGCGTGCCTGAGTCTATGTGTGTGTGTGTCTGTGTGTGTGTGTGTGTGTGTGTTTGTTGTGAGTGTCTGCGTGTATGTGTGTGTGTGAGTGTGAGTGGGTGTTTGTTAGTGAGTGTCTGTGTGTGTTTGTTAGTGAGTGCCTGCGTGTATATGTGTGTGTGTGTGTGTGTGTGTGTGTGCGTGCGTGTGTGTACGTGTGTGTGTGTGTCTGTGTGTTTGTGAGTGTCTGCGTGTATGTACGTGTGTGTGTGTGTGTGTGTGCGTGTATGAATGTGCGTTTGCTAGTGTGTTTGTGTGTGTGTGTGTATGTGCGTGTGTGTGTGTGAATGTCTGTGTGTGTTTGTTAGTGAGTGTCTGCGTGTATGTACGTGTGTGTGTGTGTGCGTGTATGAATGTGCGTTTGCTAGTGTATTTGTGTGTGTGTGTGTGTGTGTGTATGTGCGTGTGTGTGTGAATGTCTGTGTGTGTTTGTTAGTGAGTGTCTGCGTGTATGTATGTGTGCGTGTGTGTGTGTGCGTGTATGAATGTGCGTTTGCTAGTGTGTTTGTGTGTGTGTGTGTGTATGTGCGTGTGTGTGTGAGTGTCTGTGTGTGTTTGTTAGTGAGTGTCTGCGTGTATGTATGTGTGTGTGTGTGTGTGCGTGTACGAGTTTGCGTTTGCCAGTGCGTGACTGTGTGACTGTGTGACTGTGTGTGTGTGTGTGTGTGTGTGGATGAGCCAGGGCCAGATGGCTACCTGCTGGGGTGTTGCCTCTTTGGCGAAGAACGTTGGCCCCTGTGCTCCCGAGGATGAGGAGGGTTTGGCAGTTCGAGGTCGCCAGCTGCCTCACTGCCAGGAGCATTAGCTTCTCCATGGGGTAGCAAGTGGGCAGCACTTCCTGAGTCTGTGGTGAGCCAGTCTCGGCCGAATTGAGACGTCTGGAGCCTTTGGAAACTTGCAATGGCCACAGGCGGGTCCATGGGATAATGTGACAGAGATGCCCACACTCAGCTATTGAGAATCTATGGTAATCATCTTTACACATTCTCTCTCTCTCTCTCTCTCTCTCTTTCTCTCTCATTCACTCCCTGTCTGTTCTCAATACTGCCCCTTTGACAATGTTTTAACCACATAAACTCAAACCACAACATCAAGCAGAGCGAAATAAGGGAATGAGAGCTCAGAAAAAATTATAGGGATGCTCGGACTAAAATTAATGTCGCATCAATGAGGGTTTCACTCAAGAATGAGGATGTTTTCTGCAGAATGATTTGACAACAGTTAACAGCCTAATTTGTATTAAGCGCCTCGAAACATCCCAGATTCCTTCCTAGGAGCACAGATGGAACAGATATTCAAAGCCAAACGGCGTTAAGGAGATATGAGGGAGAGGTGGTAACCGAAACCCGGTCAAAGGGGTCGATTTTAAGGACCGTCTTAAAGGAGGAACGAGAGAGAGAGAGAGAGAGAGAGAGAGAGAGAGAGAGAGAGGAAGAAAGAGAGATGGGGGGGGAGGGGGTGGAGAGAAAGATAGAGAGAGAGCGAGAGAGACAACAGAGAGAGAGAGAGAGAGAGAGAGGGAAGCTGGAGAGGTTGAGGGAGGGAATTCCAGAGCTCGGGGGTCCCCCCCAGGCAGCTGAAGGCACGGCCGCCGATGGTGGGGCGATGGGAATCGGGGAGGGGGATGGGAGAGAGGCTGGAATTGGAGGAACGCAGAGATCTCGGAGGGTCGTAGGGCCTGGAGGAGGTTACAGAGATAGGGAGGGTTGTAGGGGACGGAGGAGGTTACAGAGATAGGGAGGGGTATAGGGGCTGGAGGAGGTTACAGAGATAGGGAGGGGTGTAGGGGCTGGAGGAGGTTACAGAGATAGGGAGGGTTGTAGGGGACTGGAGGAGGTTACAGAGATAGGGAGGGGTGTAGGGGACTGGAGGAGGTTACAGAGATAGGGAGGAGTGTAGGGACTGGAGGAGGTTACAGAGATAGGGAGGGTTGTAGGGACTGGAGGAGGTTACAGAGATAGGGAGGGGTGTAGGGACTGGAGGGGGTTACAGAGATAGGGAGGGTTGTAGGGGCTGGAGGAGGTTACAGAGATAGGGAGGAGTGTAGGGACTGGAGGAGGTTACAGAGATAGGGAGGGTTGTAGGGGCTGGAGGAGGTTACAGAGATAGGGAGGGTTGTAGGGGCTGGAGGAGGTTACAGAGATAGGGAGGGTTGCAGGGGCTGGAGGAGGTTACAGAGATAGGGAGGGTTGTAGGGGCTGGAGGAGGTTACAGAGATAGGGAGGGTTGTAGGGGCTGGAGGAGGTTACGGAGATAGGGAGGGGTGTAGGGGCTGGAGGAGGTTACAGAGATAGGGAGGGTTGTAGGGTCTGGAGGAGGTTACAGAGATAGGGAGGGGTGTAGGGGCTGGAGGAGGTTACAGAGATAGGGAGGGTTGTAGGGGCTGGAGGAGGTTACAGAGATAGGGAGGGTTGTAGGGGCTGGAGGAGGTTACGGAGATAGGGAGGGTTGTAGGGGCTGGAGGAGGTTACGGAGATATGGAGGGGTGTAGGGGATGGAGGAGGTTACAGAGATAGGGTGGGTTGTAGGGGGCTGGAGGAGGTTACAGAGATAAGGAGGGTTGTAGGGGCTGGAGGAGGTTACGGAGTTAGGGAGGGTCGTAGAGGGCTGGAGGAGGTTACGGAGATAGGGAGGGTCATAGAGGGCTGGAGGAGGTTACGGAGATAGGGAGGGTCTCAGGGGGCTGGAGGAGGTTACGGAGGCCGCAATGTCAAGGGGGTGAAGGCTAGTGCCTGTCGGACGCTCGTGGAGGAGGCAGTGGAGGAGGAAGGTGTGGGGTTGGGGGGGTGGGGCGGGGGGGTTAAACACGACACGGGCTGGGGGGGGTGGGTGGGGTTGCGGGTGGGGGGGGGTGGTTTGCGGGGAGGGAGGGAGGGGGCGATGGAGTCATCGGCTGTAAGGGGAAACGAGAGGAAATTCGTTCCCGTGAGGTTCTTAATCCCAAGGACCTCTGCAGAAAACCAATTAAGTATTTTAAGATGTCACAAAGGAGTCTGGGGATACTTGTGGTGACTTGTCCTCTGTCCTAATCATAGCCTTGGCGACTGGGAGAGACATAACGTTTTCTTAGTTTGAGAAGCATACACAGAGATTGAGCCAATGTGGTTTGGGGAATTTCAACATTTTGGCTAAGTTTTTTTCCCCTTCATATACACACACACACACACACACAAATATATATATATATATATATATTTAGAAAAAGACACACTCTCCACCAAATGTGGACGAGGACAGACTGCTTCAGACTCCCTTGTGGGGGGGAAAATAACACCACTGAAAAGAAAAATTCGGGCCAGGGTCCCGCAGCAGAGGGAGGAGGCCATTCCGCCCGCCGCTCCCGTGCCGTCTCTTTGAAACACACCTATCCACTTAGGCCCCCCTTCCCCATCTCTGTAAACCCCTCCAGCCCCTACACCCCTCCCTATCTCTGTAACCTCCTCTCGCCCTGACAACCCTCCCTATCTCTGTAACCACCTCCAGCCCCTACAACCCTCCCTATCTCCGTAACCTCCTCCAGTCCCCTACACTCCTCCCTATCTCTGTAACCTCCTCCAGTCCCCTACAACCCTCCCTATCTCTGTAACCTCCTCCAGCCCCTACACCCCTCCCTCTCTGTAACCTCCTTCAGCCCCCTACATCCCTCCCTATCTCTGTAACCTCCTCCAGTCCCCTACACCCCTCCCTATCTCTGTAACCTCCTCTAGCCCCTACAACCCTCCCTATCTCTGTAACCACCTCCAGCCCCTACAACCCTCCCTATCTCCGTAACCTCCTCCAGTCCCCTACACTCCTCCCTATCTCTGTAACCTCCTCCAGTCCCCTACAACCCTCCCTATCTCTGTAACCTCCTCCAGCCCCTACACCCCTCCCTCTCTGTAACCTCCTTCAGCCCCCTACATCCCTCCCTATCTCTGTAACCTCCTCCAGTCCCCTACACCCCTCCCTATCCCTGTAACCTCCTCCAGTCCCCTACAACCCTCCCTATTTCTGTAACCTCCTCCAGCCCCTACCACCACCATTTCCCTGCCAAAATTTTTCCCCCTTCGAGTATTTATCCCATTCCACCCCCTCCCTTTTGAAAGTTCCTACTGAATCTGCTTCCACCGCCCTTTCAGGCAGCGCCTTCCAGATCACCACAACTCGCCGTGTTTTTAAAAAAATAATTCTCCTCATCTACCCCCCCCAACCCCCCACCTTCTGGTTCTGTTACCGATTCTCTTCAATCTGTGTCCCCTCTGGTTACCGACCTTCCCACCACTGGAAACAGTCTCTCCCTCTCTACTCTACCCCAAACCCCCACCCTTCGTGATTTTGAACACCTCGATTCAATCTCCTCCCACCTCCCTGAACCTTCCCTGCTCTAAGGAGAACAATCCCAGCTTCTCCAGTCCCTCCACGTGAACTGAAGTCCCCTCATCCTCCCTCCCCACCCCCCAACCTCCCTTAACCTTCTCTGCTCTAAGGAGAACAATCCCAGCTTCTCCAGTCCCTCCACGTGAACTGAAGTCCCCTCATCCCCTCATCCAACCCCGCCACACCAGGTCCCATTCTGGTAAATCTCCCTCCGCACCCTCTCCGAGACCCTCGGCGCCTTTTCTGAAGCTCGATGAGCAGAGGGCAAAGGATTTGGGGGTGGGGGGGGGAGGGGGGGGCGGTGTGGAGGATGAGATGTGACGGAGTGGGGGGGGGTGGGGAGTGAGGAGGGGGTAAGCAGGAGGATTGGAGAAGGAGGAAAGGAGAAGGGAGAAGGGCAGGAGGAGGAGGGAAATGGAGCAGGGTGAACGAAAGGGGAGGGGATGGAGCAGGAAGGGGTGCGGCAGGTGGAGGGAAAGAGGGAGGGAGGGGGGTGGCAGAGGGGTGGGGCGGCGGAGGGAGAGCAGGGAGGAGGGGTGGAGGGCAAGGCAGGGCGGGGGGGGTAGGTTGCAGAAGGCAGCTGGAGCGGGGGTGGTGGGGGGGGTGGGGGGGGGCGGGGAACGAGGGCTGGCGGGATTGGGGGCATCCCTGCATCTACGACAATGTAAACGGAAGTCCTGCTCTGCTCTAACCCGGCTACACAGAGCTAAGTGCTCTGGCTCCAGGCTCTGCTCAGGCCTGGAAACAGTTATGGGGTTTATTAGACATCAAATCCACATCAGATACTCGCTAACCAATTACCCGGTGGATCAGGCAATCTGCCTCGCTGTGATCTCTCGCCCCCAACTGTGCGTTGCAAGAGCATCATCAAGGCCGACAGTCAAAGGTCTTTTTGTTTTGAGCGAGACAGGATTTTGCCAGCGCAGGAAACAGCCCCATTCTGCCCATCAGCTCCCTGCTGGTGCGTCTGACTCCACACAGTCCCCCCCCCACCCCCAATCACCGATCACTTCATCTCACCCCCGCCATCACTATATCCTTCAATTCCTTTCACCCTCATGTGTTTATCCAGTTTCACCGCCACCCACCCCTCCCCCCCTCCACCTTCAACACATCGACGCTATTCACCTCGACCATTCCCCCACGGAGCCAGTCCCACATTCTCCCCGCGGGAGCGAGTCCCACATTCTCCCCGCGGAAGCGAGTCCCACATTCTCCCCCACTCCCCCCGGGAGCGAGTCCCATATTCTCCCCCCGGGAGCGAGTCCCACATTCTCCCCGCGGGAGCGAGTCCCACATTCTCCCCCAATCCCCGTGGGAGCGAGTCCCACATTCTCCCCGCTGGTGCGAGTCCCACATTCTCCCCTGCTCCCCACGGAAGCGAGTCCCAGATTCTCCCCGCTCCCCGTGGGAGTGAGTCCCACATTCTCCC
Source organism: Isurus oxyrinchus (assembly GCA_026770705.1). Lineage (NCBI taxonomy): Eukaryota > Metazoa > Chordata > Chondrichthyes > Lamniformes > Lamnidae > Isurus > Isurus oxyrinchus. Next base: position 29,934 of record JANJGN010000914.1, on the reverse strand, counting down.
CGCTGGAGCGAGTCCCACATTCTCCCCGCGGGAGCGAGTCCCACATTCTCCCCGCAGGAACGAGTCCCACATTCTCCCCGCTCCCCATGGGAGTGAGTCCCACATTCTCCCCGCTGGAGCGAGTCCCACATTCTCCCCGCGGGAGCGAGTTCCACATTCTCCCCGCGGGAGCGAGTCCCACATTCTCCCCGTGGGAGCGAGTCCCACCTTCTCCCCGTGGGAACAACTCCCACATTCTCCCCGCGGGAGCGAGTCCCACATTCTCCCCGTGGGAGCGAGTCCCACATTCTCCCCGTGGGAGCGAGTCCCACATTCTCCCCGCGGGAGCGAGTCCCACATTCTCCCCGCGGGAGCGAATCCCACATTCTCCACGCAGGAGCGAGTCCCACATTCTCCCCATTCCCCGTGGGAGCGAGTCCCACATTCTCCCCGTGGGAGTGAGTCCCACATTCTCCCCGCTGGAGCGAGTCCCACATTCTCCCCATGGGAGCGAATCCCACATTCTCCACGCAGGAGCGAGTCCCACATTCTCCCCACTCCCCGTGGGAGCGAGTCCCACATTCTCCCCGCGGGAGCGAGTCCCACATTCTCCCCGCTCCCTGCGGGAGCGAGTCCCACATTCTCCCGGCTCCCCGTGGGAGTGAGTCCCACATTCTCCACGCAGGAGCGAGTCCCACATTCTCCCCGCGGGAGCCAGTCCCACATTCTCCCCGTGGGAGCGAGTCCCACATTCTCCCTGTGGGAGCGAGTCCCACATTCTCCCCGCGGGAGCCAGTCCCACATTCTCCCCGCGGGAGTGAGCCCCACATTCTCCCCACGGGAGCGAGTCCCACATTCTCCTCGCGGGAGCGAGTCCCACATTCTCCCCGTGGGAGCCAGTCCCACATTCTCCCGGTGGGAGCGAGTCCCACATTCTCCCTGCGGGAGCGAGTCCCACATTCTCCCCGCGGGAGTGAGTCCCACATTCTCCCCGCGGGAGCGAGTCCCACATTCTCCCCGCGGGAGCGAGTCCCACATTCTCCCCGCGGAAGCGAGTCCCACATTCTCCCCGCGGGAGCGAGTCCCACATTCTCCCCGCGGGAGCTCGAGTCCCACATTCTCCCCGCGGGAGTGAGTCCCACGTTCTTCCCGCGGGAGCGAGTCCCACGTTCTCCCCGCGGGAGCGAGTCCCACGTTCTCCACGCGGGAGCGAGTCCCACATTCTCCCCGCGGGAGCGAGTCCCACGTTCTCCACACGGGAGTGAGTCCCACGTTCTCCCCACTCTCTGGGTAAAGAAGTTTCTCTTGAATTCCCCCGATTGGGTTTATTAGTGACCGTCTCATATCGATGGCCTCCGCGTTATGGTTCCCCTCCCCCAGCTCTCACCCCACAAGTGGAAACATCTTCTCTACATCTCTCCTATTGAAACCCCTTCGTCATTTTAAAGACCTCGATCAGGTCAACCCGTCAGCTTTCTCGTCTATAGAAAAGAGCCTCATCCTGTTCAAACTGTTCAGTTCCAGTATCCTCTGTGTAAATCTTCCTAACACATCTTCCAATGCCTCTATGTTTTTCTCAATGTCACAGTTCCTCAGACAACGCGGCACTCCCTCAGTGCTGAGCCTCTGACAGTGCAGCGCCCTCTCAGAACAGACCCTCCGACTGTGCGGCTCTCCCTCAGCGCTGACCCTCCGACAGTGCGGCTCTCCCTCAGCACTGACCCTCCGACAGTGCGGCGGTCCCTCAGCGCTGACCCTCCAACAGTGCGGCTCTCCCTCAGCACTGACCCTCCGACAGTGCGGCACTCCCTCAGTGCTGACCCTCTGACAGTGCAGCGCTCCCTCAGAACAGACCCTCCGGCAGTGTGGCATTCCCTCAGCACTGATACTCCAACAGTGCAGCGCTCCCTCAGCACTGACCCTCCAACAGTGCAGCGCTCCCTCAGCGCTGACCCTCTGACAGTGCCGTGCTCCCTCAGCACTGACCCTCCAACAGTGTGGCGCTCCCTCAGCACCGACCCTCCGACATGCGGCGCTCCCTCAGCGCTGACCCTCTGACAATGCGGCGCTCCCTCAGCGCTGACCCTCCGACAGTGCGGCGCTCCCTCAGCGCTGACCCTCCGACAGTGCGGCGCTCCCTCAGCACTGACCCATTCACGGGATGCGGGCGTCGTTGGGCTGGGGGCCAGCACTTATTGCCCACCCCTAATGGCCCCTTGAGAAGGTGGGTGGTGAGCCGCCTTCTTGAACCGCTGTAGTCCCACCTGGCGTAGGTACACCCGCAGCGCTGTTGGTCTTGTTCAATCCCTAGCCCACTGCACAGATTCCTGAGAGGAGGGAGGACCACTGCGGCGCTGCGGGTGTACCTACGCCAGGTGGGACTACAGCGGTTCAAGAAGGCGGCTCACCACCCACCTTCTCAAGGGGCCATTAGGGGTGGGCAAAAAGTGCTGGCCCCCAGCCCAACGACGCCCGCATCCCGTGAATGGGTCAGTGCTGAGGGAGCGCCGCACTGTCGGAGGGTCAGCGCTGAGGGAGCGCCGCACTGTCGGAGGGTCACCATAATAAAGTGGCTGTCAAGGTGAGGTTGCGGGGGCGGGTGGGGGGTGAGGGGGTGGGGGGGGGGGGGGGGTGCGTGGGGTGTTGGGGGGGGTGCGGTACGGGGGGCGTGGGTCTGAGGTGTATGGGGGAACTCAACAGCAGTGCAAGCACGAAACAAGCCCTCAGCCTTCCCGACATTTTTAACTGGAGGTAATTTCTGCTCACCCTGTACTCGATGTCGGACAAGCCTGACTACCAAAGAACAACATCCTCCATTTACAGGGTTAAGAAAGCAGCCAAGATGCTTCACGCAGGCAAGAATATTTGACAGCGAGTTGCAGAAGGAGGGATGAGGGCAGGTGGGCAAGAAGCTCACTCAAAGAGGGAGAATTTCAGGAGCGTCTACAAGGAGGAGATGTGGAGAGGGACAGAAAAACAGAGAGAGATATAGACGGACAGACACAGAGAGAGACAGGCAGACAGAGGGGCAGAGAGTGAGAGAGATAGGGGCAGAGAGAGAGGGACAGAGAGAAGCAGAGCAAACCAGCGAAAGAGAGGGAGAGACAGAGATAGAGAGAGAGAGAGAGAGACAGACAGACAGAGACAGACAAAGAGAGAGAGAGACAGAGAGAAGCAGCGCGAAGCAGAGAGAGAGAGAGAGACAGACAGACAGAGACAGACAAAGAGAGAGAGAGAGACAGACAGGGAGAGACAGACAGATACAGAGAGTGGGAGGTGGAAAGCAAGTGTGAGAGAGACTGAGAAAGAGGCAGAGAGTGAGAGAGACAGAGAGAGAGACAAAGAGAGAAACAGAGAGAGAGAGACAGAGAGAGAGAGACAGAGAGAGAGACAGAGAGAGAGACAGAGAGAGAGACAAAGAGAGAAACAGAGAGAGAGAGACAGAGAGAAGCAGAGCGAACCAGAGAGAGTGAGAGAGAGATAGAGACAGACTGAGACAGACAAAGAGAGAGAGAGACAGAGAGAAGCAGCGCGAAGCAGAGAGAGAGAGAGAGACAGACAGAGACAGACAAAGAGAGAGAGAGACAGACAGAGAGAGAGAGAGACAGGCAGGGAGAGACAGACAGATACAGAGAGTGGGAGATGGAGAGCAAGTGTGAGAGAGACAGAGAGAGAGACAAAGAGAGAAAGTCAGAGAGAGAAACAGAGAGAGAGAGACAGAGAGAAGCAGAGCGAACCAGAAAGAGAGAGGGGGAGAGAGATAGAGACAGAGAGAGAGAGAGACAGACTGAGACAGACAAAGAGAGAGAGAGACAGGCAGGGAGAGACAGAAAGAGAGAGACAGGCAGGGAGAGACAGACAGACACAGAGAGTGGGAGATGGAGAGCAAGTGTGAGAGAGACTGAGAGAGAACAGAGAGCAAGAGAGACAGAGAGAAAGACAGAGAGAGAGACAAACAGAGACAGAGAGTCAGAGAGAAGGAAGCAGAGAGATACACAGACAGAGAGAGACAAAGAGAGAGTGAGAAAGACAGAGCGAGACGGATAGAGAGAAAGAGAGTGAGACAGAAAGGGAGAGAAAGAGAGAGAGAGACAGATAAAGAGAAACAGAGAGCTGGGCGGGGGGAGAGAGAGAAAAAAACAGAAAGAGAGAGAGAGAGAGAGAGTGAAAGAGGGGTGGAGAGGTTGAGGAGGGAATTCCAGAACCCGGGCCCCAGGCAGTTGAAGGCACGACTGCAAATTGGGAGCGAAGGGACTCAGCGGGGATATGCGAGAGGCCAGAATCGGCAGAGAGTAGCAGCACTGTCGGAGGTGCCGATTCCGGATGAGAGGATCCACGGAGGTCCCACCGGCCTTTCTCAGGAGGCACTGAAAGCCCCTACGGGTGGTGGGCGATGAGGGGGTGGGATGTGTGTGTGTGTGTGTGTGTGTGTGTGTGTGGTGTAGCTCTCCCCGCTGACCTGGAACCACAATTTATCCCTCAACCCACATCACCAAACATGCAGGTTATCAGGTCTGTATCTCGTTCCTGTGCGGGTGGGAGCTTGCTGTGTGCAAATTGGGTGCCGCGTTTCCCACATCACAAAGGTGACTGCACTTCTTAAAAAGAAAAGTAGCACTAGAAACGTAGAAAATAGGAGCCCTTCAGCCCTTCGAGCCTGCTCCCCCATTCAATACAATCATGGCTGATCCTCTATCTCAACACCGTCCTCCTGCTCTCTCCCCTTGACCCCTTGATGCCATTAGAGTCTAGAAATCCATCTATTTCCTTCTCAAGTATATTCAGGGACTGGGGCCTCCACAGCCTCCTGAGGTAGAGAATTCCACAGGTTCACCACCCTCTGAGTGAAGACCTTTCTCCTCATCTCAGTCCCAAATGGTCCACCCCGTATCCTGAGACTGTGACCCCCCCTTGTTCTAGACCCTCCCCCTGACCCCAGCCAGAGGGAACACCATCCCTGTATCCGGTCTGTCCATCCCTGTCAGAATTTTATACCTTTCAATCAGATCCCCTCTCATTCCCCTAAACTCCAGTGAATACAGGCCTAGTCGGCCCAGTCTCTCCTCATACGACAATCCTGCCATCCCAGGAATCGGGCTGGTGAACCTTCGCTGCTCTCCCTCTAGGGGCAAGTATATCCTTCCTTAGGTAGGGAGACCCAAACTGCCCACACAATGCTCCAGGTGTGGTCTCACCAAGACCCTGTACAGCTGCAGTAAGACACCCTCGCTCCTGTACTCAAGTCCTCTCGCCATGAAGACCCATCGGCCAAGAAGAGCTCTGGGGCACCCTGGGGTGGCAAAAGATTCTGTACCAAACCTGTTCTGGCCGCCATGGGCCATCTTACTGCTACTAATTGTGCCGCGGTGACTGAATTAAGTGGATTAATCCAATCAGGGGAGGTGGGAGGTAGGGAGGCCAACTCTGTTGGGTGTTGCACACCCACCGCCCCCTGTAACCAGCATCCCCCAGGCCCTGTCAGACCCTCCCCCTCAGACCTTCTGAACAGCCGCATCCCCCCACCTCTGCCCCAAAAGGACTGCTGGACGCCCTCTTCGGGGCTCCTGGACCCTCCCCCAATCCCCCCAGGGGCCTTTTGGACCCCCCTCTTCAGGCTTGCTGGACCACCCCCTACTCCCAGTCATGTTGGAACCCCACCTTGTACCTGTCGGACCCCCTCCTCAGCCCTGTTGGACCACCCCCTCCTCCAAGACCTGTTGGACCCTTCCCCCGACCCTTGTACCTGCCGGATCCCTCCTCAGCCATGTTGGACCACCCCCTCCTCCAAGACCTGTTGGACCCTTCCCCCGACCCTTGTACCTGCCGGATCCCTCCTCAGCCCTGTTGGACCACCCCCTCCTCCAAGACCTGTTGGACCCTTCCCCCGACCCTTGTACCTGCCGGACCCCCTCCTCAGCCATGTTGGACCACCCCCTCCTCCAAGACATGTTGGACCCCACCTTGGACCTTTCGGACGCCCTCCTCAGCCATGTTGGACCATCCCCTCCTCCAAGACCTGTTGGACCCTTCCCCCGACCCTTGTACCTGCCGGATCCCCTCCTCAGCCATGTTGGACCGCCCCCTCCTCCAAGACCCTGTTGCACCCCTCCCCCCTGACCCTTGTATCTGCCGGCCCCCCTCCTCAGCCTGGCTGGACCACTCCCTCCTCCCAGGCCTGTTGGACCCCCCTCCCTCCCCGACCTTCCGGACACCCTCTTCCAGGCTGCTGGGTCACCCCCTCCCCCTCATGCCTGTTGGACCCCCCCACCTCTCCGGGGCTGCGGGGGTCTCCGTCATGGTGATGGCGACAGAACGATCATTGATTGTCGCAAAGACCCAGCCTGTTCGCCTATGTCCAGCCTTTAGGGGAGGAGAGAAACCCGGCGTCCTTACCCCGAGTCTGGCCCTGCACGTGACTCCTTCCACCCCGCTGCTACACACACACACACAGCGATGGGGTTGTCTCTTAACTGCACCCCCGCCACAGTGAAATGGCCGGTAGGGAGACGCTCAGTCGAAGGAGCTATCAGGGGATGGACTGTCGACAACGCCCACGTCCCATATGGAAAAAGCCCAGATAGCACACGGGAATGGGGAACAGTGGGTGAGGGGAGCAGGGCAGCTCTCGTACTCCCGTGGCAGACAGGGTGGAGAAGAGCCCCGGATCACCTTGGCCTGCTCGGCTCCTGAGTTCAGAAGTCAAGCCGATCCCAGTAAGTCGCAGCCCACTGCAGGCCAAGCCGGGCATCGCCGGGTAACCCTGCTGGGTCCCCCAGCTGGACCCCGGTTCCACTGCTGCTCAGACCGGCTGCAGCATTCCAGTGGTCTCAGCTTATTGTCCCACGGCTCCCGAGCAGTTCGACTTCGTTCGTCGAAAAAATATCTCATCGACCACCCTCAGAGACTCAGTTCATCTGAAACTCCGCTGCCCTCAACGCTCCCTATCTCTGTAACCTCCTCCAGTCCCCTACAACCGTCCCTGTCTCTGTAACCTCCTCCAGCCCCTACACCCCTCCCTATCTCTGTAACCACCTCCAGCCCCTACAACCCTCCCTATCTCTGTAACCACCTCCAGCCCCTACAACCCTCCCTATCTCTGTAACCTCCTCAAGTCCCTACAACCCTCCCTATCTCTGTAACCTCCTCCAGTCCCTACAACTCTCCCTATCTCTGTAACCTCCTCCAGCCCCTACAACCCTCCCTATCTCTGTAACCACCTCCAGCCCCTACAACCCTCCCTATCTCTGTAACCTCCTCAAGTCCCTACAACCCTCCCTATCTCTGTAACCTCCTCCAGCCCCTACAGCCTTCCCTATCTCTGTAAGCGCCTCCAGCCCCTACACCCCTCCCTATCTCTGTAACCTCCTCAATTCCCTACAACCCTCCCTATCTCTGTAACCTCCTCCAGCCCCAACAACCCTCCCTTTCTCTGAAACCTCCTCCAGCCCCTACAACCCTCCCTATTGCTGTAACCTCCTCCAGCCCCCTACAACCCTCCCTATCTTTGTAACCTCCACGAGTCCCTACAACTCTCCCTATCTCTGTAATCTCCTCCAGCCCCTACAACCCTCCCTATCTCTGTAACCTCCTCCAGCCCCTACAACCCTCCCTATTGCTGTAACCTCCTCCAGCCCCCTACAAACCTCCCTATCTCTGTAACCTCCTCCAGTCCCTACAACACTCCCTATCTCTGTAACCTCCTCCAGCCCCCTACAACCCTCCCTATCTCTGTAACCTCCACCAAACTTACAACCCTCCCTATCTCTGTAACCTCCTCCAGCCCCTACAACACTCCCTATGTCTGTAACCTCCTCCAGCCCCCTACAACCCTCCCTATCTCTGTAACCACCTCCAGCCCCTACAACCCTCCCTATCTCTGTAACCACCTCCAGCCCCTACAACCCTCCCTATCTCTGTAACCTCCTCAAGTCCCTACAACCCTCCCTATCTCTGTAACCTCCTCCAGTCCCTACAACTCTCCCTATCTCTGTAACCTCCTCCAGCCCCTACAACCCTCCCTATCTCTGTAACCACCTCCAGCCCCTACAACCCTCCCTATCTCTGTAACCTCCTCAAGTCCCTACAACCCTCCCTATCTCTGTAACCTCCTCCAGCCCCTACAACCTTCCCTATCTCTGTAAGCGCCTCCAGCCCCTACACCCCTCCCTATCTCTGTAACCTCCTCAATTCCCTACAACCCTCCCTATCTCTGTAACCACCTCCAGCCCCTACAACCCTCCCTATCTCTGTAACCTCCTCAAGTCCCTACAACCCTCCCTATCTCTGTAACCTCCTCCAGCCCCTACAACCTTCCCTATCTCTGTAAGCGCCTCCAGCCCCTACACCCCTCCCTATCTCTGTAACCTCCTCAATTCCCTACAACCCTCCCTATCTCTGTAACCACCTCCAGCCCCTACAACCCTCCCTATCTCTGTAACCTCCTCAAGTCCCTACAACCCTCCCTATCTCTGTAACCTCCTCCAGCCCCTACAACCTTCCCTATCTCTGTAAGCGCCTCCAGCCCCTACACCCCTCCCTATCTCTGTAACCTCCTCAATTCCCTACAACCCTCCCTATCTCTGTAACCTCCTCCAGCCCCAACAACCCTCCCTTTCTCTGAAACCTCCTCCAGCCCCTACAACCCTCCCTATTGCTGTAACCTCCTCCAGCCCCCTACAACCCTCCCTATCTTTGTAACCTCCACGAGTCCCTACAACTCTCCCTATCTCTGTAATCTCCTCCAGCCCCTACAACCCTCCCTATCTCTGTAACCTCCTCCAGCCCCTACAACCCTCCCTATTGCTGTAACCTCCTCCAGCCCCCTACAAACCTCCCTATCTCTGTAACCTCCTCCAGTCCCTACAACACTCCCTATCTCTGTAACCTCCTCCAGCCCCCTACAACCCTCCCTATCTCTGTAACCTCCACCAAACTTACAACCCTCCCTATCTCTGTAACCTCCTCCAGCCCCTACAACACTCCCTATGTCTGTAACCTCCTCCAGCCCCCTACAACCCTCCCTATCTCTGTAACCACCTCCAGCCCCTACAACTCTCCCTATCTCTGTAACCTCCTCCAGCCCCCACAACCATCCCTATCTCTGTAACCTCCTCCAGCCCCTACAACCCTCCCTATCTCTGTAACCCCCTCCAGCCCCCGACAACCCTCCTCCAGCCCCTATGACCCTCCGACATCTCTGCACTCCTCCAATTCTTGCCTCACGCCTATCCCTTTGTTTCCCATCGCTCCACCATCGGCGGCTGTACCTTCAGCTGCTTGGCACCCCGAGCTCTGGAATTCCCTCCCTAAATCCTCCGGCCTCTCTCTCTCTCTGTCTTCATCCTCCTTTGAACTGACCTCCCTGACCGGGCATTTGGGAACCTGTCCGTACTATCACTGTATGTGGCTCGGGGTCTGATTGAGTTTTGTCAATGCTCACCGTGCTTGTCCTGTCTTTGATAATTGTTACATCCCAAGTGTTAAGCCCCTCAGTGTTGAAATGTGTGCATTAGACTTGGGGGTCTGGTTGCTTAATCATTGCTCCTTTAAGTACATCCCATAGTCTAATAAAAACTGGGCAATTTCTATCCTCACCTGGTAAAAGACACTTTACTTGTCAAGGACAAAATACTGAACATCAGTACAGGTGGGAATCTGTGCCTTCAGATCACAGGAACAGGAGGAGGCCATTCAGCCCCTCCTTCTCCTCGAGCCTGTTACACAGGAACAGGAGGAGGCCATTCAGCCCCTCGAGCCTGTTACACAGGAAGAGGAGGAGGCCATTCAGCCCCTCTTCATCCTCGAGCCTGGTACACAGGAACAGGAGGAGGCCATTCAGCCCCTCCTCCTCCTCAAGCCAGTTACACAGGAACAGGAGGAGCCCATTCAGACCCTCTTCCTCGTCGAGCCTGTTACACAGGAACAGGAGGAGACCATTCAGCCCCCATCCCTCATCGAGCCTGTTACACAGGACCATTCAGCCCCTTCCTTGAGCCTGGTAGACAGGAACAGGAGGCCATTCTGCCCTACTATTCCAGTCTGTAACACAGGGACAGTAGGAGGCCATTCAGCCCCAATCACACCGCTGGAGGAAGTTACAGAGATAGGGAGGGTTGTAGGGGCTGGAGGAGGTTACAAGGATAGGGAGGGTTGTAGGGGGTGGAGGAGGTTACAGACATAGGGAGGGTTGTAGGGGCTGGAGGAGGTTACAGAGATAGGGAGGGTTGTAGGGGCTGGAGGACGTTACAGAGATAGGGAGGGTCATGGGTTTGGAGTGTGTTACAGAGATAGGAAGGGGTGTAGGGGCTGGAAGAGGTTACACAGATAGGGAGGGATGTAGGGGCTGGAGGAGGTTACAGAGATAGGGAGGGGTGTAGGGGCTGGAGGAGGTTACAGAGATAGGGAGGGGTGTAGGGGCTGGAGGAGGTTACAGAGATAGGGAGGGTTGTAGGGGCTGGAGGAGGTTACAGAGATAGGGAGGGTTGCAGGGGCTGGAGGAGGTTATAGAGATAGGGAGGGGTGGAGGGGCTGGAGGAGGTTACAGAGATAGGGAGGGATGTAGGGACAGGAGAAGGTTACAGAGATAGGGAGGGGTGTAGGGGCTGGAGGAGGTTACAGAGATAGGGAGGGTTGTAGGGGCTGGAGGAGGTTACAGAGATAGGGAGGGGTGTAGGGGCTGGAGGAGGTTACAGAGATAGGAAGGGTTGTAGGGACTGGAGGAGTTGACAGCCATTGGGAGGGTTGTAGGGGCTTGTAGAGGTTACAGAGATAGGGAGGGTTGTAGGGGCTGGAGGAGTTTACAGAGATCATTAGTGTTGTTGGGGCTGGAGGAGGTGACTGAGATAGGGAGCATCATAGGGACTGTAGGAGGTAACAGAGATAGGGATGTGGGTAGGGGCAGGAGGAGGTGACAGAGATGGGGAGGGTTGTAGAGGCTGGTGGAGGTAACAGAAATAGGGAGGGTTGTAGGGCCTAGATGGGGTTACAGATATACGGAGGGGTGCAGGGGCTGGAGGAGGTTACAGAGATAGGGAGGATTCTAGGGACTGGAGGAGGTTACAGAGATGGAGAGTGTTGTAGGGACTGGAGGAGCCTACAGAGATAGGGTGTGTTGTAGAGGCTGGTGGAGGTTACAGAGATAGGGAGGGTTGTAGGGGTTGGTGGAGGTTGCAGAAATATGGAGGGTTGTAGGGGGCCAGAGGAGGTAACAGAGATAGGGAGGGTTGTAGGGTCGGCAGAAGTTACAGAGGTAGGGAGCGTTGTGGGTCTGGAGGAGGTTACAGAGGTAGGGAGGGGTGTATTGGCTGGAGGAGGTTACAGAGATAAGGAGGGTTGTAGGGGCTGGTGGAGGTTACAGACATAGTGAGGGTTGTAGGGGCTGGTGGAAGTTACAGAGTTAGGGAGGGTTGTAGGGATTGGAGCAGGTTACAGAATAGGGAGGGTTGTTGGGACTGGAGGGTGTGAAAGACATAGGGAAGGGTGCAGGGGCTGGAGGAGTTTACTGTGATAGAGAGGGTTGTTGGGGCTAGAGGAGGTGACTGAGATAGGGAGGGTCATAGGGACTGGAGGAGTTGACAGAGATAGGGATGTGGGTAGGGTCTGGAGGAGGTGACAGAGTTAGGGAGGGTCGTAGGGGCTGGAGGATGTGATAGAAATAGGGAGGGTTGTGGGGGCTCGAGGAGGTGACAGAAATAGTGAGGGTTGTAGGGGCTGGAGGAAGTTGTAGAGATGGGGAGGATTGTGGGGCTGGAGGAGGTTACAGAGATAGGGAGGGTTGTAGGGGGCTGGATGTTGTTACAGAAATAGGAGGCCTGTAGTGGGCTGGAGGAGGTTACAGAGATAGGGAGAGTTGTAGGGAGCTGGATGTTGTTACAGAGATAGGGGGCCTGTAGTGGGCTGGAGGAGGTTACAGAGATAGGAAGGATTGTTGGGGATGGAAGAGGTGACAGAGATAGGGAGGGTGGAAGGGATTGGAAGAGGTTACAGAGAAAGGGAGGGTCGCAGGGGCTGGAGGAGGTTAGAGAGATAATGCGGTTTGTAGGAGGCTGGAGGTGGTTACAGAGATAGGGAGGGTTGTAGGGGCTGGAGGAGGTTACAAAGATAGGGAGGGTTGTTGGGGGCCGGAGTAGTTTACTGAGATAGTGAGGGGTGTAGGGGCTGGAGGAGGTTACAGAGATAGGGATGGGTGTAGGGGCTGGAGGAGGTTACAGAGATAGGGAGGGCTGTAGGGGCTGGAGGAGCTTACAGAGATAGGGAGGGTTGTAGAGACTGGATGAGTTTACAAAGATAGTGAGTGTTATAGGGGCTGATGGAGGTTAAAGAGATAGGGAGGGTTGTAGGTGCTGCTGGAGGTTACTGTGATTGGGAGGGTTATAGGGGTTGGAGAATTTTCCAGAGATAGGGAGGGGTGTAGGGATAGGAGAAGAAGACCGAGGTGGGAGGGTCATAGCGGCTGGAGGAGGTAACAGAGATAGGGAGGGTTGTAGGGGCTGGAGGAGGTTACAGAGATAGGGAGGGTTGTAGGGGGCTGGAGGAGGTTACAGAGATAGGGAGGTTGTAGGGTCCGGAGGAGGTTACAGAGATAGGGAGGGTTGTAGGGACTGCAGGAGGTTACAGAGATAAGGAGGGTTGTAGAAACTGGAGGAGATGGCAGAGATAGTGAGGCTTGTAGGGCTGGAGGAAGTTACAGAGATAGGGCGGGTTGTGGGGTCTGGAGGAGGTTACAGAGATATGGAGGGTTGTAGGGAGCTGGATGTTGTTACTGAGATAGGGGGGCTATAGTGGGCTGGAGGTGGTGACCGAGATAGGAAGGGTTGTAGGTGCCGGGGGAGTTTACAGAGATAGGGAGGTTTATGGTGGCTGGAGGAGCTGACAGAGATAGGCAGGGTTGTAGAGGCTGGAGGACGTTCCAGAGATAGGGATGTTTGTAGGGACTGGAGGATGTTACAGAGCTAGGGAGTGTGATAGAGGCTGGAAGAGGTTACAGTTATAGGTAGGGTGGTAGGGATTGGATGAGTTTATAGAGAAAGGGAGTGTCGTATGGACTGGAGAAGGTTAGAGAGATAATGAGGTTTGTAGGGGGCTGGAGGAGGTTAGAGAGATAGGGATGGTTGTAGGCACTGGAGGGTGTTTGAGAGATAGGGAGTGTTGTAGGGGCTGGAGGGGGTAACAGAGATTTGTAGGGTTGTAGGGGCTGGAGGAGGTTACAGAGATAGGGAGGGTTGTAGGGGCTGGAGGAGTTTACATAAATAGGGAAGTTTGCAGGGGCTGCAGGACGCTACAGAGATAGGGAGTGTTGTAGGGGATGGTGTAGGTTACAGAGGTAGGGAGTGTTGTAGGAGTTGGTGGAGGGTGCAGTGATAGGGACTGTTATTGGGGCTGGTGGAGTTTAAAGAGATAGGGAGGTTTGTAGGAGCTGTTGGAGGTTACTAAGATTGGGAGGGTTATAGAGGCTGGAGAAGTTTCCAGAGATAATGAGGAGTGTAGGGCTAGGAGGACAAGACAGAGATAGGGAGGGTCGTAGGGGCTGGAGGAGATAATAGAGATAGGGAGTGTAGGGACTGGAGGGGATTACAAAAATAGGGAGGGTTATGGGGGATGGAGGAGGTTACAGAGATAGGGAGGGTTGTAGGGGCTGGAGGAGGTTACAGAGATAGGGAGGGGTGTAGGGGGCTGGAGGAGGTTACAGAGATAGGGAGGGTTGTAGGGGCTGGAGGAGGTTACAGAGATAGGGAGGGTTGTTGGGGGCCGGAGGAATTTATTGAGATAGGGAGGGGTATACAGACTGGAGGAGGTTACAGAGATAGGGAGGGTTTTAGGGGCTGGAGGAAGTTACAGATATACGGAGGGTTGCAGGGGCTGGAGGAGGTTACAGAGATAGGGAGGTTGTAGGATCTGGAGGAGGTGACAAAGATAGTGAGGTTTGTAGGCACTGGAAGAGGATACAGTGATAGGGAGGGATGTAGGGACTAAAGGAGGTTAGAGAGATAGGGAGGGGTGTAAGGGTCTGGAGGAGGTTACAGAGATAGGGAGGTTTGTAGGCGCTGGAGTAGGTTACAGAAATAAGGAGGGTTATTGGGGCCCGAAGGAGTTTGATGAGATAGGGAGGCCTGCAGAAACTGGAGAATTTTACAGAGATAGGGATGGTTGTTGGGGCTGGCGTAGGTAACACAGATAGGCAGGTTTGGAGGGGCTGGAGGAGGTTACAGGAATAGGGAGGGATGTAGGGGCTGGTGGAAGTTACAGAGATAGGGAGGGTTGGCTGGTGTAGGTTAAAGAGTTAGGGAGTGTTGTAGAGGCTGGTGGAGGTTACAGAGATAGGGAGGGTGATAGGGACTGGAGGAGGTTACAGAGATAGGGAGGGTTGTTGGGGCTCATGGAGGTCAAAGATATAGGGAGGGTTTTAGGGGCTGGAGGGGGTTACAGAGATAGGAAGGGTGGTAGGGGCTGGAGGAGGTTACAGAGATAGGGAGTGTTATAGGGGCTGGATGAGGTTAAAGAGATAGGGAGGGTTGTAGGGGCTGGAGGAGGTTACAGAGATAGGGAGCATTGTAGGAACGGGAGGAGCCTGCAGAGATAGGGATGGTTGTAGGGGCTGGTGGAGGTTACAGAGATAGGGAGGGTGGTAGGGGCTGGAGGAGGTGACAGAGATAGGGAGGGTCATAGGGACTGGAGGAGGTGAGAGTGATATGGAGGGTTGTAGTTGCTGGAGGAGTTGACAGAGATAGGGAGGCTTGGAGGGGCTGGAGGAAGTGACAGATAGGGATGGTTGTAGGGACTGGAGGAGGTGACAGCGATATGGAGGGTTGTACGTGCTGGAGGAGTTGACAGAGAAAGGACTTGTAGGAGCTGAAGGAGGTGACTGAGATAGGGAGGGTTGTAGTGTCTGGTGGAGGTTACAGAAATAGGGAGGGTTGTAGGGACAGGAGGAGGTTACAGAGATAGGGAGGATTGTAGGGGCTGGTGGAGTTTAAAGAGATAGGGAGTGTTGTAGGGGCTGGAGGAGGCTACAGAGTTTGGGATGGTTGTAAGAGCTGGTGCAGATTACAGAGATAGGGAGGGTTGTAGGGGCTGGTGGAGGTTACAGAGATAGGGAGGGATGTAGGGGCTGGAGGACATTACAGAAATAGGGAGGGTTGTAGGGACTGGTGGAGGTTACAGAGAAAGAGTGGATTGTAGGGACTGGAGGTGGCTACAGAGATAGGGAGGGGTGTAGGGGCTGGAGGAGGTTACAGAGATAGGGAGGATTGTTGGGGCTGTAGGAGGTTACAGAGATAGGGAGGGTTGTAGGACTGGAGGAGGTTACAGAGATAGGGAGAGTTGTAGGGGCTGGAGGAGGTTACAGAGATAGGGAGGTTTGTAGGGGCTGGAGGTGGTTACAGAGATGGGGAGGGTTGTAGGGGCTGGAGGAGGTTACAGAGATAGGGAGGGTGGTAGGGGCTGGAGGAGGTGACAGAGATAGGGAGGGTCATAGGGACTGGAGGAGGTGAGAGTGATATGGAGGGTTGTAGTTGCTGGAGGAGTTGACAGAGATAAGGAGGCTTGTAGGGGCTGGAGGAAGTGACAGATAGGGACGGTTGTAGGGACTGGAGGAGGTGACAGCGATATGGAGGGTTGTACGTGCTGGAGGAGTTGACAGAGAAAGGACTTGTAGGAGCTGAAGGAGGTGACAGATAGGGAGGGTTGTAGTGTCTGGTGGAGGTTACAGAAATAGGGAGGGTAGTAGGGACAGGAGGAGGTTACAGAGATAGGGAGTGTTGTAGGGACTGGAGGAGGCTACAGATTTTGGGATGGTTGTAAGAGCTGGTGGAGATTACAGAGTTAGGGAGGGTTGTAGGGGCTGGTGGAGGTTACAGAGATAGGGAGGGATGTAGGGGCTGGTGGAGGTTACAGAGATACAGAGGGCTCCAGGGGCTGGAGGACATTACAGAAATAGGGAGGGTTGTAGGGACTGGTGGATGTTACAGAGATAGAGTGGATTGTAGGGACTGGAGGTGGCTACAGAGATAGGGAGGGTTGTAGGGGCTGGAGGAGGTTACAGAGATAGGGAGGGGTGTAGGGGCTGGAGGAGGTTACAGAGATAGGGAGGATTGTTGGGGCTGTAGGAGGTTACAGAGATAGGGAGGGTTGTAGGGACTGGAGGAGGTTACAGAGAGGGAGAGTTGTAGGGGCTGGAGGAGGTTACAGAGATAGGGAGGTATGCAGGGGCTGGAGGTGGTTACAGAGATGGGGAGGGTTGCAGGGGCTGGAGGAGGTTACAGAGATAGGGAGGGGTGTAGGGGCTGGAGGAGGTTGCAGAGATAGGGAGGGGTGTTAGGGCTGGAGGTGTTTACAGAGATAGGGAGGGTTGTAAGATCTGGAGGAGGTGGCAGAGATAGGGAGGGTTGTAGGGACTGGAGGAGGTTACAGAGATAGGGAGGGTTGTAAGGACTAGAGGAAGTAACAGACATAGCGAGGGTTGTAGGGGCTGGTGGAGTTTAGTGAGTTAGGGAGGGTGGTAGGGGCTGATGGATGTTACATAGATAGGAGGCATGTAGGGTCTGGTGGAGGTTAAAGAAATAGGGAGATTTGTAGGAGCTAGTGGAAGTTATAGAGATAGGGAGCGTTATAGGGGCTGGAGGAGTTTAAAGAGATGGGGAGGCTTGTAGGGTCTGGAGGAAGTGACAGAGATATGGAGAGTTGTAGGCGCTGGAGGAGTTGACAGAGAAAGGACTGGTTTAGGGGCTGGAGAAGGTGTGTGAGATAGGGAAGGTTGTAGGGACTGGAGGAGTTGACAGAGATAGAGAGGAGTGTAGGGACTGGAGGAGGTTACAGAGATAGGGAGGGTTGTAGGGGCTGGAGGAGGTTACAGAGATAGGGAGGGGTGTAGGGGCTGGAGGAGGTTACAGAGATAGGGAGGGGTGTAGGGACTGGAGGAGGTTACAGCGATAGGGAGAGTTGTAGGGACTGGAGGAGGTGACAGAGATAGAGAGGGGTGTAGAGGCTGGAGGAAGTTATAGAAATAGGGAGGGGTGCAGGGGCTGGAGGACGTTACAGAGATAGGGAGGGTTGTAGGGGCTGGAGGAGGTTACAGAGATAGGGAGGGGTGCAGGGGCTGGAGTAGGTTACAGATTTAGGGGGGGTTGTAGGGACTGGAGGAGGTTACAGACATAGGGAGTGTTGTAGGGGCTGGAGGAGGTTACAGAGATAGGGAGTGTTGTAGGGGCTGGTGGAGTTTAAAGAGATAGGGAGTCTTGTAGGGGCTGGAGGAGGCTACAGAGTTTGGGATGGTTGTAAGAGCTGGTGCAGATTACAGAGATAGGGAGGGTTGTAGGGGCTGGTGGAGGTTACAGAGATAGGGAGGGATGTAGGGGCTGGAGGACATTACAGAAATAGGGAGGGTTGTAGGGACTGGTGGAGGTTACAGAGAAAGAGTGGATTGTAGGGACTGGAGGTGGCTACAGAGATAGGGAGGGGTGTAGGGGCTGGAGGAGGTTACAGAGATAGGGAGGATTGTTGGGGCTGTAGGAGGTTACAGAGATAGGGAGGGTTGTAGGACTGGAGGAGGTTACAGAGATAGGGAGAGTTGTAGGGGCTGGAGGAGGTTACAGAGATAGGGAGGTTTGTAGGGGCTGGAGGTGGTTACAGAGATGGGGAGGGTTGTAGGGGCTGGAGGAGGTTACAGAGATAGGGAGGGTTGTAGGACTGGAGGAGGTTACAGAGATAGGGAGAGTTGTAGGGGCTGGAGGAGGTTACAGAGATAGGGAGGTTTGTAGGGGCTGGAGGTGGTTACAGAGATGGGGAGGGTTGTAGGGGCTGGAGGAGGTTACAGAGATAGGGAGGGTGGTAGGGGCTGGAGGAGGTGACAGAGATAGGGAGGGTCATAGGGACTGGAGGAGGTGAGAGTGATATGGAGGGTTGTAGTTGCTGGAGGAGTTGACAGAGATAAGGAGGCTTGTAGGGGCTGGAGGAAGTGACAGATAGGGACGGTTGTAGGGACTGGAGGAGGTGACAGCGATATGGAGGGTTGTACGTGCTGGAGGAGTTGACAGAGAAAGGACTTGTAGGAGCTGAAGGAGGTGACAGATAGGGAGGGTTGTAGTGTCTGGTGGAGGTTACAGAAATAGGGAGGGTAGTAGGGACAGGAGGGGGTTACAGAGATAGGGAGTGTTGTAGGGACTGGAGGAGGCTACAGATTTTGGGATGGTTGTAAGAGCTGGTGGAGATTACAGAGTTAGGGAGGGTTGTAGGGGCTGGTGGAGGTTACAGAGATAGGGAGGGATGTAGGGGCTGGTGGAGGTTACAGAGATACAGAGGGCTCCAGGGGCTGGAGGACATTACAGAAATAGGGAGGGTTGTAGGGACTGGTGGATGTTACAGAGATAGAGTGGATTGTAGGGACTAGAGGTGGCTACAGAGATAGGGAGGGTTGTAGGGGCTGGAGGAGGTTACAGAGATAGGGAGGGGTGTAGGGGCTGGAGGAGGTTACAGAGATAGGGAGGATTGTTGGGGCTGTAGGAGGTTACAGAGATAGGGAGGGTTGTAGGGACTGGAGGAGGTTACAGAGAGGGAGAGTTGTAGGGGCTGGAGGAGGTTACAGAGATAGGGAGGTATGCAGGGGCTGGAGGTGGTTACAGAGATGGGGAGGGTTGCAGGGGCTGGAGGAGGTTACAGAGATAGGGAGGGGTGTAGGGGCTGGAGGAGGTTGCAGAGATAGGGAGGGGTGTTAGGGCTGGAGGTGTTTACAGAGATAGGGAGGGTTGTAAGATCTGGAGGAGGTGGCAGAGATAGGGAGGGTTGTAGGGACTGGAGGAGGTTACAGAGATAGGGAGGGTTGTAAGGACTAGAGGAAGTAACAGACATAGTGAGGGTTGTAGGGGCTGGTGGAGTTTAGTGAGTTAGGGAGGGTGGTAGGGGCTGATGGATGTTACATAGATAGGAGGCATGTAGGGTCTGGTGGAGGTTAAAGAAATAGGGAGATTTGTAGGAGCTAGTGGAAGTTATAGAGATAGGGAGCGTTATAGGGGCTGGAGGAGTTTAAAGAGATGGGGAGGCTTGTAGGGTCTGGAGGAAGTGACAGAGATATGGAGAGTTGTAGGCGCTGGAGGAGTTGACAGAGAAAGGACTGGTTTAGGGGCTGGAGAAGGTGTGTGAGATAGGGAAGGTTGTAGGGACTGGAGGAGTTGACAGAGATAGAGAGGAGTGTAGGGACTGGAGGAGGTTACAGAGATAGGGAGGGTTGTAGGGGCTGGAGGAGGTTACAGAGATAGGGAGGGGTGTAGGGGCTGGAGGAGGTTACAGAGATAGGGAGGGGTGTAGGGACTGGAGGAGGTTACAGCGATAGGGAGAGTTGTAGGGGCTGGAGGAGGTTACAGAGATAGGGAGGGGTGTACGGACGGGAGGAGGTTACAGAGATAGGGAGAGTTGTAGGGACTGGAGGAGGTGACAGAGATAGAGAGGGGTGTAGAGGCTGGAGGAAGTTATAGAAATAGGGAGGGGTGCAGGGGCTGGAGGACGTTACAGAGATAGGGAGGGTTGTAGGGGCTGGAGGAGGTTACAGAGATAGGGAGGGGTGCAGGGGCTGGAGTAGGTTACAGATTTAGGGGGGGTTGTAGGGACTGGAGGAGGTTACAGACATAGGGAGTGTTGTAGGGGCTGGAGGAGGTTACAGAGATAGGGAGTGTTGTAGGGGCTGGTGGAGGTTACAGAGAGAGGGAGGAGTGTAGGGGCTGGATGAGGTTACTGCGATACAGAGGGGTGCAGGGGCTGGAGGAGGTCACAGAGATAGGGAGGGTTGTAGGGACTGGAGGAGGTTACAGAGATAGGGAGGGTTGTAGGGACTGGAGGAGGTTACAGAGATAGAGAGTGTTGTAGGAACTGGAGGAGCCTACAGAAATAGGGAGGGTTGTTGGGGCTGGACTAGGTTAAAGAGTTTGGGAGTGTTGTAGAGGCTGGTGGAGGTTACATAGATAGGGAGGGGTGTAGAGGCTAGAGGAGGTTATAGAGATAGGGAGTGCTGAAGGGGCTGGAGGAGGCTACAGAGATTGGGAGGGTTGTAGGAGCTGGTGGAGGTTACATAGATATGGAGGGGTGCAGGGGCTGGAGGAGGTTATAGAGATAGGGAGGTTTGTAGGGACTGGAGGAGGGGACCAACATAGGGAGGGGTGTATTGGCTGGTGGAGGTTACAGACATAGTGAGGGTTGAAGGGGCTGGTGTAGTTTAAAGAGATAGGGAGGGTTGTAGGGGCTGGTGGAAGTTACAGATAAGGAGGGTTATCTGAGCTGGAGGAGGTTACAGAGATAGGGAGGGTGTAGGGGGCTGGAGGAGGTTACAGAAATAGGGAGGGTTGTAGGGCCTGGTGAGGTTACAGAGATAGGGAGGGTTGTAGGGGCTGGAGGATATTACAGAGACAAAGAGGGTTGTGGGGGCTGGACGAGGTTACAGAGATAGGGAGGGTTGTAGGGGCTGGAGGAGGTTACAGAGACAGGGAGGGTTGTAGGGGCTGGAGGAGTTTACAGAAATAGGGACGTTGTAGGGGCTGGAGGAGGCTACAGAGTTTGGGAGGTTTGTAGAAGCTGGTGGAGATTACAGAGATAGGGACGTTGTAGGGGCTGGAGGAGGCTACAGAGTTTGGGAGATTTGTAGAAGCTGGTGGAGATTACAGAGACAGGGAGGGATGTAGGGGCTGGAGGAGGTTACAGAGAAAGGGAGGGGTTTAGGGGCTGGAGGAGGTTACAGAGATAGGGAGGGTTGTAGGGGCTGGAGGAGGTTACAGAGATAGGGAGGTGTGTAGGGACTGGAGGAGTTTACAGAGAGAGGGAGGGTTGTAGGGGCTGGTGGTGGTTACAGAGATATGGACGGTTGTAGAGGCTGGAGGAGGTTACAGAGATAGGGAGGTGTGTAGGGGCTGGAGGAGGTTACAGAGATAGGGAGGTGTGTAGGGACTGGAGGAGGTTACAGATTTAGGGAGGGTTGTAGGGACTGGAGGAGGTTACAGAGATAGGGAGGGGTGTAGGGGCTGGAGGAGGTTAAAGAGATAGGGAGGGTTGTAGGGGCTGGAGGAGGCTACAGAGTTTGGGAAGGTTGAAAGAGCTGGTGGAGATTATAGAGATAGGGAGGGGTGTGGGGAGCTGGAGGAGGTTACAGAGATAGGGAGGGGTGTAGGGGCTGGAGGAGATTACAGAGATAGGGAGGGTTGTAAGGGCTGGTGGAGGTTACAGAGATAGGAAGTGTTGTAAGGGCTGCTGGAGGTTACAGAGATAGGGAGCATTATAGGGGCTGGAGGGGGTTACAGAGATACAGAGGGGTCCAGGGGCTGGAGGGGGTTACAGAGATACAGAGGGGTCCAGGGGCTGGAGGACATTACAGAAATAGAGTGGGTTGTAGGGACTGGAGTTGGCTACAGAGATGGGGAGGTTTGTAGGGGCTGGTGGAGGTTAAAGAAATAGGGAGATTTGTAGGAGGTGGTGGAAGTTATAGAGATAGGGAGGGTTATAGGGGCTGGAGGAGGTTAAAGAGATAGGGAGGATTGTAGGGGCTGGAGGAAGTGACAGCGATATGGAGTTTTGTAGGTGCTGGAGGAGTTGACAGAGAAAGGACTGGTTGTAGGGGCTGGAGGAGGTGTCTGAGATAGGGAAGGTTGTAGGCACTGGAGGAGTTGACAGAGATAGGGAGGGATGTAGGGGCTGGAGGAGGTTACAGAGAAAGGGAGGGGTTTAGGGGCTGGAGGCGGTTACAGAGATAGGGAGGGTTGTAGGGGCTGGAGGAGGTTACAGAGATAGGGAGGTGTGTAGGGACTGGAGGAGTTTACAGAGATAGGGAGGGTTGTAGGGGGCTGGAGGAGGTTACAGAGAGAAGGAGGGGTGTAGGGGCTGGAGGAGGTTACAGAGATAGGGAGGGGTGTAGGGGCTGGAGAAGTTTACAGAGATAGGGAGGGGTGTTGGGGCTGGAGGAGGTTACAGAGATAGGGAGGGGTGTAGGGGCTGGAGGAGGTTACAGAGATAGGGAGGGGTGTACGGGCTGGAGGAGGTTACAGAGATAGGGACGGTTGTAGAGGCTGGAGGAGGTTACAGAGATAGGGAGGTGTGTAGGGACTGGAGGAGGTTACAGATTTAGGGAGGGTTGTAGGGACTGGAGGAGGTTACAGAGATAGGGAGGGTGGTAGGGGCTGGAGGATGTGACAGAGATAGGGCGGGTCATAGGGACTGGAGGAGGTGACAGTGATATGGAGGGTTGTAGTTGCTGGAGGAGTTGACAGAGATAGGGAGGCTTGTAGGGGCTGATGGAAGTGACATAGATAGGGATAGTCTTAGGGACTGGAGGAGGTGACAGCAATATGGAGGGTTGTTGGTGCTGGAGGAGTTGACAGAGAAAGGACTTGTAGCGGCTGAAGGACGTGAATGAGATAGGGAGGGTTGTAGTGTCTGTTGGAGGTTAAAGAGATAGGGAGGGTTGTAGGGGCTGGAGGAGGCTACAGAGTTTGGGAGGGTTGAAAGAGCTGGTGGAGATTACAGAGATAGGGAGTGTTGTAGGGGCTGGATGAGGTTACAGAGATAGGGAGGGTTGTAAGGGCTGCTGGAGGTTACAGAGATAGGAAGTGTTGTAGGGGCTGGTGGAGGTTACAGAGATACAGAGGGGTCCAGGGGCTGGAGGACATTACAGAAATAGAGTGGGTTGTAGGGACTGGAGTTGGCTACAGAGATGGGGAGGTTTGTAGGGGCTGGTGGAGGTTAAAGAAATAGGGAGATTTGTAGGAGGTGGTGGAAGTTATAGAGATAGGGAGGGTTATAGGGGCTGGAGGATGTTAAAGAGATAGGGAGGATTGTAGGGGCTGGAGGAAGTGACAGCGATATGGAGTGTTGTAGGTGCTGGAGGAGTTGACAGAGAAAGGACTGGTTGTAGGGGCTGGAGGAGGTGTCTGAGATAGGGAAGGTTGTAGGCACTGGAGGAGTTGACAAAGATAGGGAGGGTTGTAGGGACTGGAGGAGGTGACAGAGATAGGGAGGGTTGTCGGGGCTGGTGGAGTTTAAAGTGATAGGGAGGAGTGTAGGTGCTGGAGGAGGCTACAGAGTTGTGGAGAGTTGTAAGAGCTGGTGGAGATTATAGAGATAGAGAGGGCTGTAAGGGTTGGTGGAGGTTACAGAGATAGGAAGTGTTGTAGGGGCTGGTGGAGGTTACAGAGATAGGGAGCATTATAGGGGCTGGAGTAGGTTACAAAGATAGGGACATTTGTAGGGGCTGGAGGAGGTTGCAGAGATAGGGAGGGTAGTAGGGGCTAGAGGAGGTTACAGAGATAGGGAGGGTTGTAGGGGCTGGTGGAAGTTACAGATTTAGGGAGGGTTGCAGGGACTGGAGGAGGTGAAAGACATAGAGAGGGGTTTACGGGCTGCAGGAGTTGACAGAAATATGGATGTGGGTAGGGGCTGTAGGAGGTGACAGAGATAGATAGGGCTGTAATGACTGGAGGAGGTGACAGAGATAGGGAGGGTCGTAGGGGCTAGAGGAGGTGAATGAGATAGGAAGGGTCGTAGTGACTGGAGGAGTTGAAAGAGATACAGAGGGTGGTAGGAGCTGGAGGAGGTGACAGATATAGGGAGGGTCGTAGGGACTGGAGGAGGTTACAGAGATAGGGAGGGTTTAAGAGGCTGGAGGAGGTTACAGAGATAGGGAGGGTCGTAGGGACTGGAAGAGGTAACAGAGATAGGGAGGGTTGTAGGTACTGGAGGAGGTTACAGAGATAGGGAGGGGTGTATGCGCTGGAGGAGTTTACAGAGATAGGGATGGTTGTAGGGGCTGGAGGAGGTTACAGAGATAGGGAGGGTTTAAGGGGCTGGAGGAGGTTACAGAGATAGGGAGGTGCGTAGGGACTGGAAGAGGTAACAGAGATAGGGAGGGTTGTAGGTACTGGAGGAGGTTACAGAGATAGGGTGGCTTGTATGGGCTGGAGGAGGTTACAGAGTCAAGGAGTGTTGTAGGGGCTGGAGAAGGTTACAGAGCTAGGGAGGGTTGTAGGGGCTGGTGGAGATGAAAGACATATGGAGGGGTGCAGGGGCTGGTGGAGTTTACAGAGATAGGGAGGGTTGTAGGGGCTAGAGGAGGTGAATGAGATAGGAAGGGTCGTAGTGACTGGAGGAGTTGAAAGAGATACAGAGGGTGGTAGGAGCTGGAGGAGGTGACAGATATAGGGAGGGTCGTAGGGACTGGAGGAGGTTACAGAGATAGGGAGGAGTGCAGGGGCTGGAGGAGTTTACAGAGAAAGGGAGGGGTAGGAACTGGAAGGGGTTACAGAGTTAGGGAGGGTTGTAGGGGTTGGAGGGGGTTACAGAGATAGGGAGGGTTGTAGGGGCTGGAGGGGGTTACAGAGATAGGGAGGGTTGTAGGGGCTGGAGGAGGTTACAGAGATAGGGAGGGTGTAGGGGCTGGAGGAGGTTACAGAGATAGGGAGGGTTGTAGGGGCTGGAGGAGGTTACAGAGATAGGGAGGGTTGTAGGGGCTGGAGGAGGTTACAGAGATGTGGAGGGTGTAGGGACTGGAGGAGGTTACAGAGATAGGGAGGGTTGTAGGGGCTGGAGGAGGTAACAGAGATAGGGAGGGGTGTAGGGGCTGGTGGAGATGACAGATATACGGAGGGGTGCAGGGGCTGGTGGAGCTTACAGAGATAGGAAGGGTTGTAGGGGCTCGAGGAGGTGAATGAAATAGGAAGGGTCGTAGGGACTGGAGGAGTTGAAAGAGATACGGAGGGTGGTAGGGGCTGGAGGAGGTGACAGATATAGGGAGGGTTGTAGGGACTGGAGGAGGTTACGGAGATAGGGAGGAGTGCAGGGGCTGGTGGAGTTTACGGAAATAAGGAGGGTTGTAAGGGCTAGAGGAGGTGAATGAGATAGCGAGGGTTGTAGGGACTCGAGGAGGTTACATGAGATAGCGAGGGTTGTAGGGACTGGAGGAGGTTACAGAGATAGGGAGGGTTGTAGGGACTGGAGGAGATTACAGGGATAGAGAGGTTTGTAGGGACTGGAGGAGCTTACAGAGATAGGCTGGGTTGTAGGGGCTGGAGGGGTTTACAGAGATAGGGAGTGTTGTCGGGTTTGGAGGAGGTTACAGAGATAGGGAGGGTTGTAGGGGCTGGAGGAGGTTACAGAGATAGGGAGGGTTGTAGGGGCTGGAGGAGGTTACAGAGATAGGGAGGGTTGTAGGGGCTGGAGGAGGTTACAGAGATAGGGAGGGTTGTAGGGGTTGCAGGAGTTTACAGAGATAGCGAGAGTTGTAGGGGCTGGAGGGGGTTACAGAGATAGGGAGGGTTGTAGGGGCTGGAGGAGGTTACAGAGATAGGGAGGTTTGTAGGGGTTGGAGGAGGTTACAGAGATAGGGAGGGTTGTAGGGGCTCGAGGGGGTTACAGTGATAGGGAGGGTTGTAGGGGCTGGAGGAAGTTACAGAGATAGGGCGGGTTGTAGGGGCTGGAGGAGTTTACAGAGATAGGGAGGGTTGTAGGGGCTGGAGGAGGTTACAGAGATAGGGAGGGTTGTAGGGGCTGGTGGAGGTTACAGAGATGGGGAGGGGTGTAGGGACTGTAGGAGGTTACAGAGAGAGGGAGGGTTGTAGGGGCTGGAGGAGGTTACAGAGATAGGGAGGTTTGTAGGTGCTGGAGGAGGTTACAGAGATAGGGAGGGGTGTAGGGACTGGAGGAGGTTACCGAGATAGGGAGGGTAGTAGGGGCTGGAGGAGGTTACAGAGATAGGGAGGGTTGTAGTGTGCTGGAGGAGGTTACAGAGATAGGGAGGGGTGTAGGGGCTGGAAGAGGTTACCGAGTCAGGGAGTGTTGTAGGGGCTGGAGGAGGTTACAGCGATAGGGAGGGTTGTAGAGGCTGGTGGAGATGACAGACATAGGGAGGGGTGCAGTGGCTGGTGGAGTTTACAGAGATAGGGAGGGTTGTAGGGGCTAGAGGAGGTGAATGAGATAGGGAGGGTTGTAGGGGCTGGAGGAGGTTACAGAGATAGGGAGCATTTTTGGGGCTGGAGGAGGTTACAGAGATAGGGAGGGGTGTAGGGGCTGGAGAAGGTTACAGAGATAGGGAGGGTTGTAGGGGCTGGAGGAGGGTACATAGATAGGGAGGGTTATAGGGGCTAGAGGAGGTTACAGAGATAGGGAGGGTTGTAGGGATTGGAAGAGGTAACAGAGATAGGGAGGGTTGTAGGAACTGGAGGAGGTTACAGAGATAGGGAGGGTTTTAGGGGCTGGAGGAGGTTATAGAAATAGGGCGTGTTGTAGGGACTGGAGGAGGTTACAGAGATAGGGAGGGTTGTAGGGTTGGAGGAGGTTACAGAGATAGTGAGGGTTGTAGGGACTGGAGGAGGTTACAGAGAAGGGAGGGTTGTAGGGGCTGGAGGAGTTTACAGAGATAGGGAGTGTCGTAGGGACTGGAGGAGCTGATAGAGATTGGGTTGTAGGGGGCTGGAGGAGGGTACAGAGATAGTGAGGATTGTAGGGACTGGAGGAGGTTACAGAGATAGGGAGGGTTGTAGGGGCTGGAGGAGGTTACAGAGATAGGGAGGGTTGTAGGGGCTGGAGGAGGTTACAGAGATAGGGAGGGTTGTAGGGGCTGGAGAAGGTTACAGAGATAGGGAGGATTGTAGGGACTGGAGGAGGTTACAGAGATAGGGAGGGGTGTAGGGGCTGGAGGAGGTTACAGAGATAGGGAGGGTTGTAGGGGCTGGAGGAGGGTACAGAGATAGGGAGCGTTGTACGGACTGGAGGAAGTGACAGAGAGAGGGAAGGTTGTTAAGGCTGGTTTATAGGTGATATAGAGAGATAGAGGGAAAGAGAGAGAGAGGGAGAGAGAGGGACAGAGGCAGTGATCGACGAGAGAGATAGAGAGAGAGAGAGAGAGGGAGAGAGGAAAAGGGTGAGAGATTGAGAGAGGGAGAGAGAGAGGGAGGGAGAGAGAGACAGAGAGGGAGAGAGAGCGAGAGAGAGAGAAATGGAAAGAGAGAGAGGGAGAGAGAGATGGCAGAGAGAGACAGGGTGAAACATAGAGGGACAGAGACAGAGAGAAGGAGAGAGAGAGACAGAGAGAAGGAGAGAGATAGAAAGGGGGAATGAGAGAGAGAGAGAGGGAGAGAGACAGAGAGACAGAGTGAAACTGAGAGAGAGACAGAGAGAAGACGAGAGAGAGAAAGGGGGAATGAGAGAGAGAGCGGGAGGGAGGGAGAGAGAGACAGAGAGAGACAGAGTGAAACAGAGAGAGAGAGGCACAGAGAGACAGAGAGAGAGTGAGAGTGAGAGAGAGAGAGACAGAGTGAAACGGAGAGAGAGTGAGAGGCAGAGAGAAGCAGAGAGAGAGAAAGGGGGAATGAGAGAGAGAGTGGGAGGGAGGGAGAGAGAGACAGAGAGAGACAGAGTGAAACAGAGAGAGAGAGGCACAGAGAGACAGAGAGAGAGTGAGAGTGAGAGAGAGAGAGACAGAGTGAAACGGAGAGAGAGAGAGAGGCAGAGAGAAACAGAGAGAGAGAAAGGGGGAATGAGAGAGACAGAGACAGAGAGGCAGAGATAGACAGAGTGAAACAGAGAGAGAGAGAGAGAGAGTGAGAGGCAGAGAGAAGCAGAGAGGAGAGAAAGGGGGAATGAATGACAGCCTGACTGATTGAGAAGGTGTTCAGTGGGGAGGGCCGTTCGAGGAGTCCCAGGGTCTCATGCCCGGAGGTGGTGACAGGGGCGCTGGGCAGTCGTGGCCAGGAAGTGGTGGGGGGGGTGTCGGTCCTGAGGGACTGCTGCACTGTCAGAGGGTCAGTGCTGAGGGAGCGCTGCACTGTCGGAGGGTCAGCGCTGAGGGGGCGCCGCATTGTCGGAGGGTCAGTGCTGAGGGAGAGCCGCACTGTGGGAGGGTCAGGGCTGAGGGGAGCGCCGCACTGTCGGAGGGTCAACGCTGAGGGAGCGCTGCACTGTCGGAGGGTCATGCTGAGGGAGAGCCGCGCTGTGGGAGGGTCAGTGCTGAGGGAGCGCCGCACTATGAGAGGGTCAGCGCTGAGGGAGCGCAGTGCTGTGGGAGGGTCAGTGCTGAGGGAGCACAGCACTGTCGGAGGGTCAGCGCTGAGGGAGCGCCGCACTGTCGGTGGGTCAACGCTGAGGGAGCGCCGCACTGTCGGAGGGTCAGAGCTGAGGGAGCGCCGCACTGTCGGAGGATTAGTGCTGAGGGAGCGCCGCACTGTCGGAGGGTCAGTGCTGAGGGAGAGCCGTACTGTCGGAGGGTCAGTGCTGAGGGAGCGCCGCACTGTCGGAGGGTCGATGCTGGGGGAGCGCCGCACTGTCGGAGGGTCAGCGCTGAGGGAGCGCCGCACTGTGGGAGGGTCAGTGCTGAGGGAGCGCCGCACTGTGGGAGGGTCAGTTCTGAGGGAGAGCCGCACTGTGGGAGGGTCAGTGCTGAGGGAGCGCCGCACTGTCGGAGGGTCAGTGCTGAGGGAGCGCCGCACTGTCAGAGGGTCAGTGCTGAGGGACTGCCACACTATCGGAGGGTCAGCACTGAGGGAGCGCCGCGCTGTCGGAGGGTCAGTGCAGAGGGAGAGCCACACTGTCGGAGGGTCAGCGCTGAGGGAGCGCCGCACTGTAGGAGGGTCAGTGCTGAGGGCGCGCCGCACTGTCGGAGGGTCGGCACTGAGGGAGCGCCGCGCTGTCGGAGGGTCAGTGCTGAGGGAGAGCCGCACTGTCGGCGGGTCAGTGCTGAGGGAGCGCCGCATTGTCAGAGGGTCAGTGCTGAGGGACTGCCACACTATCGGAGGGTCAGCACTGAGGGAGCGCCGCGCTGTCGGAGGGTCAGTGCAGAGGGAGAGCCGCACTGTCGAGGGTCAGCGCTGAGGGAGTGCCGCACTGTCGGAGGGGTCAGCGCTGAGGGGAGAGCCGCACTGTGGGAGGGTCAGCGCTGAGGGAGCGCCGCACTGTCTGGAGGGTCAGTGCTGAGGGAGTGCTGCACTGTGGGAGGGTCAGCGCTGAGGGAGCGCCGCACTGTCTGGAGGGTCAGCGCTGAGGGAGCGCCGCACTGTCTGGAGGGTCAGCTGTGCGAATCGGTCGCCTCCTCTCCTACTCTCACAAACGTTCCCAAGACGAAGAAGCTGCCCCCTCGCCTGTGGAGCAGCTGTGTATATGTGTGTGTGTGAGTGTGTGTGTGTGGTGGGGGTGGGGGTGGGGTA
Source organism: Isurus oxyrinchus (assembly GCA_026770705.1). Lineage (NCBI taxonomy): Eukaryota > Metazoa > Chordata > Chondrichthyes > Lamniformes > Lamnidae > Isurus > Isurus oxyrinchus. The sequence goes on along the minus strand of JANJGN010000914.1, from coordinate 799 downwards.
AGGGGCCAGGCCGAAGAGGGCCTTCATCTGCTGGCTCTCGTCTCCCCCGTCGGAGAGGGGAGAGCCGCAAGCGAGCGGAGCCGGTGTCAGGCCCGCCGATGCTCGCTGCCGGCTCCTTCGGTGGCTGGGCTGTTCTCTTTCCTTTGGGGGCGTTTGAAGGTTCGAAGTGTCGTGTGGCATTGGGCAGAAGTGGGAGAGGGAGCCTGATTGAAGTCTGTCTGGTTTCCACCCAACGCATCCTGTTATTAAAAGGCTGATTACAACCATAATTGAGGATGGCTGGGGAATGTACTTTGAGGTTGGGAGTGCAGAGCTGGGACAATTTGTACTCCCCTTCTTCCTCTATCTCTCTCACTCTCTCTCTCTCTCTCTCTCCGATCCCCACCCCCCATCTATTACACATGTCCTTCCAGCAAAGCACAGGCACCTTCTTCCCTCTCTCCGCAGCAGAGGTCCAGCCCGTACCTTCAGCTACTCCGGGACACCGATGTCCACGTGTCCCATTCGCCCCATCCCTCCTTACCACCCCCCCACCACCAACTCCCTGTCGAACGCTGACCCACACTGGCTCCCGGTTTGGCAAAGCCTCGATTTCAATAGTCTCACCGATGTACTCAACTCCTGCCTCGTCACCAACCCCCTCCCTATCTCTGTAACCTCCTCCAGACCCTACAACCCTCCCTATCTCTGTAAACTCCTCCAGACCCTACAACCCTCCCTATCTCTGTAACCCCCTCCAGACCCTACAAACCTTCCCTATCTCTGGAACCTCCTCCAGCCACTACAACCCTCCCTATCT
>JANJGN010000913.1:0-238410 GCA_026770705.1 Isurus oxyrinchus | reverse complement strand
GATGCACTGTTACACGGTCAGTACTGAGGGAGTGCCGCTCTGTTACACAATCAGTGCTGAGGGAGGGCGGCACTGTTACACGGTCAGTGCTGAGGGAGTGCCGCACTGTTACACGGTCAGTGCTGAGGGAGTGCTGCACTGTTACACGGTCATTACTGAGGGAGTGCTGCACTGTTACACGGTCAGTGTTGAGGGTGGGATGCACTGTTACACGGTCAGTGCTGAGTGAGTGCAGCACTGTAACACGGTTAGTGCTGAGGGAGTGCCTCACTTACACGGTCAGTGCTGAGGGAGGGCCGCACTGTGACACGGTCAGTGCTGAGGGAGTGGCGCACTGTTACACGGTCAGTGCTGAGGGAATGCTGCACTGTTACACGGTCAGTGCTGAGGGACTGCAGCAATGTTACACGGTTAGTGCTGAGGGAATGCTGCACTGTTACACGGTCAGTGCTGAGGGTGGGACGCACTGTTACACGGTCAGTGTTGAGGGTGGGATGCACTGTTACATGGTAAGTGTTGAGGGAGTGCTGCACTGTTACACGGTTAGTGCTGAGGGAGGGCCGCTCTGTTACACGGTCAGTACTGGGGGAGTGCCGCACTGTTCCACGGTCAGTGCTGAGGGAGTGCTGCACTGTTACACGATCAGTGCTGACGGAGGTCCGCACTGTTACACGGTCAGTGCTTAGGAAGTACTGAACTGTTACACGATCAGTGCTGAGGGAGTGCCGCAATGTTACACGGTCAGTGCTGAGGGAGTGCTGCACTTTTACACGGTCAGTGCTGAGGGAGTGCCGCACTGTTACACGGTCAGTGCTGAGGGTATGATGCACTGTTACACAGTCAGTGCTGAGGGAGGGCCGCATTGTTACACGGTCAGTGCTGAGGGAGTGCCGCACTGTTACACGGTCAGTGCTGAGGGAGTGGCGCACTGTTACACGGTCAGTGCTTAGGAAGTACTGCACTGTTACACAGTCAGTGCTGAGGGAGTGCCGCACTGTTACACGGTCAGTGCTGAGGGTGGGATGCACTGTTACACGGTCAGTACTGAGGGAGTGCCACACTGTTACACAGTCAGTGCTGAGGGAGGGCCGCACTGTTACACGGTCAGTGCTGAGGGAGTGCCGCACTGTTACACGGTCAGTGCTGAGTGAGTGCTGCACTGTTACACGGTCAGTGCTGAGGGAATTCTGCACTTTTACACGGTCAGTGCTGAGGGAGTGCCGCACTGTTACACGGTCATTACTGAGGGAGTGCTGCACTGTTACACGGTCAGAGTTGAGGGTGGGATGCACTGTTACGCGGTCAGTGCTGAGGGAGTGCTGCACTGTTACACGGTCAGTGCTGAGGGAGTGCTGCACTGTTACACGGTCATTACTGAGGGAGTGCTGCACTGTTACACGGTCATTACTGAGGGAGTGCTGCACTGTTACACGGTCAGTGCTGAGGGATCGCCGCACTGTTACACGGTCATTACTGAGGGAGTGCCGCACTGTTACACGGTCAGCACTGAGGGAGTTCTGCACTGTTACACGGTCAGTGTTGAGGGAGCGCTGCACTATTACACGCTCAGTGCTGAGGGAGTGCTGCACTGTTACACGGTCAGTGCTGAGGGATTGCCGTCCTTTTACAGGGTCAGTGCTGAGGGAATTCCGCACTGTTACACGGTCAGTACTGATGGAGTGCCGCACTTTTACACGGTCAGTGCTGAGGGTATGATGCACTGTTACACGGTCAGTACTGAGGGAGTGCCGCTCTGTTACACAATCAGTGCTGAGGGAGGGCGGCACTGTTACACGGTCAGTGCTGAGGGAGTGCCGCACTGTTACACGGTCAGTGCTGAGGGAGTGCTGCACTGTTACACGGTCATTACTGAGGGAGTGCTGCACTGTTACACGGTCAGTGTTGAGGGTGGGATGCACTGTTACACGGTCAGTGCTGAGTGAGTGCAGCACTGTAACACGGTTAGTGCTGAGGGAATGCTGCACTGTTACACGGTCAGTGCTGAGGGAGTGCTGCACTGTTACACGGTCAGTGCTGAGGGACTGCAGCAATGTTACATGGTCAGTGCTGAGGGAATGCTGCACTGTTACACGGTCAGTGCTGAGGGACTGCAGCAATGTTACACGGTTAGTGCTGAGGGAATGCTGCACTGTTACATGGTCAGTGCTGAGGGTGGGACGCACTGTTACACGGTCAGTGTTGAGGGTGGGATGCACTGTTACATGGTAAGTGTTGAGGGAGTGCTGCACTGTTACACGGTTAGTGCTGAGGGAGGGCCGCTCTGTTACACGGTCAGTACTGGGGGAGAGCCGCACTGTTACACGGTCAGTACTGGGGGAGTGCCGCACTGTTCCACGGTCAGTGCTGAGGGAGTGCTGCACTGTTACACGATCAGTGCTGACGGAGGTCCGCACTGTTACACGGTCAGTGCTTAGGAAGTACTGAACTGTTACACGATCAGTGCTGAGGGAGTGCCGCAATGTTACACGGTCAGTGCTGAGGGAGTGCTGCACTTTTACACGGTCAGTGCTGAGGGAGTGCCGCACTGTTACACGGTCAGTGCTGAGGGTATGATGCACTGTTACACAGTCAGTGCTGAGGGAGGGCCGCATTGTTACACGGTCAGTGCTGAGGGAGTGCCGCACTGTTACACGGTCAGTGCTGAGGGAGTGCCGCACTGTTACACGGTCAGTGCTTAGGAAGTACTGCACTGTTACACAGTCAGTGCTGAGGGAGTGCCGCACTGTTACACGGTCAGTGCTGAGGGTGGGATGCACTGTTACACGGTCAGTACTGAGGGAGTGCCACACTGTTACACAGTCAGTGCTGAGGGAGGGCCGCACTGTTACACGGTCAGTGCTGAGGGAGTGCCGCACTGTTACACGGTCAGTGCTGAGTGAGTGCTGCACTGTTACACGGTCAGTGCTGAGGGAATTCTGCACTTTTACACGGTCAGTGCTGAGGGAGTGCCGCACTGTTACACGGTCAGTGCTGAGGGACTGCCGAACTCTTACACGGTCAGTGCTGAGGGAGGGCCGCACTGTTACATGGTCAGTGCTGAGGGACTGCCGAACTGTTACACGGTCAGTGCTGAGGGAGGGCCGCACTGTGACACGGTCAGTGCTGAGGGAGGGCCGCACTGTTACACGGTCAGTGCTGAGGGATCTCCGCACTGTTGCACGGTCAGTGCTGAGGGAGTGCTGCACTGTTACACGGTCAGCACTGACGGAGTGCCGCACTGTTACACGGTCAGTGCTGACGCAGTGCTGCACTGTTACACGGTCAGTGCTGAGGGAGGGCCACACTGTTACACGGTCAGTGTTGAGGGTGGAATGCACTGTTACACGGTCAGTGCTGACGGAGTGCCGCACTGTTACACGGTCAGTGTTGAGGGTGGAATGCACTGTTACACGGTCAGTGCTGACGGAGTGCCGCACTGTTACACGGTCAGGGCTGAGCGAGTGCTGCACTGTTGCACAGTCAATGCTGAGGGAGCGCCGGACTGTTACACGGTCATTACTGAGGGAGTGCTGCACTGTTACACGGTCAGTGTTGAGGGTGGAATGCACTGTTACACGGTCAGTGCGGAGGGAGTGTAGCACTGTTACACGGTTAGTGATGAGGGAATGCCGCAATGTTACACGGTCAGTGCTGAGGGAGTGCCGCACTGTTACACGATCAGTGCTGAGGGAGTGCCGCACTGTTACACGGTCAGTGCTGAGGGAGGGCCGCACTGTTACACGGTCAGTGCTGAGGGTGGGCCGCACTGTTACACGGTCAGTGTTGAGGGTGGGATGCACTGTTACACGGTCAGTGCTGAGGGAGTGCTGCACTGTTACACGGTCATTACTGAGGGAGTGCTGCACTGTTACACGGTCAGAGTTGAGGGTGGGATGCACTGTTACGCGGTCAGTGCTGAGGGAGTGCTGCACTGTTACACGGTCAGTGCTGAGGGAGTGCTGCACTGTTACACGGTCATTACTGAGGGAGTGCCGCACTGTTACACGGTCATTACTGAGGGAGTGCTGCACTGTTACACGGTCAGCACTGACGGAGTGCCGCACTGTTACACGGTCAGTGCTGACGCAGTGCTGCACTGTTACACGGTCAGTGCTGAGGGAGGGCCACACTGTTACACGGTCAGTGTTGAGGGTGGAATGCACTGTTACACGGTCAGTGCTGACGGAGTGCCGCACTGTTACATGGTCAGTGTTGAGGGTGGAATGCACTGTTACACGGTCAGTGCTGACGGAGTGCCGCACTGTTACACGGTCAGGGCTGAGCGAGTGCTGCACTGTTGCACAGTCAATGCTGAGGGAGCGCCGGACTGTTACACGGTCATTACTGAGGGAGTGCTGCACTGTTACACGGTCAGTGTTGAGGGTGGAATGCACTGTTACACGGTCAGTGCTGAGGTATTGCTGCACTGTTACACGGTCAGTGCTGAGGGAGTGTAGCACTGTTACACGGTTAGTGATGAGGGAATGCCGCAATGTTACACGGTCAGTGCTGAGGGAGTGCCGCACTGTTACACGATCAGTGCTGAGGGAGTGCCGCACTGTTACACGGTCAGTGCTGAGGGAGGGCCGCACTGTTACACGGTCAGTGCTGAGGGTGGGCCGCACTGTTACACGGTCAGTGTTGAGGGTGGGATGCACTGTTACACGGTCAGTGCTGAGGGAGTGCTGCACTGTTACACGGTCATTACTGAGGGAGTGCTGCACTGTTACACGGTCAGAGTTGAGGGTGGGATGCACTGTTACGCGGTCAGTGCTGAGGGAGGGCCACACTGTTACACGGTCAGTGTTGAGGGTGGAATGCACTGTTACACGGTCAGTGCTGACGGAGTGCCGCACTGTTACACGGTCAGTGTTGAGGGTGGAATGCACTGTTACACGGTCAGTGCTGACGGAGTGCCGCACTGTTACACGGTCAGGGCTGAGCGAGTGCTGCACTGTTGCACAGTCAATGCTGAGGGAGCGCCGGACTGTTACACGGTCATTACTGAGGGAGTGCTGCACTGTTACACGGTCAGTGTTGAGGGTGGAATGCACTGTTACACGGTCAGTGCTGAGGTATTGCTGCACTGTTACACGGTCAGTGCTGAGGGAGTGCCGCACTGTTACACGATCAGTGCTGAGGGAGTGCCGCACTGTTACACGGTCATTACTGAGGGAGTGCTGCACTGTTACACGGTCAGAGTTGAGGGTGGGATGCACTGTTACGCGGTCAGTGCTGAGGGAGTGCTGCACTGTTACACGGTCAGTGCTGAGGGAGTGCTGCACTGTTACACGGTCATTACTGAGGGAGTGCTGCACTGTTACACGGTCATTACTGAGGGAGTGCTGCACTGTTACACGGTCAGTGCTGAGGGATCGCCGCACTGTTACACGGTCATTACTGAGGGAGTGCCGCACTGTTACACGGTCAGCACTGAGGGAGTTCTGCACTGTTACACGGTCAGTGTTGAGGGAGCGCTGCACTATTACACGCTCAGTGCTGAGGGAGTGCTGCACTGTTACACGGTCAGTGCTGAGGGATTGCCGTCCTTTTACAGGGTCAGTGCTGAGGGAATTCCGCACTGTTACACGGTCAGTACTGATGGAGTGCCGCACTTTTACACGGTCAGTGCTGAGGGTATGATGCACTGTTACACGGTCAGTACTGAGGGAGTGCCGCTCTGTTACACAATCAGTGCTGAGGGAGGGCGGCACTGTTACACGGTCAGTGCTGAGGGAGTGCCGCACTGTTACACGGTCAGTGCTGAGGGAGTGCTGCACTGTTACACGGTCATTACTGAGGGAGTGCTGCACTGTTACACGGTCAGTGTTGAGGGTGGGATGCACTGTTACACGGTCAGTGCTGAGTGAGTGCAGCACTGTAACACGGTTAGTGCTGAGGGAGTGCCTCACTTACACGGTCAGTGCTGAGGGAGGGCCGCACTGTGACACGGTCAGTGCTGAGGGAGTGGCGCACTGTTACACGGTCAGTGCTGAGGGAATGCTGCACTGTTACACGGTCAGTGCTGAGGGACTGCAGCAATGTTACACGGTTAGTGCTGAGGGAATGCTGCACTGTTACACGGTCAGTGCTGAGGGTGGGACGCACTGTTACACGGTCAGTGTTGAGGGTGGGATGCACTGTTACATGGTAAGTGTTGAGGGAGTGCTGCACTGTTACACGGTTAGTGCTGAGGGAGGGCCGCTCTGTTACACGGTCAGTACTGGGGGAGTGCCGCACTGTTCCACGGTCAGTGCTGAGGGAGTGCTGCACTGTTACACGATCAATGCTGACGGAGGTCCGCACTGTTACACGGTCAGTGCTTAGGAAGTACTGAACTGTTACACGATCAGTGCTGAGGGAGTGCCGCAATGTTACACGGTCAGTGCTGAGGGAGTGCTGCACTTTTACACGGTCAGTGCTGAGGGAGTGCCGCACTGTTACACGGTCAGTGCTGAGGGTATGATGCACTGTTACACAGTCAGTGCTGAGGGAGGGCCGCATTGTTACACGGTCAGTGCTGAGGGAGTGCCGCACTGTTACACGGTCAGTGCTGAGGGAGTGGCGCACTGTTACACGGTCAGTGCTTAGGAAGTACTGCACTGTTACACAGTCAGTGCTGAGGGAGTGCCGCACTGTTACACGGTCAGTGCTGAGGGTGGGATGCACTGTTACACGGTCAGTACTGAGGGAGTGCCACACTGTTACACAGTCAGTGCTGAGGGAGGGCCGCACTGTTACACGGTCAGTGCTGAGGGAGTGCCGCACTGTTACACGGTCAGTGCTGAGTGAGTGCTGCACTGTTACACGGTCAGTGCTGAGGGAATTCTGCACTTTTACACGGTCAGTGCTGAGGGAGTGCCGCACTGTTACACGGTCAGTGCTGAGGGACTGCCGAACTCTTACACGGTCAGTGCTGAGGGAGGGCCGCACTGTTACATGGTCAGTGCTGAGGGACTGCCGAACTGTTACACGGTCAGTGCTGAGGGAGGGCCGCACTGTGACACGGTCAGTGCTGAGGGAGGGCCGCACTGTTACACGGTCAGTGCTGAGGGATCTCCGCACTGTTGCACGGTCAGTGCTGAGGGAGTGCTGCACTGTTACACGGTCAGCACTGACGGAGTGCCGCACTGTTACACGGTCAGTGCTGACGCAGTGCTGCACTGTTACACGGTCAGTGCTGAGGGAGGGCCACACTGTTACACGGTCAGTGTTGAGGGTGGAATGCACTGTTACACGGTCAGTGCTGACGGAGTGCCGCACTGTTACACGGTCAGTGTTGAGGGTGGAATGCACTGTTACACGGTCAGTGCTGACGGAGTGCCGCACTGTTACACGGTCAGGGCTGAGCGAGTGCTGCACTGTTGCACAGTCAATGCTGAGGGAGCGCCGGACTGTTACACGGTCATTACTGAGGGAGTGCTGCACTGTTACACGGTCAGTGTTGAGGGTGGAATGCACTGTTACACGGTCAGTGCTGAGGGAGTGTAGCACTGTTACACGGTTAGTGATGAGGGAATGCCGCAATGTTACACGGTCAGTGCTGAGGGAGTGCCGCACTGTTACACGATCAGTGCTGAGGGAGTGCCGCACTGTTACACGGTCAGTGCTGAGGGAGGGCCGCACTGTTACACGGTCAGTGCTGAGGGTGGGCCGCACTGTTACACGGTCAGTGTTGAGGGTGGGATGCACTGTTACACGGTCAGTGCTGAGGGAGTGCTGCACTGTTACACGGTCATTACTGAGGGAGTGCTGCACTGTTACACGGTCAGAGTTGAGGGTGGGATGCACTGTTACGCGGTCAGTGCTGAGGGAGTGCTGCACTGTTACACGGTCAGTGCTGAGGGAGTGCTGCACTGTTACACGGTCATTACTGAGGGAGTGCCGCACTGTTACACGGTCATTACTGAGGGAGTGCTGCACTGTTACACGGTCAGCACTGACGGAGTGCTGCACTGTTACACGGTCAGTGCTGACGCAGTGCTGCACTGTTACACGGTCAGTGCTGAGGGAGGGCCACACTGTTACACGGTCAGTGTTGAGGGTGGAATGCACTGTTACACGGTCAGTGCTGACGGAGTGCCGCACTGTTACATGGTCAGTGTTGAGGGTGGAATGCACTGTTACACGGTCAGTGCTGACGGAGTGCCGCACTGTTACACGGTCAGGGCTGAGCGAGTGCTGCACTGTTGCACAGTCAATGCTGAGGGAGCGCCGGACTGTTACACGGTCATTACTGAGGGAGTGCTGCACTGTTACACGGTCAGTGTTGAGGGTGGAATGCACTGTTACACGGTCAGTGCTGAGGTATTGCTGCACTGTTACACGGTCAGTGCTGAGGGAGTGTAGCACTGTTACACGGTTAGTGATGAGGGAATGCCGCAATGTTACACGGTCAGTGCTGAGGGAGTGCCGCACTGTTACACGATCAGTGCTGAGGGAGTGCCGCACTGTTACACGGTCAGTGCTGAGGGAGGGCCGCACTGTTACACGGTCAGTGCTGAGGGTGGGCCGCACTGTTACACGGTCAGTGTTGAGGGTGGGATGCACTGTTACACGGTCAGTGCTGAGGGAGTGCTGCACTGTTACACGGTCATTACTGAGGGAGTGCTGCACTGTTACACGGTCAGAGTTGAGGGTGGGATGCACTGTTACGCTGTCAGTGCTGAGGGAGTGCTGCACTGTTACACGGTCAGTGCTGAGGGAGTGCTGCACTGTTACACGGTCATTACTGAGGGAGTGCTGCACTGTTACACGGTCATTACTGAGGGAGTGCTGCACTGTTACACGGTCCATGCTGAGGGAGTGCCGCACTGTTACACGGTCAGTGCTGAGGGAGTGCTGCAATGTTACACGGTCAGTGCTGAGGGATTGCCGCACTGTTACACGGTCATTACTGAGGGAGTGCCGCACTGTTACATGGTCAGCACTGAGGGAGTTCTGCACTGTTACACGGTCAGTGTTGAGGGAGCGCTGCACTATTACACGGTCAGTGCTGAGGGAGTGCTGCACTGTTACACGGTCAGTGCTGAGGGATTGCCGCACTTTTACAGGGTCAGTGCTGAGGGAATTCCGCACTGTTACACGGTCAGTACTGATGGAGTGCCGCACTTTTACACGGTCAGTGCTGAGGGTGGGATGCACTGTTACACGGTCAGTACTGAGGGAGTGCCGCACTGTTACACAATCAGTGCTGAGGGAGGGCGGCACTGTTACACGGTCAGTGCTGAGGGAGTGCCGCACTGTTACACGGTCAGTGTTGAGGGAGTGCCGCACTGTTACACGGTCAGTGCTGAGGGAGTGCTGCACTGTTACACGGTCATTACTGAGGGAGTGCTGCACTGTTACACGGTCAGTGTTGAGGGTGGGATGCACTGTTACACGGTCAGTGCTGAGTGAGTGCAGCACTGTAACACGGTTAGTGCTGAGGGAATGCTGCACTGTTACACGGTCAGTGCTGAGGGAGTGCTGCACTGTTACACGGTCAGTGCTGAGGGACTGCAGCAATGTTACATGGTCAGTGCTGAGGGAATGCTGCACTGTTACACGGTCAGTGCTGAGGGACTGCAGCAATGTTACACGGTTAGTGCTGAGGGAATGCTGCACTGTTACACGGTCAGTGCTGAGGGTGGGACGCACTGTTACACGGTCAGTGTTGAGGGTGGGATGCACTGTTACATGGTAAGTGTTGAGGGAGTGCTGCACTGTTACACGGTTAGTGCTGAGGGAGGGCCGCTCTGTTACACGGTCAGTACTGGGGGAGTGCCGCACTGTTACACGGTCAGTACTGGGGGAGTGCCGCACTGTTCCACGGTCAGTGCTGAGGGAGTGCTGCACTGTTACACGATCAGTGCTGACGGAGGTCCGCACTGTTACACGGTCAGTGCTTAGGAAGTACTGAACTGTTACACGATCAGTGCTGAGGGAGTGCCGCAATGTTACACGGTCAGTGCTGAGGGAGTGCTGCACTTTTACACGGTCAGTGCTGAGGGAGTGCCGCACTGTTACACGGTCAGTGCTGAGGGTATGATGCACTGTTACACAGTCAGTGCTGAGGGAGGGCCGCATTGTTACACGGTCAGTGCTGAGGGAGTGCCGCACTGTTACACGGTCAGTGCTGAGGGAGTGCCGCACTGTTACTCGGTCAGTGCTGAGGGAGTGCCGCACTGTTACACGGTCAGTGCTGAGGGTGGGATGCACTGTTACACGGTCAGTGCTGAGGGAGTGCCGCACTGTTACACGGTCAGTGCTGAGGGAAGGCTGCACTGTTACACGGTCAGTGCTGAGGGTGGGATGCACTGTTACACGGTCAGTGCTGAGGGTGGGATGCACTGTTACACGGTCAGTGCTGAGGGAGTGCCGCACTATTACACGGTCAGTGCTGAGGGATCTCCGCACTGTTGCACGGTCATTACTGAGGGAGTGCTGCACTGTTACACGGTCAGTGCTGAATGAGTGCTGCACTGTTACACGGTAAGTGCTGAGGGTGGGATGCACTGTTACATGGTCAGTGCTGAGGGAGGGCCGCACTGTTACACGCTCAGTGCTGAGTGAGTGCTGCACTGTTACACCGTCAGTGTTGAGGGAGTGCCGCACTGTTACACGGTCAGTGCTGATGGTGGGATGCACTGTTACACGGTCAGTGCTGAGGGATCTCCGCACTGTTGCACGGTCATTACTGAGGGAGTGCTGCACTGTTACACGGTCAGTGCTGAGGGTGGGATGCACTGTTACACGGTCAGTGCTGAGGGAGTGCTGCACTGATGCACGGTCAGTGCTGAGGGATCGCCGCACTGTTACACGGTCATTACTGAGGGAGTGCTGCACTGTTACACGGTCCATGCTGAGGGAGTGCCGCACTGTTACACGGTCAGTGCTGAGGGAGTGCTGCAATGTTACACGGTCAGTGCTGAGGGATCGCCGCACTGTTACACGGTCATTACTGAGGGAGTGCCGCACTGTTACACGGTCAGCACTGAGGGAGTTCTGCACTGTTACACGGTCAGTGTTGAGGGAGCGCTGCACTATTACACGCTCAGTGCTGAGGGAGTGCCGCACTGTTACACGGTCAGTGCTGAGGGAGTGCTGCACTGTTACACGGTCAGTGCTGAGGGATTGCCGTCCTTTTACAGGGTCAGTGCTGAGGGAATTCCGCACTGTTACACGGTCAGTACTGATGGAGTGCCGCACTTTTACACGGTCAGTGCTGAGGGTATGATGCACTGTTACACGGTCAGTACTGAGGGAGTGCCGCTCTGTTACACAATCAGTGCTGAGGGAGGGCGGCACTGTTACACGGTCAGTGCTGAGGGAGTGCCGCACTGTTACACGGTCAGTGCTGAGGGAGTGCTGCACTGTTACACGGTCATTACTGAGGGAGTGCTGCACTGTTACACGGTCAGTGTTGAGGGTGGGATGCACTGTTACACGGTCAGTGCTGAGTGAGTGCAGCACTGTAACACGGTTAGTGCTGAGGGAATGCTGCACTGTTACACGGTCAGTGCTGAGGGAGTGCTGCACTGTTACACGGTCAGTGCTGAGGGACTGCAGCAATGTTACATGGTCAGTGCTGAGGGAATGCTGCACTGTTACACGGTCAGTGCTGAGGGACTGCAGCAATGTTACACGGTTAGTGCTGAGGGAATGCTGCACTGTTACACGGTCAGTGCTGAGGGTGGGACGCACTGTTACACGGTCAGTGTTGAGGGTGGGATGCACTGTTACATGGTAAGTGTTGAGGGAGTGCTGCACTGTTACACGGTTAGTGCTGAGGGAGGGCCGCTCTGTTACACGGTCAGTACTGGGGGAGAGCCGCACTGTTACACGGTCAGTACTGGGGGAGTGCCGCACTTTTACACGGTCAGTGCTGAGGGTGTGCTGCACTGTTACACGATCAGTGCTGACGGAGGTCCGCACTGTTACACGGTCAGTGCTTAGGAAGTACTGAACTGTTACACGATCAGTGCTGAGGGAGTGCTGCACTGTTACACGGTCAGTGTTGAGGGTGGAATGCACTGTTACACGGTCAGTGCTGAGGTATTGCTGCACTGTTACACGGTCAGTGCTGAGGGAGTGTAGCACTGTTACACGGTTAGTGATGAGGGAATGCCGCAATGTTACACGGTCAGTGCTGAGGGAGTGCCGCACTGTTACACGATCAGTGCTGAGGGAGTGCCGCACTGTTACACGGTCAGTGCTGAGGGAGGGCCGCACTGTTACACGGTCAGTGCTGAGGGTGGGCCGCACTGTTACACGGTCAGTGTTGAGGGTGGGATGCACTGTTACACGGTCAGTGCTGAGGGAGTGCTGCACTGTTACACGGTCATTACTGAGGGAGTGCTGCACTGTTACACGGTCAGAGTTGAGGGTGGGATGCACTGTTACGCGGTCAGTGCTGAGGGAGGGCCACACTGTTACACGGTCAGTGTTGAGGGTGGAATGCACTGTTACACGGTCAGTGCTGACGGAGTGCCGCACTGTTACACGGTCAGTGTTGAGGGTGGAATGCACTGTTACACGGTCAGTGCTGACGGAGTGCCGCACTGTTACACGGTCAGGGCTGAGCGAGTGCTGCACTGTTGCACAGTCAATGCTGAGGGAGCGCCGGACTGTTACACGGTCATTACTGAGGGAGTGCTGCACTGTTACACGGTCAGTGTTGAGGGTGGAATGCACTGTTACACGGTCAGTGCTGAGGTATTGCTGCACTGTTACACGGTCAGTGCTGAGGGAGTGCCGCACTGTTACACGATCAGTGCTGAGGGAGTGCCGCACTGTTACACGGTCATTACTGAGGGAGTGCTGCACTGTTACACGGTCAGAGTTGAGGGTGGGATGCACTGTTACGCGGTCAGTGCTGAGGGAGTGCTGCACTGTTACACGGTCAGTGCTGAGGGAGTGCTGCACTGTTACACGGTCATTACTGAGGGAGTGCTGCACTGTTACACGGTCATTACTGAGGGAGTGCTGCACTGTTACACGGTCAGTGCTGAGGGATCGCCGCACTGTTACACGGTCATTACTGAGGGAGTGCCGCACTGTTACACGGTCAGCACTGAGGGAGTTCTGCACTGTTACACGGTCAGTGTTGAGGGAGCGCTGCACTATTACACGCTCAGTGCTGAGGGAGTGCTGCACTGTTACACGGTCAGTGCTGAGGGATTGCCGTCCTTTTACAGGGTCAGTGCTGAGGGAATTCCGCACTGTTACACGGTCAGTACTGATGGAGTGCCGCACTTTTACACGGTCAGTGCTGAGGGTATGATGCACTGTTACACGGTCAGTACTGAGGGAGTGCCGCTCTGTTACACAATCAGTGCTGAGGGAGGGCGGCACTGTTACACGGTCAGTGCTGAGGGAGTGCCGCACTGTTACACGGTCAGTGCTGAGGGAGTGCTGCACTGTTACACGGTCATTACTGAGGGAGTGCTGCACTGTTACACGGTCAGTGTTGAGGGTGGGATGCACTGTTACACGGTCAGTGCTGAGTGAGTGCAGCACTGTAACACGGTTAGTGCTGAGGGAGTGCCTCACTTACACGGTCAGTGCTGAGGGAGGGCCGCACTGTGACACGGTCAGTGCTGAGGGAGTGGCGCACTGTTACACGGTCAGTGCTGAGGGAATGCTGCACTGTTACACGGTCAGTGCTGAGGGACTGCAGCAATGTTACACGGTTAGTGCTGAGGGAATGCTGCACTGTTACACGGTCAGTGCTGAGGGTGGGACGCACTGTTACACGGTCAGTGTTGAGGGTGGGATGCACTGTTACATGGTAAGTGTTGAGGGAGTGCAGCACTGTTACACGGTTAGTGCTGAGGGAGGGCCGCTCTGTTACACGGTCAGTACTGGGGGAGAGCCGCACTGTTACACGGTCAGTACTGGGGGAGTGCCGCACTGTTCCACGGTCAGTGCTGAGGGAGTGCTGCACTGTTACACGATCAGTGCTGACGGAGGTCCGCACTGTTACACGGTCAGTGCTTAGGAAGTACTGAACTGTTACACGATCAGTGCTGAGGGAGTGCCGCAATGTTACACGGTCAGTGCTGAGGGAGTGCTGCACTTTTACACGGTCAGTGCTGAGGGAGTGCCGCACTGTTACACGGTCAGTGCTGAGGGTATGATGCACTGTTACACAGTCAGTGCTGAGGGAGGGCCGCATTGTTACACGGTCAGTGCTGAGGGAGTGCCGCACTGTTACACGGTCAGTGCTGAGGGAGTGGCGCACTGTTACACGGTCAGTGCTTAGGAAGTACTGCACTGTTACACAGTCAGTGCTGAGGGAGTGCCGCACTGTTACACGGTCAGTACTGAGGGAGTGCAACACTGTTACACAGTCAGTGCTGAGGGAGGGCCGCACTGTTACACGGTCAGTGCTGAGGGAGTGCCGCACTGTTACACGGTCAGTGCTGAGTGAGTGCTGCACTGTTACACGGTCAGTGCTGAGGGAATTCTGCACTTTTACACGGTCAGTGCTGAGGGAGTGCCGCACTGTTACACGGTCAGTGCTGAGGGACTGCCGAACTCTTACACGGTCAGTGCTGAGGGAGGGCCGCACTGTTACATGGTCAGTGCTGAGGGACTGCCGAACTGTTACACGGTCAGTGCTGAGGGAGGGCCGCACTGTGACACGGTCAGTGCTGAGGGAGGGCCGCACTGTTACACGGTCAGTGCTGAGGGATCTCCGCACTGTTGCACGGTCAGTGCTGAGGGAGTGCTGCACTGTTACACGGTCAGCACTGACGGAGTGCCGCACTGTTACACGGTCAGTGCTGACGCAGTGCTGCACTGTTACACGGTCAGTGCTGAGGGAGGGCCACACTGTTACACGGTCAGTGTTGAGGGTGGAATGCACTGTTACACGGTCAGTGCTGACGGAGTGCCGCACTGTTACACGGTCAGTGTTGAGGGTGGAATGCACTGTTACACGGTCAGTGCTGACGGAGTGCCGCACTGTTACACGGTCAGGGCTGAGCGAGTGCTGCACTGTTGCACAGTCAATGCTGAGGGAGCGCCGGACTGTTACACGGTCATTACTGAGGGAGTGCTGCACTGTTACACGGTCAGTGTTGAGGGTGGAATGCACTGTTACACGGTCAGTGCTGAGGGAGTGTAGCACTGTTACACGGTTAGTGATGAGGGAATGCCGCAATGTTACACGGTCAGTGCTGAGGGAGTGCCGCACTGTTACACGATCAGTGCTGAGGGAGTGCCGCACTGTTACACGGTCAGTGCTGAGGGAGGGCCGCACTGTTACACGGTCAGTGCTGAGGGTGGGCCGCACTGTTACACGGTCAGTGTTGAGGGTGGGATGCACTGTTACACGGTCAGTGCTGAGGGAGTGCTGCACTGTTACACGGTCATTACTGAGGGAGTGCTGCACTGTTACACGGTCAGAGTTGAGGGTGGGATGCACTGTTACGCGGTCAGTGCTGAGGGAGTGCTGCACTGTTACACGGTCAGTGCTGAGGGAGTGCTGCACTGTTACACGGTCATTACTGAGGGAGTGCCGCACTGTTACACGGTCATTACTGAGGGAGTGCTGCACTGTTACACGGTCAGCACTGACGGAGTGCCGCACTGTTACACGGTCAGTGCTGACGCAGTGCTGCACTGTTACACGGTCAGTGCTGAGGGAGGGCCACACTGTTACACGGTCAGTGTTGAGGGTGGAATGCACTGTTACACGGTCAGTGCTGACGGAGTGCCGCACTGTTACATGGTCAGTGTTGAGGGTGGAATGCACTGTTACACGGTCAGTGCTGACGGAGTGCCGCACTGTTACACGGTCAGGGCTGAGCGAGTGCTGCACTGTTGCACAGTCAATGCTGAGGGAGCGCCGGACTGTTACACGGTCATTACTGAGGGAGTGCTGCACTGTTACACGGTCAGTGTTGAGGGTGGAATGCACTGTTACACGGTCAGTGCTGAGGTATTGCTGCACTGTTACACGGTCAGTGCTGAGGGAGTGTAGCACTGTTACACGGTTAGTGATGAGGGAATGCCGCAATGTTACACGGTCAGTGCTGAGGGAGTGCCGCACTGTTACACGATCAGTGCTGAGGGAGTGCCGCACTGTTACACGGTCAGTGCTGAGGGAGGGCCGCACTGTTACACGGTCAGTGCTGAGGGTGGGCCGCACTGTTACACGGTCAGTGTTGAGGGTGGGATGCACTGTTACACGGTCAGTGCTGAGGGAGTGCTGCACTGTTACACGGTCATTACTGAGGGAGTGCTGCACTGTTACACGGTCAGAGTTGAGGGTGGGATGCACTGTTACGCTGTCAGTGCTGAGGGAGTGCTGCACTGTTACACGGTCAGTGCTGAGGGAGTGCTGCACTGTTACACGGTCATTACTGAGGGAGTGCTGCACTGTTACACGGTCATTACTGAGGGAGTGCTGCACTGTTACACGGTCCATGCTGAGGGAGTGCCGCACTGTTACACGGTCAGTGCTGAGGGAGTGCTGCAATGTTACACGGTCAGTGCTGAGGGATTGCCGCACTGTTACACGGTCATTACTGAGGGAGTGCCGCACTGTTACATGGTCAGCACTGAGGGAGTTCTGCACTGTTACACGGTCAGTGTTGAGGGAGCGCTGCACTATTACACGCTCAGTGCTGAGGGAGTGCTGCACTGTTACACGGTCAGTGCTGAGGGATTGCCGCACTTTTACAGGGTCAGTGCTGAGGGAATTCCGCACTGTTACACGGTCAGTACTGATGGAGTGCCGCACTTTTACACGGTCAGTGCTGAGGGTGGGATGCACTGTTACACGGTCAGTACTGAGGGAGTGCCGCACTGTTACACAATCAGTGCTGAGGGAGGGCGGCACTGTTACACGGTCAGTGCTGAGGGAGTGCCGCACTGTTACACGGTCAGTGTTGAGGGAGTGCCGCACTGTTACACGGTCAGTGCTGAGGGAGTGCTGCACTGTTACACGGTCATTACTGAGGGAGTGCTGCACTGTTACACGGTCAGTGTTGAGGGTGGGATGCACTGTTACACGGTCAGTGCTGAGTGAGTGCAGCACTGTAACACGGTTAGTGCTGAGGGAATGCTGCACTGTTACACGGTCAGTGCTGAGGGAGTGCTGCACTGTTACACGGTCAGTGCTGAGGGACTGCAGCAATGTTACATGGTCAGTGCTGAGGGAATGCTGCACTGTTACACGGTCAGTGCTGAGGGACTGCAGCAATGTTACACGGTTAGTGCTGAGGGAATGCTGCACTGTTACACGGTCAGTGCTGAGGGTGGGACGCACTGTTACACGGTCAGTGTTGAGGGTGGGATGCACTGTTACATGGTAAGTGTTGAGGGAGTGCTGCACTGTTACACGGTTAGTGCTGAGGGAGGGCCGCTCTGTTACACGGTCAGTACTGGGGGAGTGCCGCACTGTTACACGGTCAGTACTGGGGGAGTGCCGCACTGTTCCACGGTCAGTGCTGAGGGAGTGCTGCACTGTTACACGATCAGTGCTGACGGAGGTCCGCACTGTTACACGGTCAGTGCTTAGGAAGTACTGAACTGTTACACGATCAGTGCTGAGGGAGTGCCGCAATGTTACACGGTCAGTGCTGAGGGAGTGCTGCACTTTTACACGGTCAGTGCTGAGGGAGTGCCGCACTGTTACACGGTCAGTGCTGAGGGTATGATGCACTGTTACACAGTCAGTGCTGAGGGAGGGCCGCATTGTTACACGGTCAGTGCTGAGGGAGTGCCGCACTGTTACACGGTCAGTGCTGAGGGAGTGCCGCACTGTTACTCGGTCAGTGCTGAGGGAGTGCCGCACTGTTACACGGTCAGTGCTGAGGGTGGGATGCACTGTTACACGGTCAGTGCTGAGGGAGTGCCGCACTGTTACACGGTCAGTGCTGAGGGAAGGCTGCACTGTTACACGGTCAGTGCTGAGGGTGGGATGCACTGTTACACGGTCAGTGCTGAGGGTGGGATGCACTGTTACACGGTCAGTGCTGAGGGAGTGCCGCACTATTACACGGTCAGTGCTGAGGGATCTCCGCACTGTTGCACGGTCATTACTGAGGGAGTGCTGCACTGTTACACGGTCAGTGCTGAATGAGTGCTGCACTGTTACACGGTAAGTGCTGAGGGTGGGATGCACTGTTACATGGTCAGTGCTGAGGGAGGGCCGCACTGTTACACGCTCAGTGCTGAGTGAGTGCTGCACTGTTACACCGTCAGTGTTGAGGGAGTGCCGCACTGTTACACGGTCAGTGCTGATGGTGGGATGCACTGTTACACGGTCAGTGCTGAGGGATCTCCGCACTGTTGCACGGTCATTACTGAGGGAGTGCTGCACTGTTACACGGTCAGTGCTGAGGGTGGGATGCACTGTTACACGGTCAGTGCTGAGGGAGTGCTGCACTGATGCACGGTCAGTGCTGAGGGATCGCCGCACTGTTACACGGTCATTACTGAGGGAGTGCTGCACTGTTACACGGTCCATGCTGAGGGAGTGCCGCACTGTTACACGGTCAGTGCTGAGGGAGTGCTGCAATGTTACACGGTCAGTGCTGAGGGATCGCCGCACTGTTACACGGTCATTACTGAGGGAGTGCCGCACTGTTACACGGTCAGCACTGAGGGAGTTCTGCACTGTTACACGGTCAGTGTTGAGGGAGCGCTGCACTATTACACGCTCAGTGCTGAGGGAGTGCCGCACTGTTACACGGTCAGTGCTGAGGGAGTGCTGCACTGTTACACGGTCAGTGCTGAGGGATTGCCGTCCTTTTACAGGGTCAGTGCTGAGGGAATTCCGCACTGTTACACGGTCAGTACTGATGGAGTGCCGCACTTTTACACGGTCAGTGCTGAGGGTATGATGCACTGTTACACGGTCAGTACTGAGGGAGTGCCGCTCTGTTACACAATCAGTGCTGAGGGAGGGCGGCACTGTTACACGGTCAGTGCTGAGGGAGTGCCGCACTGTTACACGGTCAGTGCTGAGGGAGTGCTGCACTGTTACACGGTCATTACTGAGGGAGTGCTGCACTGTTACACGGTCAGTGTTGAGGGTGGGATGCACTGTTACACGGTCAGTGCTGAGTGAGTGCAGCACTGTAACACGGTTAGTGCTGAGGGAATGCTGCACTGTTACACGGTCAGTGCTGAGGGAGTGCTGCACTGTTACACGGTCAGTGCTGAGGGACTGCAGCAATGTTACATGGTCAGTGCTGAGGGAATGCTGCACTGTTACACGGTCAGTGCTGAGGGACTGCAGCAATGTTACACGGTTAGTGCTGAGGGAATGCTGCACTGTTACACGGTCAGTGCTGAGGGTGGGACGCACTGTTACACGGTCAGTGTTGAGGGTGGGATGCACTGTTACATGGTAAGTGTTGAGGGAGTGCTGCACTGTTACACGGTTAGTGCTGAGGGAGGGCCGCTCTGTTACACGGTCAGTACTGGGGGAGAGCCGCACTGTTACACAGTCAGTACTGGGGGAGTGCCGCACTTTTACACGGTCAGTGCTGAGGGTGTGCTGCACTGTTACACGATCAGTGCTGACGGAGGTCCGCACTGTTACACGGTCAGTGCTTAGGAAGTACTGAACTGTTACACGATCAGTGCTGAGGGAGTGCCGCAATGTTACACGGTCAGTGCTGAGGGAGTGCTGCACTTTTACACGGTCAGTGCTGAGGGAGTGCCGCACTGTTACACGGTCAGTGCTGAGGGTATGATGCACTGTTACACAGTCAGTGCTGAGGGAGGGCCGCATTGTTACACGGTCAGTGCTGAGGGAGTGCCGCACTGTTACACGGTCAGTGCTGAGGGAGTGCCGCACTGTTACACGGTCAGTGCTTAGGAAGTACTGCACTGTTACACAGTCAGTGCTGAGGGAGTGCTGCACTGTTACACGGTCAGTGCTGAGGGTGGGATGCACTGTTACACGGTCAGTACTGAGGGAGTGCCACACTTTTACACAGTCAGTGCTGAGGGAGGGCCGCACTGTTACACGGTCAGTGTTGAGGGAGTGCCGCACTGTTACACGGTCAGTGCTGAGTGAGTACTGCACTGTTACACGGTCAGTGCTGAGGGAGTTCTGCACTTTTACACGGTCAGTGCTGAGGGAGTGCCGCACTGTTACACGGTCAGTGCTGAGGGACTGCCGAACTCTTACACGGTCAGTGCTGAGGGAGGGCCGCACTGTTACATGGTCAGTGCTGAGGGACTGCCGAACTGTTACACGGTCAGTGCTGAGGGAGGGCCGCACTGTGACACGGTCAGTGCTGAGGGAGGGCCGCACTGTTACACGGTCAGTGCTGAGGGATCTCCGCACTGTTGCACGGTCAGTGCTGAGGGAGTGCTGCACTGTTACACGGTCAGCACTGACGGAGTGCCGCACTGTTACACGGTCAGTGCTGACGCAGTGCTGCACTGTTACACGGTCAGTGCTGAGGGAGGGCCACACTGTTACACGGTCAGTGTTGAGGGTGGAATGCACTGTTACACGGTCAGTGCTGACGGAGTGCCGCACTGTTACACGGTCAGTGTTGAGGGTGGAATGCACTGTTACACGGTCAGTGCTGACGGAGTGCCGCACTGTTACACGGTCAGGGCTGAGCGAGTGCTGCACTGTTGCACAGTCAATGCTGAGGGAGCGCCGGACTGTTACACGGTCATTACTGAGGGAGTGCTGCACTGTTACACGGTCAGTGTTGAGGGTGGAATGCACTGTTACACGGTCAGTGCTGAGGTATTGCTGCACTGTTACACGGTCAGTGCTGAGGGAGTGTAGCACTGTTACACGGTTAGTGATGAGGGAATGCCGCAATGTTACACGGTCAGTGCTGAGGGAGTGCTGCACTGTTACACGGTCAGTGCTGAGGGACTGCAGCAATGTTACATGGTCAGTGCTGAGGGAATGCTGCACTGTTACACGGTCAGTGCTGAGGGACTGCAGCAATGTTACACGGTTAGTGCTGAGGGAATGCTGCACTGTTACACGGTCAGTGCTGAGGGTGGGACGCACTGTTACACGGTCAGTGTTGAGGGTGGGATGCACTGTTACATGGTAAGTGTTGAGGGAGTGCTGCACTGTTACACGGTTAGTGCTGAGGGAGGGCCGCTCTGTTACACGGTCAGTACTGGGGGAGTGCCGCACTGTTACACGGTCAGTACTGGGGGAGTGCCGCACTGTTCCACGGTCAGTGCTGAGGGAGTGCTGCACTGTTACACGATCAGTGCTGACGGAGGTCCGCACTGTTACACGGTCAGTGCTTAGGAAGTACTGAACTGTTACACGATCAGTGCTGAGGGAGTGCCGCAATGTTACACGGTCAGTGCTGAGGGAGTGCTGCACTTTTACACGGTCAGTGCTGAGGGAGTGCCGCACTGTTACACGGTCAGTGCTGAGGGTATGATGCACTGTTACACAGTCAGTGCTGAGGGAGGGCCGCATTGTTACACGGTCAGTGCTGAGGGAGTGCCGCACTGTTACACGGTCAGTGTTGAGGGAGTGCCGCACTGTTACTCGGTCAGTGCTGAGGGAGTGCCGCACTGTTACACGGTCAGTGCTGAGGGTGGGATGCACTGTTACACGGTCAGTGCTGAGGGAGTGCCGCACTGTTACACGGTCAGTGCTGAGGGAAGGCTGCACTGTTACACGGTCAGTGCTGAGGGTGGGATGCACTGTTACACGGTCAGTGCTGAGGGAGTGCTGCACTGTTACACGGTCAGTGCTGAGGGAGTGCCGCACTGTTACACGGTCAGTGCTGAGGGATCTCCGCACTGTTGCACGGTCATTACTGAGGGAGTGCTGCACTGTTAAACGGTCAGTGCTGAGTGAGTGCTGCACTGTTACACCGTCAGTGTTGAGGGAGTGCCGCACTGTTACACGGTCAGTGCTGAGGGTGGGATGCACTGTTACACGGTCAGTGCTGAGGGATCTCCGCACTGTTGCACGGTCATTACTGAGGGAGTGCTGCACTGTTACACGGTCAGTGCTGAGGGTGGGATGCACTGTTACACGGTCAGTGCTGAGGGAGTGCTGCACTGATGCACGGTCAGTGCTGAGGGATCGCCGCACTGTTACACGGTCATTACTGAGGGAGTGCCGCTCTGTTACACGGTCCATGCTGAGGGAGTGCCGCACTGTTACACGGTCAGTGCTGAGGGAGTGCTGCAATGTTACACGGTCAGTGCTGAGGGATCGCCGCACTGTTACACGGTCATTACTGAGGGAGTGCCGCACTGTTACACGGTCAGCACTGAGGGAGTTCTGCACTGTTACACGGTCAGTGTTGAGGGAGCGCTGCACTATTACACGCTCAGTGCTGAGGGAGTGCTGCACTGTTACACGGTCAGTGCTGAGGGATTGCCGTCCTTTTACAGGGTCAGTGCTGAGGGAATTCCGCACTGTTACACGGTCAGTACTGATGGAGTGCCGCACTTTTACACGGTCAGTGCTGAGGGTATGATGCACTGTTACACGGTCAGTACTGAGGGAGTGCCGCTCTGTTACACAATCAGTGCTGAGGGAGGGCGGCACTGTTACACGGTCAGTGCTGAGGGAGTGCCGCACTGTTACACGGTCAGTGCTGAGGGAGTGCTGCACTGTTACACGGTCATTACTGAGGGAGTGCTGCACTGTTACACGGTCAGTGTTGAGGGTGGGATGCACTGTTACACGGTCAGTGCTGAGTGAGTGCAGCACTGTAACACGGTTAGTGCTGAGGGAATGCTGCACTGTTACACGGTCAGTGCTGAGGGAGTGCTGCACTGTTAAACGGTCAGTGCTGAGGGACTGCAGCAATGTTACATGGTCAGTGCTGAGGGAATGCTGCACTGTTACACGGTCAGTGCTGAGGGACTGCAGCAATGTTACACGGTTAGTGCTGAGGGAATGCTGCACTGTTACACGGTCAGTGCTGAGGGTGGGACGCACTGTTACACGGTCAGTGTTGAGGGTGGGATGCACTGTTACATGGTAAGTGTTGAGGGAGTGCTGCACTGTTACACGGTTAGTGCTGAGGGAGGGCCGCTCTGTTACACGGTCAGTACTGGGGGAGAGCCGCACTGTTACACGGTCAGTACTGGGGGAGTGCCGCACTGTTCCACGGTCAGTGCTGAGGGAGTGCTGCACTGTTACACGATCAGTGCTGACGGAGGTCCGCACTGTTACACGGTCAGTGCTTAGGAAGTACTGAACTGTTACACGATCAGTGCTGAGGGAGTGCCGCAATGTTACACGGTCAGTGCTGAGGGAGTGCTGCACTTTTACACGGTCAGTGCTGAGGGAGTGCCGCACTGTTACACGGTCAGTGCTGAGGGTATGATGCACTGTTACACAGTCAGTGCTGAGGGAGGGCCGCATTGTTACATGGTCAGTGCTGAGGGAGTGCCGCACTGTTACACGGTCAGTGCTGAGGGAGTGCCGCACTGTTACACGGTCAGTGCTTAGGAAGTACTGCACTGTTACACAGTCAGTGCTGAGGGAGTGTAGCACTGTTACACGGTTAGTGATGAGGGAATGCCGCAATGTTACACGGTCAGTGCTGAGGGAGTGCTGCACTGTTACACGGTCAGTGCTGAGGGACTGCAGCAATGTTACATGGTCAGTGCTGAGGGAATGCTGCACTGTTACACGGTCAGTGCTGAGGGACTGCAGCAATGTTACACGGTTAGTGCTGAGGGAATGCTGCACTGTTACACGGTCAGTGCTGAGGGTGGGACGCACTGTTACACGGTCAGTGTTGAGGGTGGGATGCACTGTTACATGGTAAGTGTTGAGGGAGTGCTGCACTGTTACACGGTTAGTGCTGAGGGAGGGCCGCTCTGTTACACGGTCAGTACTGGGGGAGTGCCGCACTGTTACACGGTCAGTACTGGGGGGAGTGCCGCACTGTTCCACGGTCAGTGCTGAGGGAGTGCTGCACTGTTACACGATCAGTGCTGACGGAGGTCCGCACTGTTACACGGTCAGTGCTTAGGAAGTACTGAACTGTTACACGATCAGTGCTGATGGAGTGCCGCAATGTTACACGGTCAGTGCTGAGGGAGTGCTGCACTTTTACACGGTCAGTGCTGAGGGAGTGCCGCACTGTTACACGGTCAGTGCTGAGGGTATGATGCACTGTTACACAGTCAGTGCTGAGGGAGGGCCGCATTGTTACACGGTCAGTGCTGAGGGAGTGCCGCACTGTTACACGGTCAGTGTTGAGGGAGTGCCGCACTGTTACACGGTCAGTGCTGAGGGTGGGATGCACTGTTACACGGTCAGTGCTGAGGGAGTGCCGCACTGTTACACGGTCAGTGCTGAGGGAAGGCTGCACTGTTACACGGTCAGTGCTGAGGGTGGGATGCACTGTTACACGGTCAGTGCTGAGGGTGGGATGCACTGTTACACGGTCAGTGCTGAGGGAGTGCCGCACTGTTACACGGTCAGTGCTGAGGGATCTCCGCACTGTTGCACGGTCATTACTGAGGGAGTGCTGCACTGTTACACGGTCAGTGCTGAGTGAGTGCTGCACTGTTACACGGTAAGTGCTGAGGGTGGGATGCACTGTTACATGGTCAGTGCTGAGGGAGGGGCCGCACTGTTACACGCTCAGCGCTGAGTGAGTGCTGCACTGTTACACCGTCAGTGTTGAGGGAGTGCCGCACTGTTACACGGTCAGTGCTGAGGGTGGGATGCACTGTTACACGGTCAGTGCTGAGGGATCTCCGCACTGTTGCACGGTCATTACTGAGGGAGTGCTGCACTGTTACACGGTCAGTGCTGAGGGTGGGATGCACTGTTACACGGTCAGTGCTGAGGGAGTGCTGCACTGATGCACGGTCAGTGCTGAGGGATCGCCGCACTGTTACACGGTCATTACTGAGGGAGTGCTGCACTGTTACACGGTCCATGCTGAGGGAGTGCCGCACTGTTACACGGTCAGTGCTGAGGGAGTGCTGCAATGTTACACGGTCAGTGCTGAGGGATCGCCGCACTGTTACACGGTCATTCCTGAGGGAGTGCCGCACTGTTACACGGTCAGCACTGAGGGAGTTCTGCACTGTTACACGGTCAGTGTTGAGGGAGCGCTGCACTATTACACGCTCAGTGCTGAGGGAGTGCTGCACTGTTACACGGTCAGTGCTGAGGGATTGCCGTCCTTTTACAGGGTCAGTGCTGAGGGAATTCCGCACTGTTACACGGTCAGTACTGATGGAGTGCCGCACTTTTACACGGTCAGTGCTGAGGGTATGATGCACTGTTACACGGTCAGTACTGAGGGAGTGCCGCTCTGTTACACAATCAGTGCTGAGGGAGGGCGGCACTGTTATACGGTCAGTGCTGAGGGAGTGCCGCACTGTTACACGGTCAGTGCTGAGGGAGTGCTGCACTGTTACACGGTCATTACTGAGGGAGTGCTGCACTGTTACACGGTCAGTGTTGAGGGTGGGATGCACTGTTACACGGTCAGTGCTGAGTGAGTGCAGCACTGTAACACGGTTAGTGCTGAGGGAATGCTGCACTGTTACACGGTCAGTGCTGAGGGAGTGCTGCACTGTTACACGGTCAGTGCTGAGGGACTGCAGCAATGTTACATGGTCAGTGCTGAGGGAATGCTGCACTGTTACACGGTCAGTGCTGAGGGACTGCAGCAATGTTACACGGTTAGTGCTGAGGGAATGCTGCACTGTTACACGGTCAGTGCTGAGGGTGGGACGCACTGTTACACGGTCAGTGTTGAGGGTGGGATGCACTGTTACATGGTAAGTGTTGAGGGAGTGCTGCACTGTTACACGGTTAGTGCTGAGGGAGGGCCGCTCTGTTACACGGTCAGTACTGGGGGAGAGCCGCACTGTTACACGGTCAGTACTGGGGGAGTGCCGCACTGTTACACGGTCAGTGCTGAGGGAGTGCTGCACTGTTACACGATCAGTGCTGACGGAGGTCCGCACTGTTACACGGTCAGTGCTTAGGAAGTACTGAACTGTTACACGATCAGTGCTGAGGGAGTGCCGCAATGTTACACGGTCAGTGCTGAGGGAGTGCTGCACTTTTACACGGTCAGTGCTGAGGGAGTGCCGCACTGTTACACGGTCAGTGCTGAGGGAGTGCCGCAATGTTACACGGTCAGTACTGAGGGAGTGCCAGACTGTTACACAGTCAGTGCTGAGGGAGGGCCGCACTGTTACACGGTCAGTGCTGAGGGAGTGCCGCACTGTTACACGGTCAGTGCTGAGTGAGTGCTGCACTGTTACACGGTCAGTGCTGAGGGAGTTCTGCACTTTTACACGGTCAGTGCTGAGGGAGTGCCGCACTGTTACACGGTCAGTGCTGAGTGACTGCCGAACTGTTACACGGTCAGTGCTGAGGGAGGGCCGCACTGTTACATGGTCAGTGCTGAGGGACTGCCGAACTGTTACACGGTCAGTGCTGAGGGAGGGCCGCACTGTGACACGGTCAGTGCTGAGGGAGGGCCGCACTGTTACACGGTCAGTGCTGAGGGATCTCCGCACTGTTGCACGGTCAGTGCTGAGGGAGTGCTGCACTGTTACACGGTCAGCACTGACGGAGTGCCGCACTGTTACACGGTCAGTGCTGACGCAGTGCTGCACTGTTACACGGTCAGTGCAGAGGGAGGGCCACACTGTTACACGGTCAGTGTTGAGGGTGGAATGCACTGTTACACGGTCAGTGCTGACGGAGTGCCGCACTGTTACACGGTCAGTGTTGAGGGTGGAATGCACTGTTACACGGTCAGTGCTGACAGAGTGCCGCACTGTTACACGGTCAGGGCTGAGCGAGTGCTGCACTGTTGCACAGTCAATGCTGAGGGAGCGCCGGACTGTTACACGGTCATTACTGAGGGAGTGCTGCACTGTTACACGGTCAGTGTTGAGGGTGGAATGCACTGTTACACGGTTAGTGCTGAGGTATTGCTGCACTGTTACACGGTCAGTGCTGAGGGAGTGTAGCACTGTTACACGGTTAGTGATGAGGGAATGCCGCAATGTTACACGGTCAGTGCTGAGGGAGTGCCGCACTGTTACACGATCAGTGCTGAGGGAGTGCCGCACTGTTACACGGTCAGTGCAGAGGGAGGGCCGCACTGTTACACGGTCAGTGCTGAGGGTGGGCCGCACTGTTACACGGTCAGTGTTGAGGGTGGGATGCACTGTTACACGGTCAGTGCTGAGGGAGTGCTGCACTGTTACACCGTCATTACTGAGGGAGTGCTGCACTGTTACACGGTCAGAGTTGAGGGTGGGATGCACTGTTACGCATCAGTGCTGAGGGAGTGCTGCACTGTTACACGGTCAGTGCTGAGGGAGTGCTGCACTGTTACACGGTCATTACTGAGGGAGTGCTGCACTGTTACACGGTCATTACTGAGGGAGTGCTGCACTGTTACACGGTCCATGCTGAGGGAGTGCCGCACTGTTACACGGTCAGTGCTGAGGGAGTGCTGCAATGTTACACGGTCAGTGCTGAGGGATCGCCGCACTGTTACACGGTCATTACTGAGGGAGTGCCGCACTGTTACATGGTCAGCACTGAGGGACTTCTGCACTGTTACACGGTCAGTGTTGAGGGAGCGCTGCACTATTACATGCTCAGTGCTGAGGGAGTGCTGCACTGTTACACGGTCAGTGCTGAGGGATTGCCGCACTTTTACAGGGTCAGTGCTGAGGGAATTCCGCACTGTAACACGGTCAGTACTGATGGAGTGCCGCACTTTTACACGGTCAGTGCTGATGGTGAGATGCACTGTTACACGGTCAGTACTGAGGGAGTGCCGCACTGTTACACAATCAGTGCTGAGGGAGGGCGGCACTGTTACACGGTCAGTGCTGAGGGAGTGCCGCACTGTTACACGGTCAGTGTTGAGGGAGTGCCGCACTGTTACACGGTCAGTGCTGAGGGAGTGCTGCACTGTTACACGGTGATTACTGAGGGAGTGCTGCACTGTTACACGGTCAGTGTTGAGGGTGGGATGCACTGTTACACGGTCAGTGCTGAGTGAGTGCAGCACTGTAACACGGTTAGTGCTGAGGGAATGCTGCACTGTTACACGGTCAGTGCTGAGGGAGTGCTGCACTGTTACACGGTCAGTGCTGAGGGACTGCAGCAATGTTACATGGTCAGTGCTGAGGGAATGCTGCACTGTTACACGGTCAGTGCTGAGGGACTGCAGCAATGTTACACGGTTAGTGCTGAGGGAATGCTGCACTGTTACACGGTCAGTGCTGAGGGTGGGACGCACTGTTACACGGTCAGTGTTGAGGGTGGGATGCACTGTTACATGGTAAGTGTTGAGGGAGTGCTGCACTGTTACACGGTTAGTGCTGAGGGAGGGCCGCTCTGTTACACGGTCAGTACTGGGGGAGTGCCGCACTGTTACACGGTCAGTACTGGGGGAGTGCCGCACTGTTCCACGGTCAGTGCTGAGGGAGTGCTGCACTGTTACACGATCAGTGCTGACGGAGGTCCGCACTGTTAAACGGTCAGTGCTTAGGAAGTACTGAACTGTTACACGATCAGTGCTGAGGGAGTGCCGCAATGTTACACGGTCAGTGCTGAGGGAGTGCTGCACTTTTACATGGTCAGTGCTGAGGGAGTGCCGCACTGTTACACGGTCAGTGCTGAGGGTATGATGCACTGTTACACAGTCAGTGCTGAGGGAGGGCCGCATTGTTACACGGTCAGTGCTGAGGGAGTGCCGCACTGTTACACGGTCAGTGTTGAGGGAGTGCCGCACTGTTACTCGGTCAGTGCTGAGGGAGTGCCGCACTGTTACACGGTCAGTGCTGAGGGTGGGATGCACTGTTACACGGTCAGTGCTGAGGGAGTGCCGCACTGTTACACGGTCAGTGCTGAGGGAATGCTGCACTGTTACACGGTCAGTGCTGAGGGTGGGATGCACTGTTACACGGTCAGTGCTGAGGGTGGGATGCACTGTTACACGGTCAGTGCTGAGGAATGCCGCACTGTTACACGGTCAGTGCTGAGGGATCTCCGCACTGTTGCACGGTCATTACTGAGGGAGTGCTGCACTGTTACACGGTCAGTGCTGAGTGAGTGCTGCACTGTTACACGGTAAGTGCTGAGGGTGGGATGCACTGTTACATGGTCAGTGCTGAGGGAGGGCCGCACTGTTACACGCTCAGTGCTGAGTGAGTGCTGCACTGTTACACCGTCAGTGTTGAGGGAGTGCCGCACTGTTACACGGTCAGTGCTGAGGGTGGGATGCACTGTTACACGGTCAGTGCTGAGGGATCTCCGCACTGTTGCACGGTCATTACTGAGGGAGTGCTGCACTGTTACACGGTCAGTGCTGAGGGTGGGATGCACTGTTACACGGTCAGTGCTGAGGGAGTGCTGCACTGTTACACGGTCAGTGCTGAGTGAGTGCTGCACTGATGCACGGTCAGTGCTGAGGGAGTGGCGCACTGTTACACGGTCAGTGCTGAGGGAGTGCCTCACTTACACGGTCAGTGCTGAGGGAGGGCCGCACTGTTACACGGTCAGTGCTGAGGGAGTGCCGCACTGTTACACGGTCAGTGCTGAGGGAGTGCTGCACTGTTACACGGTCAGTGTTGAGGGTGGGATGCACATTTACAAGGTCAGCGCTGAGTGTGGGATGAACTGTTACACGGACAGTGCTGACGGTGGGCCGCACTGTTACACGGACAGTGCTGACGGTGGGCCGCACTGTTACACGGTCAGTGCTGAGGGAGTGCCGCACTGTTACACGGTCAGTGCTGAGGGAGTGCTGCACTGTTACACGGTCAGTGCTGAGGGTGGGATGCACTGTTACACGGTCAGTGCTGAGGGTGGGATGCACTGTTACACGGTCAGTGCTGAGGGAGTGCCGCACTGTTACACGGTCAGTGCTGAGGGATCTCCGCACTGTTGCACGGTCATTACTGAGGGAGTGCTGCACTGTTACACGGTCAGTGCTGAGTGAGTGCTGCACTGTTACACGGTCAGTGCTGAGGGTGGGATGCACTGTTACATGGTCAGTGCTGACGGAGGGCCGCACTGTTACACGCTCAGTGCTGAGTGAGTGCTGCACTGTTACACCGTCAATTTTGAGGGAGTGCCGCACTATTACACGGTCAGTGCTGAGGGCGTGCCGCACCTTTACACGGTCTATGCTGAGAGAGTGCCGCACTGTTACACGGTCAGTGCTGAGGGTGGGATGCACTGTTACACGGTCAGTGCTTAGGGAGTGCCGCACTGTTACACGGTCAGTGCTGAGGGATCTCCGCACTGTTGCATGGTCATTACTGAGGGAGTGCTGCACTGTTACACGGTCAGTGCTGAGTGAGTGCTGCACTGTTACACGGTCAGTGCTGAGGGTGGGATGCACTGTTACATGGTCAGTGCTGAGGGAGGGCCGCACTGTTACACGCTTAGTGCTGAGTGAGTGCTGCACTGTTACACCGTCAATGTTGAGGGAGTGCCGCACTGTTACACGGTCAGTGCTGAGGGCGTGCCGCTCCTTTACACGGTCAATGCTGAGGGAGTGCCGCTCTGTTACACGGTCAGTGCTGAGGGTGGGATGCACTGTTACACGGTCAGTGCTTAGGGAGTGCCGCACTGTTACACGGTCAGTGCTGAGGGATCTCCGCACTGTTGCACGGTCAATACTGAGGGAGTGCTGCACTGTTACACGGTCAGTGCTGAGTGAGTGCTGCACTGTTACACGGTCAGTGCTGAGGGTGTGATGCACTGTTACATGGTCAGTGCTGAGGGAGGGCCGCACTGTTACACGGTCAGTGCTGCGTGAGTGCTGCACTGTTACACCGTCAGTGTTGAGGGAATGCCGCACTGTTACACGGTCAGTGCTGAGGGTGGGATGCACTGTTACACGGTCAGTGCTTAGGGAGTGCCGCACTGTTACACGGTCAGTGCTGAGGGATCTCCGCACTGTTGCACGGTCATTACTGAGGGAGTGCCGCACTGTTACACGGTCAGTGCTGAGGGTGGGATGCACTGTTACACGGTCAGTGCTGAGGGAGTGCTGCACTGTTGCACGGTCAGTGCTGAGGGAGTGGCGCACTGTTACACGGTCAGTGCTGAGGGAGTGCCTCACTTACACGGTCAGTGCTGAGGGAGGGCCGCACTGTTACACGGTCAGTGCTGAGGGAGTGCCGCACTGTTACACGGTCAGTGCTGAGGGAGTGCTGCACTGTTACACGGTCAGTGTTGAGGGTGGGATGCACATTTACAAGGTCAGCGCTGAGTGTGGGATGAACTGTTACACGGACAGTGCTGACGGTGGGCCGCACTGTTACACGGACAGTGCTGACGGTGGGCCGCACTGTTACACGGTCAGTGCTGAGGGAAGGCTGCACTGTTACACGGTCAGTGCTGAGGGAGTGCCGCAATGTTACACGGACAGTGCTGACGGTGGGCCGCACTGTTACACGGTCAGTGCTACGGGAGGGTCTCACTTACACGGTCAGTGCTGAGGGAGGGCTGCACTGTTACACGGTCAGTGCTGAGGGAGGGCCGCACTGTTACACGGTCAGTGCTGAGGGAGTGCTGCACTGTTACACGGTCAGTGTTGAGGGTGGGATGCACATTTACAAGGTCAGCGCTGAGTGTGGGATGAACTGTTACATGGACAGTGCTGACGGTGGGCCGCACTGTTACACGGACAGTGCTGACGGTGGGCCGCACTGTTACACGGTCAGTGCTACGGGAGGGCTGCAGTGTTACACGGTCAGTGCTGAGGGAGTGCTGCACTGTTACACTGTCAGTGCTGAGGGAGCGCCGCACTGTTACACGGTCATTACTGAGGGAGCGCCGCACTGTTACACGGTCATTACTGAGGGAGTGCTGCACTATTACACGGTCAGTGCTGAGGGTGGCTGCACTGTTACAAGGTCAGTGCTGAGGGAGTGCTGCACTGTTACAGGGTCGGTGCTGAGGGAGTGCTGCACTATTACACGGACAGTGCTGAGGGAGTGCCGCACTGTTACACGGTCAGTGCTGAGGGCGTGCCGCACTTTTACACGGTCAGTGCTGAGGGAGTGCTGCACTGTTACACGGTCAGTTCTGAGGGTGTGCCGCACTGTTACACGGTCAGTGCTGAGGGAGTGCTGCAATGTTACACGGTCAGTTTTGAGGGATCGCCGCACTGTTACACGGTCATTACTGAGGGAGTGCCGCACTGTTACACGGTCCATGCTGAGGGAGTGCCGCACTGTTACACGGTCAGTGCTGAGGGAGTGCTGCAATGTTACACGGTCAGTTCTGAGGGTGTGCCGCACTGTTACACGGTCAGTGCTGAGGGAGTGCTGCAATGTTACACGGTCAGTGCTGAGGGATCGCCGCACTGTTACACGGTCATTACTGAGGGAGTGCCGCACTGTTACACGGTCAGTGCTGAGGGAGTTCTGCACTGTTACACGGTCAGTGTTGAGGGAGCGCTGCACTATTACACGCTCAGTGCTGAGGGAGTGCTGCACTGTTACACGGTCAGTGCTGAGGGATTGCCGCACTTTTACAGGGTCAGTGCTGAGGCAATTCCGCACTGTTACACGGTCAGTGCTGAGGGAGTGCTGCACTGTTACACGGTCAGTACTGATGGAGTGCCCCACTTTTACACGGTCAGTGCTGAGGCTGGGATGCACTGTTACACGGTCAGTACTGACGGAGTGCCGCACTGTTACACGGTCAGTGCTGAGGGAGGGCCACACTGTTACACAGTCAGTGCTGACGGAGTGCCGCACTGTTACACGGTCAGGGCTGAGCGAGTGCTGCACTGTTGCACAGTCAATGCTGAGGGAGCGCCGCACTGTTACACGGTCATTACTGAGGGAGTGCTGCACTGTTACACGGTCAGAGTTGAGGTTGGCATGCACTGTTACGCGGTCAGTGCTGAGAGAGTGCTGCACTGTTACACGGTCAGTGCTGAGGGAGTGCTGCACTGTTACACGGTCATTACTGAGGGAGTGCTGCACTGTTACACGGTCAGTGTTGAGGGTGGGATGCACTGTTACATGGTCAGTGCTGAGGGAGCGAGGGTCGCGCTGTTACATGGTCAGTGCTGAGGGAGTGCACTGTTACACGGTCCATGCTGAGGGAGTGCTGCACTGTTACACGGTCCGTGCTGAGGGAGTGCTGCACTTTTACACGGTCAGTGCTGAGGGAGTGCCGCACTGTTACACGGTCAGTGCTGAGGGTATGATGAACTGTTACACAGTCAGTGCTGAGGGAGGGCCGCATTGTTACACGGTCAGTGCTGAGGGATCTCCGCACTGTTACACGGTCAGTGCTGAGGGAGTGCCGCACTGTTACTCGGTCAGTGCTGAGGGAGTGCCGCACTGTTACACGGTCAGTGCTGAGGGTGGGATGCACTGTTACACGGTCAGTGCTGAGGGAGTGCCGCACTGTTACACGGTCAGTGCTGAGGGAGTGCTGCACTGTTACACGGTCAGTGCTAAGGGAGTGCCGCACTGTTACACGGTCAGTGCTGAGGGATCTCCGCACTGTTGCACGGTCATTACTGAGGGAGTGCTGCACTGTTACATGGTCAGTGCTGAGTGAGTGCTGCACTGTTACACGGTCAGTGCTGAGGGTGGGATGCACTGTTACATGGTCAGTGCTGAGGGAGGGCCGCACTGTTACACGCTCAGTGCTGAGTGAGTGCTGCACTGTTACACCGTCAATGTTGAGGGAGTGCCGCACTGTTACACGGTCAGTGCTGAGGGCGTGCCGCACATTTACACGGTCAATGCTGAGGGAGTGCCGCACTGTTACACGGTCAGTGCTGAGGGTGGGATGCACTGTTACACGGTCAGTGCTTAGGGAGTGCCGCACTGTTACACGGTCAGTGCTGAGGGATCTCCGCACTGTTGCACGGTCGTTAATGAGGGAGTGCTGCACTGTTACACGGTCAGTGCTGAGGGTGGGATGCACAGTTACATGGTCAGTGCTGAGGGAGGGCCGCACTGTTACACAATCAGTGCTGAGGGAGGGCGGCACTGTTACACGGTCAGTGCTGAGGGAGTGCCGCACTGTTACACGGTCAGTGTTGAGGGAGTGCCGCACTGTTACACGGTCAGTGCTGAGGGAGTGCTGCACTGTTACACGGTCAATACTGAGGGAGTGCTGCACTGTTACACGGTCAGTGTTGAGGGTGGGATGCACTGTTACACGGTCAGTGCTGAGTGAGTGCAGCACTGTAACACGGTTAGTGCTGAGGGAATGCTGCACTGTTACACGGTCAGTGCTGAGGGAGTGCTGCACTGTTACACGGTCAGTGCTGAGGGACTGCAGCAATGTTACATGGTCAGTGCTGAGGGAATGCTGCACTGTTACACGGTCAGTGCTGAGGGACTGCAGCAATGTTACACGGTTAGTGCTGAGGGAATGCTGCACTGTTACACGGTCAGTGCTGAGGGTGGGATGCACAGTTACATGGTCAGTGCTGAGGGAGGGCCGCACTGTTACACGGTCAGTGCTGAGTGAGTGCTGCACTGTTACACGGTCTGTGCTGAGGGATCTCCGCACTGTTGCACAGTCATTACTGAGGGAGTGCTGCACTGTTACACGGTCAGTGCTGAGGGTTGGATGCACTGTTACACGGTCAGTGCTGAGGGAGTGCTGCACTGTTGCACGGTCAGTGCTGAGGGAGTGGCGCACTGTTACACGGTCAGTGCTGAGGGAGTGCCTCACTTACACGGTCAGTGCTGAGGGAGGGCCGCACTGTGACACGGTCATTGCTGAGGGAGTGGCGCACTGTTACACGGTCAGTGCTGAGGGAATGCTGCACTGTTACACGGTCAGTGCTGAGGGACTGCAGCAATGTTACACGGTTAGTGCTGAGGGAATGCTGCACTGTTACACGGTCAGTGCTGAGGGTGGGACGCACTGTTACACGGTCAGTGTTGAGGGTGGGATGCACTGTTACATGGTAAGTGTTGAGGGAGTGCTGCACTGTTACACGGTTAGTGCTGAGGGAGGGCCGCTCTGTTACACGGTCAGTACTGGGGGAGAGCCGCACTGTTACACGGTCAGTACTGGGGGAGTGCCGCACTGTTACACGGTCAGTGCTGAGGGAGTGCTGCACTGTTACACGATCAGTGCTGACGGAGGTCCGCACTGTTACACGGTCAGTGCTTAGGAAGTACTGAACTGTTACACGATCAGTGCTGAGGGAGTGCCGCAATGTTACACGGTCAGTGCTGAGGGAGTGCTGCACTTTTACACGGT
The DNA here is from genome assembly GCA_026770705.1 of Isurus oxyrinchus. Classification (NCBI taxonomy): domain Eukaryota; kingdom Metazoa; phylum Chordata; class Chondrichthyes; order Lamniformes; family Lamnidae; genus Isurus; species Isurus oxyrinchus. The sequence goes on along the minus strand of JANJGN010000913.1, from coordinate 203,228 downwards.
CAGTGCTGAGGGAGTGCCGCACTGTTACACGGTCAGTGCTGAGGGTATGATGCACTGTTACACAGTCAGTGCTGAGGGAGGGCCGCATTGTTACACGGTCAGTGCTGAGGGAGTGCCGCACTGTTACACGGTCAGTGCTGAGGGAGTGCCGCACTGTTACACGGTCAGTGCTTAGGAAGTACTGCACTGTTACACAGTCAGTGCTGAGGGAGTGCCGCACTGTTACACGGTCAGTGCTGAGGGTGGGATGCACTGTTACACGGTCAGTACTGAGGGAGTGCCACACTGTTACACAGTCAGTGCTGAGGGAGGGCCGCACTGTTACACGGTCAGTGCTGAGGGAGTGCCGCACTGTTACACGGTCAGTGCTGAGTGAGTGCTGCACTGTTACACGGTCAGTGCTGAGGGAGTTCTGCACTTTTACACGGTCAGTGCTGAGGGAGTGCCGCACTGTTACACGGTCAGTGCTGAGGGACTGCCGAACTGTTACACGGTCAGTGCTGAGGGAGGGCCGCACTGTTACACGGTCAGTGCTGAGGGACTGCCGAACTGTTACACGGTCAGTGCTGAAGGAGGGCCGCACTGTGACACGGTCAGTGCTGAGGGAGGGCCGCACTGTTACACGGTCAGTGCTGAGGGATCTCCGCACTGTTGCACGGTCAGTGCTGAGGGAGTGCTGCACTGTTACACGGTCAGCACTGACGGAGTGCCGCACTGTTACACGGTCAGTGCTGACGCAGTGCTGCACTGTTACACGGTCAGTGCTGAGGGAGGGCCACACTGTTACACGGTCAGTGTTGAGGGTGGAATGCACTGTTACACGGTCAGTGCTGACGGAGTGCCGCACTGTTACACGGTCAGTGTTGCGGGTGGAATGCACTGTTACACAGTCAGTGCTGACGGAGTGCCGCACTGTTACACGGTCAGGGCTGAGCGAGTGCTGCACTGTTGCACAGTCAATGCTGAGGGAGCGCCGGACTGTTACACGGTCATTACTGAGGGAGTGCTGCACTGTTACACGGTCAGTGTTGAGGGTGGAATGCACTGTTACACGGTCAGAGCTGAGGTATTGCTGCACTGTTACACGGTCAGTGCTGCGGGAGTGTAGCACTGTTACACGGTTAGTGATGAGGGAATGCCGCAATGTTACACGGTCAGTGCTGAGGGAGTGCCGCACTGTTACACGGTCAGTGCTGAGGGAGTGCTGCACTTTTACACGGTCAGTGCTGAGGGAGTGCCGCACTGTTACACGGTCAGTGCTGAGGGTATGATGCACTGTTACACAGTCAGTGCTGAGGGAGGGCCGCATTGTTACACGGTCAGTGCTGAGGGAGTGCCGCACTGTTACACGGTCAGTGCTGAGGGAGTGCCGCACTGTTACACGGTCAGTGCTTAGGAAGTACTGCACTGTTACACAGTCAGTGCTGAGGGAGTGCCGCACTGTTACACGGTCAGTGCTGAGGGTGGGATGCACTGTTACACGGTCAGTACTGAGGGAGTGCCACACTGTTACACAGTCAGTGCTGAGGGAGGGCCGCACTGTTACACGGTCAGTGCTGAGGGAGTGCCGCACTGTTACACGGTCAGTGCTGAGTGAGTGCTGCACTGTTACACGGTCAGTGCTGAGGGAGGGCCGCACTGTTACACGGTCAGTGCTGAGGGTGGGCCGCACTGTTACACGGTCAGTGTTGAGGGTGGGATGCACTGTTACACGGTCAGTGCTGAGTGAGTGCTGCACTGTTACACGGTCTGTGCTGAGGGATCTCCGCACTGTTGCACAGTCATTACTGAGGGAGTGCTACACTGTTACTCGGTCAGTGCTGAGGGTGGGATGCACTGTTACACGGTCAGTGCTGAGGGAGTGCTGCACTGTTGCACGGTCAGTGCTGAGGGAGTGGCGCACTGTTACACGGTCAGTGCTGAGGGAGTGCCTCACTTACACGGTCAGTGCTACGGGAGGGTCTCACTTACACGGTCAGTGCTGAGGGAGGGCCGCACTGTTACACGGTCAGTGCTGAGGGAATGCTGCACTGTTACACGGTCAGTGCTGAGGGACTGCAGCAATGTTACACGGTTAGTGCTGAGGGAATGCTGCACTGTTACACGGTCAGTGCTGAGGGTGGGACGCACTGTTACACGGTCAGTGTTGAGGGTGGGATGCACTGTTACACGGTCAGTGCTGAGGGAGTGCTGCACTGTTACACGATCAGTGCTGACGGAGGTCCGCACTGTTACACGGTCAGTGCTTAGGAAGTACTGAACTGTTACACGATCAGTGCTGAGGGAGTGCCGCAATGTTACACGGTCAGTGCTGAGGGAGTGCTGCACTTTTACACGGTCAGTGCTGAGGGAGTGCCGCACTGTTACACGGTCAGTGCTAAGGGTATGATGCACTGTTACACAGTCAGTGCTGAGGGAGGGCCGCATTGTTACACGGTCAGTGCTGAGGGAGTGCCGCACTGTTACACGGTCAGTGCTGAGGGAGTGCCGCACTGTTACACGGTCAGTGCTTAGGAAGTACTGCACTGTTACACAGTCAGTGCTGAGGGAGTGCCGCACTGTTACACGGTCAGTGCTGAGGGAATGCTGTACTGTTACACGGTCAGTGCTGAGGGAGTGCCGCACTGTTACACGGTCAGTGCTGAGTGAGTGCTGCACTGTTACACGGTCAGTGCTGAGGGAGTTCTGCACTTTTACACGGTCAGTGCTGAGGGAGTGCCGCACTGTTACACGGTCAGTGCTGAGGGACTGCCGAACTGTTACACGGTCAGTGCTGAGGGAGGGCCGCACTGTTACACGGTCAGTGCTGAGGGACTGCCGAACTGTTACACGGTCAGTGCTGAAGGAGGGCCGCACTGTGACACGGTCAGTGCTGAGGGAGGGCCGCACTGTTACACGGTCAGTGCTGAGGGATCTCCGCACTGTTGCACGGTCAGTGCTGAGGGAGTGCTGCACTGTTACACGGTCAGTGCTGAGGGAGGGCCACACTGTTACACGGTCAGTGTTGAGGGTGGAATGCACTGTTACACGGTCAGTGCTGACGGAGTGCCGCACTGTTACACGGTCAGTGTTGAGGGTGGAATGAACTGTTACACGGTCAGTGCTGACGGAGTGCCGCACTGTTACACGGTCAGGGCTGAGCGAGTGCTGCACTGTTGCACAGTCAATGCTGAGGGAGCGCCGGACTGTTACACGGTCAGTGCTGAGGGTGGGCCGCACTGTTACACGGTCAGTGTTGAGGGTGGGATGCACTGTTACACGGTCAGTGCTGAGGGAGTGCTGCACTGTTACACGGTCATTACTGAGGGTGTGCTGCACTGTTACAAGATCAGAGTTGAGGGTGGGATGCACTGTTACGCGGTCAGTGCTGAGGGAGTGCTGCACTGTTACACGGTCAGTGCTGAGGGAGTGCTGCACTGTTACACGGTCATTACTGAGGGAGTGCTGCACTGTTACACGCTCATTACTGAGGGAGTGCTGCACTGTTACACGGTCCATGCTGAGGGAGTGCCGCACTGTTACACGGTCAGTGCTGAGGGAGTGCTGCAATGTTACACGGTCAGTGCTGAGGGATCGCCGCACTGTTACACGGTCATTACTGAGGGAGTGCCGCACTGTTACATGGTCAGCACTGAGGGAGTTCTGCACTGTTACACGGTCAGTGTTGAGGGAGCGCTGCACTATTACACGCTCAGTGCTGAGGGAGTGCTGCACTGTTACACGGTCAGTGCTGAGGGATTGCCGCACTTTTACAGGGTCAGTGCTGAGGGAATTCCGCACTGTTACACGGTCAGTACTGATGGAGTGCCGCACTTTTACACGGTCAGTGCTGAGGGTGGGATGCACTGTTACACGGTCAGTACTGAGGGAGTGCCGCACTGTTACACAATCAGTGCTGAGGGAGGGCGGCACTGTTACACGGTCAGTGCTGAGGGAGTGCCGCACTGTTACACGGTCAGTGTTGAGGGAGTGCCGCACTGTTACACGGTCAGTGCTGAGGGAGTGCTGCACTGTTACACGGTCATTACTGAGGGAGTGCTGCACTGTTACACGGTCAGTGTTGAGGGTGGGATGCACTGTTACACGGTCAGTGCTGAGGGAATGCTGCACTGTTACACGGTCAGTTCTGAGGGAATGCTGCACTGTTACACGGTCAGTGTTGAGGGTGGGCTGCACTGTTACACGGTCAGTGCTGAGTGAGTGCAGCACTGTAACACGGTTAGTGCTGAGGGAATGCTGCACTGTTACATGGTCAGTGCTGAGGGAGTGCTGCACTGTTACACGGTCAGTGCTGAGGGACTGCAGCAATGTTACATGGTCAGTGCTGAGGGAATGCTGCACTGTTACACGGTCAGTGCTGAGGGACTGCAGCAATGTTACACGGTTAGTGCTGAGGGAATGCTGCACTGTTACTCGGTCAGTGCTGAGGGTGGGACGCACTGTTACACGGTCAGTGTTGAGGGTGGGATGCACTGTTACATGGTAAGTGTTGAGGGAGTGCTGCACTGTTACACGGTTAGTGCTTAGGAAGTACTGAACTGTTACACGATCAGTGCTGAGGGAGTGCCGCAATGTTACACGGTCAGTGCTGAGGGAGTGCTGCACTTTTACACGGTCAGTGCTGAGGGAGTGCCGCACTGTTACACGGTCAGTGCTGAGGGTATGATGAACTGTTACACAGTCAGTGCTGAGGGAGGGCCGCATTGTTACACGGTCAGTGCTGAGGGAGTGCCGCACTGTTACACGGTCAGTGCTGAGGGAGTGCCGCACTGTTACTCGGTCAGTGCTGAGGGAGTGCCGCACTGTTACACGGTCAGTGCTGAGGGTGGGATGCACTGTTACACGGTCAATGCTGAGGGAGTGCCGCACTGTTACACGGTCAGTGCTGAGGGAATGCTGCACTGTTACACGGTCAGTGCTGAGGGTGGGATGCACTGTTACACGGTCAGTGCTGAGGGTGGGATGCACTGTTACACGGTCAGTGCTGAGGGAGTGCCGCACTGTTACACGGTCAGTGCTGAGGGATCTCCGCACTGTTGCACGGTCATTACTGAGGGAGTGCTGCACTGTTACACGGTCAGTGCTGAGTGAGTGCTGCACTGTTACACGGTAAGTGCTGAGGGTGGGATGCACTGTTACATGGTCAGTGCTGAGGGAGGGCCACACTGTTACACGCTCAGTGCTGAGTGAGTGCTGCACTGTTACACCGTCAGTGTTGAGGGTGGGATGCACTGTTACACGGTCAGTGCTTAGGGAGTGCCGCACTGTTACACGGTCAGTGCTGAGGGATCTCCGCACTGTTGCACGGTCATTACTGAGGGAGTGCTGCACTGTTACACGGTCAGTGCTGAGGGTGGGATGCACTGTTACACGGTCAGTGCTGAGGGAGTGCTGCACTGTTGCACGGTCAGTGCTGAGGGAGTGGCGCACTGTTACACGGTCAGTGCTGAGGGAGTGCCTCACTTACACGGTCAGTGCTGAGGGAGGGTCGCACTGTTACACGGTCAGTGCTGAGGGAGTGCCGCACTGTTACACGGTCAGTGCTGAGGGAGTGCTGCACTGTTACACGGTCAGTGTTGAGGGTGGGATGCACATTTACAAGGTCAGCGCTGAGTGTGGGATGAACTGTTACACGGACAGTGCTGACGGTGGGCCGCACTGTTACACGGTCAGTGCTGAGGGTGGGATGCACTGTTACATGGTCAGTGCTGAGGGAGGGCCGCACTGTTACACGCTCAGTGCTGAGTGAGTGCTGCACCGTTACACCGTCAATGTTGAGGGAGTGCCGCACTGTTACACGGTCAGTGCTGAGGGCGTGCCGCACCTTTACACGGTCAATGCTGAGGGAGTGCCGCACTGTTACACGGTCAGTGCTGAGGGTGGGATGCACTGTTACACGGTCAGTGCTTAGGGAGTGCCGCACTGTTACACTGTCAGTGCTGAGGGATCTCCGCACTGTTGCACGGTCATTACTGAGGGAGTGCTGCACTGTTACACGGTCAGTGCTGAGTGAGTGCTGCACTGTTACACGGTCAGTGCTGAGGGTGGGATGCACTGTTACATGGTCAGTGCTGAGGGAGGGCCGCACTGTTACACGCTCAGTGCTGAGCGAGTGCTGCACTGTTACACCGTCAATGTTGAGGGAGTGCCGCACTGTTACACGGTCAGTGCTGAGGGCGTGCCGCACCTTTACACGGTCAATGCTGAGGGAGTGCCGCACTGTTACACGGTCAGTGCTGAGGGTGGGATGCACTGTTACACGGTCAGTGCTTAGGGAGTGCCGCACTGTTGCACGGTCAGTGCTGAGGGATCTCCGCACTGTTGCACGGTCATTACTGAGGGAGTGCTGCACTGTTACACGGTCAGTGCTGAGTAAGTGCTGCACTGTTACACGGTCAGTGCTGAGGGTGGGATGCACTGTTACATGGTCAGTGCTGAGGGAGGGCCGCACTGTTACACGGTCAGTGCTGAGTGAGTGCTGCACTGTTACACTGTCAGTGTTGAGGGAGTGCCGCACTGTTACACGGTCAGTGCTGAGGGTGGGATGCACTGTTACACGGTCAGTGCTTAGGGAGTGCCGCACTGTTACACGGTCAGTGCTGAGGGATCTCCGCACTTTTGCACGGTCATTACTGAGGGAGTGCTGCACTGTTACATGGTCAGTGCTGAGGGTGGGATGCACTGTTACACGGTCAGTGCTGAGGGAGTGCTGCACTGTTGCACGGTTAGTGCTGAGGGAGTGGCGCACTGTTACACGGTCAGTGCTGAGGGAGTGCCTCACTTACACGGTCAGTGCTGAGGGAGGGCCGCACTGTTACACGGTCAGTGCTGAGGGAGGGCTGCACTGTTACACGGTCAGTGCTGAGGGAGTGCTGCACTGTTACACGGTCAGTGTTGAGGGAGTGCCGCACTGTTACACGGTCAGTGCTGAGGGAGTGCTGCACTGTTACACGGTCATTACTGAGGGAGTGCTGCACTGTTACACGGTCAGTGTTGAGGGTGGGATGCACTGTTACACGGTCAGTGCTGAGTGAGTGCAGCACTGTAACACGGTTAGTGCTGAGGGAATGCTGCACTGTTACACGGTCAGTGCTGAGGGAGTGCTGCACTGTTACACGGTCAGTGCTGAGGGACTGCAGCAATGTTACATGGTCAGTGCTGAGGGAATGCTGCACTGTTACACGGTCAGTGCTGAGGGACTGCAGCAATGTTACACGGTTAGTGCTGAGGGAATGCTGCACTGTTACACGGTCAGTGCTGAGGGTGGGACGCACTGTTACACGGGCAGTGTTGAGGGTGGGATGCACTGTTACATGGTAAGTGTTGAGGGAGTGCTGCACTGTTACACGGTTAGTGCTGAGGGAGGGCCGCTCTGTTACACGGTCAGTACTGGGGGAGTGCCGCACTGTTACACGGTCAGTACTGGGGGAGTGCCGCACTGTTCCACGGTCAGTGCTGAGGGAGTGCTGCACTGTTACACGATCAGTGCTGACGGAGGTCCGCACTGTTACACGGTCAGTGCTTAGGAAGTACTGAACTGTTACACGATCAGTGCTGAGGGAGTGCCGCAATGTTACACGGTCAGTGCTGAGGGAGTGCTGCACTTTTACACGGTCAGTGCTGAGGGAGTGCCGCACTGTTACACGGTCAGTGCTGAGGGTATGATGCACTGTTACACAGTCAGTGCTGAGGGAGGGCCGCATTGTTACACGGTCAGTGCTGAGGGAGGGCCGCACTGTTACACGGTCATTGTTGAGTGAGTGCTGCACTGTTACACCGTCAATGTTGAGGGAGTGCCGCACTGTTACACGGTCAGTGCTGAGGTCGTGCCGCACCTTTACACGGTCAATGCTGAGGGAGTGCCGCACTGTTACACGGTCAGTGCTGAGGGTGGGATGCACTGTTACACGGTCAGTGCTTAGGGAGTGCCGCACTGTTACACGGTCAGTGCTGAGGGATCTCCGCACTGTTGCACGGTCATTACTGAGGGAGTGCTGCACTGTTACACGGTCAGTGCTGAGTGAGTGCTGCACTGTTACACGGTCAGTGCTGAGGGTGGGATGCACTGTTACATGGTCAGTGCTGAGGGAGGGCCGCACTGTTACACGGTCAGTGCTGAGTGAGTGCTGCACTGTTACACCGTCAGTGTTGAGGGAGTGCCGCACTGTTACACGGTCAGTGCTGAGGGTGGGATGCACTGTTACACGGTCAGTGCTTAGGGAGTGCCGCACTGTTACACGGTCAGTGCTGAGGGATCTCCGCACTGTTGCACGGTCATTACTGAGGGAGTGCTGCACTGTTACACGGTCAGTGCTGAGGGTGGGATGCACTGTTACACGGTCAGTGCTGAGGGAGTGCTGCACTGTTGCACGGTCAGTGCTGAGGGAGTGGCGCACTGTTACACGGTCAGTGCTGAGGGAGTGCCTCACTTACACGGTCAGTGCTGAGGGAGGGCCGCACTGTTACATGGTCAGTGCTGAGGGAGTGCCGCACTGTTACACGTTCAGTGCTGAGGGAGTGCTGCACTGTTGCACGGTCAGTGTTGAGGGTGGGATGCACATTTACAAGGTCAGCGCTGAGTGTGGGATGAACTGTTACACGGACAGTGCTGACGGTGGGCCGCACTGTTACACGGACAGTGCTGACGGTGGGCCGCACTGTTACACGGTCAGTGCTGAGGGAAGGCTGCACTGTTACACGGTCAGTGCTGAGGGAGTGCCGCACTGTTACACGGACAGTGCTGACGGTGGGCCGCACTGTTACACGGTCAGTGCTACGGGAGGGTCTCACTTACACGGTCAGTGCCGAGGGAGGGCCGCACTGTTACACGGTCAGTGCTGAGGGAGGGCCGCACTGTTACACGGTCAGTGCTGAGGGAGTGCTGCACTGTTACACGGTCAGTGTTGAGGGTGGGATGCACATTTACAAGGTCAGCGCTGAGTGTGGGATGAACTGTTACATGGACAGTGCTGACGGTGGGCCGCACTGTTACACGGACAGTGCTGATGGTGGGCCGCACTGTTACACGGTCAGTGCTACGGGAGGGCCGCAGTGCTACACGGTCAGTGCTGAGGGAGCGCCGCACTGTTACACGGTCATTACTGAGGGAGCGCCGCACTGTTACACGGTCATTACTGATGGTTTGCTGCACTATTACACGGTCAGTGCTGAGGGTGGGTGCACTGTTACAAGGTCAGTGCTGAGGGAGTGCTGCACTGTTACAGGGTCGGTGCTGAGGGAGTGCTGCACTATTACACGGAAAGTGCTGAGGGAGTGCCGCACTGTTACATGGTCAGTGCTGAGGGAATGCTGCACTGTTACACGGTCAGTGCTGAGGGTGGGACGCACTGTTACACGGTCAGTGTTGAGGGTGGGATGCACTGTTACCTGGTAAGTGTTGAGGGAGTGCTGCACTGTTACACGGTTAGTGCTGAGGGAGGGCCGCTCTGTTACACGGTCAGTACTGGGGGAGTGCCGCACTGTTACACGGTCAGTACTGGGGGAGTGCCGCACTGTTCCACGGACAGTGCTGAGGGAGTGCTGCACTGTTACACGATCAGTGCTGACGGAGGTCCGCACTGTTACACGGTCAGTGCTTAGGAAGTACTGAACTGTTACACGATCAGTGCTGAGGGAGTGCCGCAATGTTACACGGTCAGTGCTGAGGGAGTGCTGCACTTTTACACGGTCAGTGCTGAGGGAGTGCCGCACTGTTACACGGTCAGTGCTGAGGGTATGATGCACTGTTACACAGTCAGTGCTGAGGGAGGGCCGCATTGTTACACGGTCAGTGCTGAGGGAGTGCCGCACTGTTACACGGTCAGTGTTGAGGGAGTGCCGCACTGTTACTCGGTCAGTGCTGAGGGAGTGCCGCACTGTTACACGGTCAGTGCTGAGGGTGGGATGCACTGTTACACGGTCAGTGCTGAGGGAGTGCCGCACTGTTACACGGTCAGTGCTGAGGGAATGCTGCACTGTTACACGGTCAGTGCTGAGGGTGGGATGCACTGTTACACGGTCAGTGCTGAGGGTGGGATGCACTGTTACACGGTCAGTGCTGAGGGAGTGCCGCACTGTTACACGGTCAGTGCTGAGGGATCTCCGCACTGTTGCACGGTCATTACTGAGGGAGTGCTGCACTGTTACACGGTCAGTGCTGAGTGAGTGCTGCACTGTTACACGGTAAGTGCTGAGGGTGGGATGCACTGTTACATGGTCAGTGCTGAGGGAGGGCCGCACTGTTACACGCTCAGTGCTGAGTGAGTGCTGCACTGTTACACCGTCAGTGTTGAGGGAGTGCCGCACTGTTACACGGTCAGTGCTGAGGGTGGGATGCACTGTTACACGGTCAGTGCTGAGGGATCTCCGCACTGTTGCACGGTCATTACTGAGGGAGTGCTGCACTGTTACACGGTCAGTGCTGAGGGTGGGATGCACTGTTACACGGTCAGTGCTGAGGGAGTGCTGCACTGTTACACGGTCAGTGCTGAGTGAGTGCTGCACTGATGCACGGTCAGTGCTGAGGGAGTGGCGCACTGTTACACGGTCAGTGCTGAGGGAGTGCCTCACTTACACGGTCAGTGCTGAGGGAGGGCCGCACTGTTACACGGTCAGTGCTGAGGGAGTGCCGCACTGTTACACGGTCAGTGCTGAGGGAGTGCTGCACTGTTACACGGTCAGTGTTGAGGGTGGGATGCACATTTACAAGGTCAGCGCTGAGTGTGGGATGAACTGTTACACGGACAGTGCTGACGGTGGGCCGCACTGTTACACGGACAGTGCTGACGGTGGGCCGCACTGTTACACGGTCAGTGCTGAGGGAGTGCCGCACTGTTACACGGTCAGTGCTGAGGGAGTGCTGCACTGTTACACGGTCAGTGCTGAGGGTGGGATGCACTGTTACACGGTCAGTGCTGAGGGTGGGATGCACTGTTACACGGTCAGTGCTGAGGGAGTGCCGCACTGTTACACGGTCAGTGCTGAGGGATCTCCGCACTGTTGCACGGTCATTACTGAGGGAGTGCTGCACTGTTACACGGTCAGTGCTGAGTGAGTGCTGCACTGTTACACGGTCAGTGCTGAGGGTGGGATGCACTGTTACATGGTCAGTGCTGAGGGAGGGCCGCACTGTTACACGCTCAGTGCTGAGTGAGTGCTGCACTGTTACACCGTCAATGTTGAGGGAGTGCCGCACTGTTACACGGTCAGTGCTGAGGGCGTGCCGCACCTTTACACGGTCAATGCTGAGGGAGTGCCGCACTGTTACACGGTCAGTGCTGAGGGTGGGATGCACTGTTACACGGTCAGTGCTTAGGGAGTGCCGCACTGTTACACGGTCAGTGCTGAGGGATCTCCGCACTGTTGCACGGTCATTACTGAGGGAGTGCTGCACTGTTACACGGTCATTGCTGAGTGAGTGCTGCACTGTTACACGGTCAGTGCTGAGGGTGGGATGCACTGTTACATGGTCAGTGCTGAGGGAGGGCCGCACTGTTACACGGTCAGTTCTGAGTGAGTGCTGCACTGTTACACCGTCAGTGTTGAGGGAGTGCCGCACTGTTACACGGTCAGTGCTGAGGGTGGGATGCACTGTTACACGGTCAGTGCTTAGGGAGTGCCGCACTGTTACACGGTCAGTGCTGAGGGATCTCCGCACTGTTGCACGGTCATTACTGAGGGAGTGCTGCACTGTTACACGGTCAGTGCTGAGGGTGGGATGCACTGTTACACGGTCAGTGCTGAGGGAGTGCTGCACTGTTGCACGGTCAGTGCTGAGGGAGTGGCGCACTGTTACACGGTCAGTGCTGAGGGAGTGCCTCACTTACACGGTCAGTGCTGAGGGAGGGCCGCACTGTTACATGGTGAGTGCTGAGGGAGTGCCGCACTGTTACACGGTCAGTGCTGAGGGAGTGTTGCACTGTTACACGGTCAGTGTTGAGGGTGGGATGCACATTTACAAGGTCAGCGCTGAGTGTGGGATGAACTGGTACACGGACAGTGCTGACGGTGGGCCGCACTGTTACACGGACAGTGCTGACGGTGGGCCGCACTGTTACACGGTCAGTGCTGAGGGAAGGCTGCACTGTTACACGGTCAGTGCTGAGGGAGTGCCGCACTGTTACACGGACAGTGCTGACGGTGGGCCGCACTGTTACACGGTCAGTGCTACGGGAGGGTCTCACTTACACGGTCAGTGCTGAGGGAGGGCCGCACTGTTACACGGTCAGTGCTGAGGGAGGGCCGCACTGTTACACGGTCAGTGCTGAGGGAGTGCTGCACTGTTACACGGTCAGTGTTGAGGGTGGGATGCACATTTACAAGGTCAGCGCTGAGTGTGGGATGAACTGTTACATGGACAGTGCTGACGGAGGGCCGCACTGTTACACGGACAGTGCTGACGGTGGGCCGCACTGTTACACGGTCAGTGCTACGGGAGGGCCGCAGTGTTACACGGTCAGTGCTGAGGGAGTGCTGCACTGTTACACTGTCAGTGCTGAGAGAGCGCCGCACTGTTACACGGTCATTACTGAGGGAGCGCCGCACTGTTGCACGGTCATTACTGATGGAGTGCTGCACTATTACACGGTCAGTGCTGAGGGTGGTTGCACTGTTACAAGGTCAGTGCTGAGGGAGTGCTGCACTGTTACAGGGTCGGTGCTGAGGGAGTGCTGCACTATTACACGGAAAGTGCTGAGGGAGTGCCGCACTGTTACACGGTCAGTGCTGAGGGCGTGCCGCACTTTTACACGGTCAGTGCTGAGGGAGTGCTGCACTGTTACACGGTCAGTTCTGATGGTGTGCCGCACTGTTACACGGTCAGTGCTGAGGGAGTGCTGCAATGTTACACGGTCAGTGCTGAGGGATCGCCGCCCTGTTACACGGTCATTACTGAGGGACTGCCGCACTGTTACACGGTCCATGCTGAGGGAGTGCCGCACTGTTACTCGGTCAGTGCTGAGGGAGTGCTGCAATGTTACACGGTCAGTTCTGAGGGTGTGCCGCACTGTTACACGGTCAGTGCTGAGGGAGTGCTGCAATGTTACACGGTCAGTGCTGAGGGATCGCCGCACTGTTACACGGTCATTACTGAGGGAGTGCCGCACTGTTACACGGTCAGTGCTGAGGGAGTTCTGCACTGTTACACGGTCAGTGTTGAGGGAGCGCTGCACTATTACACGCTCAGTGCTGAGGGAGTGCTGCACTGTTACACGGTCAGTGCTGAGGGATTGCCGCACTTTTACAGGGTCAGTGCTGAGGGAATTCCGCACTGTTACACGTTCAGTGCTGAGGGAGTGCTGCACTGTTACACGGTCAGTACTGATGGAGTGCCGCACTTTTACACGGTCAGTGCTGAGGGTGGGATGCACTGTTACATGGTCAGTGCTGAGGGAGTGCCGAACTGTTACACGGTCAGTGCGGAGGGATCTCCGCACTGTTGCACGGTCAGTGCTGAGGGAGTGCTGCACTGTTACACGGTCAGTACTGACGGAGTGCCGCACTGTTACACGGTCAGTGCTGAGGGAGGGCCACACTGTTACACAGTCAGTGCTGACGGAGTGCCGCACTGTTACACGGTCAGGGCTGAGCGAGTGCTGCACTGTTGCACAGTCAATGCTGAGGGAGCGCCGCACTGTTACACGGTCATTACTGAGGGAGTGCTGCACTGTTACACGGTCAGAGTTGAGGTTGGCATGCACTGTTACGCGGTCAGTGCTGAGAGAGTGCTGCACTGTTACACGGTCAGTGCTGAGGGAGTGCTGCACTGTTACACGGTCATTACTGAGGGAGTGCTGCACTGTTACACGGTCAGTGTTGAGGGTGGGATGCACTGTTACATGGTCAGTGCTGAGGGAGCGAGGGTCGCGCTGTTACATGGTCAGTGCTGAGGGAGTGCACTGTTACACGGTCCATGCTGAGGGAGTGCTGCACTGTTACACGGTCCGTGCTGAGGGAGTGCTGCACTTTTACACGGTCAGTGCTGAGGGAGTGCCGCACTGTTACACGGTCAGTGCTGAGGGTATGATGCACTGTTACACAGTCAGTGCTGAGGGAGGGCCGCATTGTTACACGGTCAGTGCTGAGGGATCTCCGCACTGTTACACGGTCAGTGCTGAGGGAGTGCCGCACTGTTACTCGGTCAGTGCTGAGGGAGTGCCGCACTGTTACACGGTCAGTGCTGAGGGTGGGATGCACTGTTACACGGTCAGTGCTGAGGGAGTGCCGCACTGTTACACGGTCAGTGCTGAGGGAGTGCTGCACTGTTACACGGTCAGTGCTAAGGGAGTGCCGCACTGTTACGCGGTCAGTGCTGAGGGATCTCCGCACTGTTGCACGGTCATTACTGAGGGAGTGCTGCACTGTTACATGGTCAGTGCTGAGTGAGTGCTGCACTGTTACACGGTCAGTGCTGAGGGTGGGATGCACTGTTACATGGTCAGTGCTGAGGGAGGGCCGCACTGTTACACGCTCAGTGCTGAGTGAGTGCTGCACTGTTACACCGTCAATGTTGAGGGAGTGCCGCACTGTTACACGGTCAGTGCTGAGGGCGTGCCGCACATTTACACGGTCAATGCTGAGGGAGTGCCGCACTGTTACACGGTCAGTGCTGAGGGTGGGATGCACTGTTACACGGTCAGTGCTTAGGGAGTGCCGCACTGTTACACGGTCAGTGCTGAGGGATCTCCGCACTGTTGCACGGTCGTTACTGAGGGAGTGCTGCACTGTTACACGGTCAGTGCTGAGTGAGTGCTGCACTGTTACACGGTCAGTGCTGAGGGTGGGATGCACAGTTACATGGTCAGTGCTGAGGGAGGGCCGCACTGTTACACGGTCAGTGCTGAGGGTGGGATGCACTGTTACACGGTCAGTGCTTAGGGAGTGCCGCACTGTTACACGATCAGTGCTGAGTGAGTGCTGCACTGTTACACGGTCAGTGCTGAGGGATCTCCGCACTGTTGCACAGTCATTACTGAGGGAGTGCTGCACTGTTACACGGTCAGTGCTGAGGGTGGGATGCACTGTTACACGGTCAGTGCTGAGGGAGTGCTGCACTGTTGCACGGTCAGTGCTGAGGGAGTGCCTCACTTACACGGTCAGTGCTGAGGGAGGGCCACACTGTGACACGGTCAGTGCTGAGGGAGTGCCGCACTGTTACACGGTCAGTGCTGAGGGAATGCTGCACTGTTACACGGTCAGTGTTGAGGGTGGGATGCACATTTACAAGGTCAGCGCTGAGTGTGGGATGAACTGTTACACGGACAGTGCTGACGGTGGGCCGCACTGTTACACGGACAGTGCTGACGGTGGGCCGCACTGTTACACGGTCAGTGCTGAGGGAGTGCTGCACTGTTACACGGTCAGTGCTGAGGGAGTGCCGCACTGTTACACGGACAGTGCTGACGGTGGGCCGCACTGTTACACGGTCAGTGCTACGGGAGGGTCTCATTTACACGGTCAGTGCTGAGGGAGGGCCGCACTGTTACACGGTCAGTGCTGAGGGAGGGCCGCACTGTTGCACGGTCAGTGCTGAGGGAGTGCTGCACTGTTACACGGTCAGTGTTGAGGGTGGGATGCACATTTACAAGGTCAGCGCTGAGTGTGGGATGAACTGTTACATGGACAGTGCTGACGGTGGGCCGCACTGTTACACGGACAGTGCTGACGGTGGGCCGCACTGTTACACGGTCAGTGCTACGGGAGGGCCGCAGTGTTACATGGTCAGTGCTGAGGGAGTGCTGCACTGTTACACTGTCAGTGCTGAGGGAGCGCCGCACTGTTACACGGTCATTACTGAGGGAGCGCCGCACTGTTACACGGTCATTACTGAGGGAGTGCTGCACTATTACACGGTCAGTGCTGAGGGTGGGTGCACTGTTACAAGATCAGTGCTGAGGGAGTGCTGCACTGTTACAGGGTCGGTGCTGAGGGAGTGCTGCACTATTACACGGACAGTGCTGAGGGAGTGCCGCACTGTTACACGGTCAGTGCTGAGGGCGTGCCGCACTTTTACACGGTCAGTGCTGAGGGAGTGCTGCACTGTTACACGGTCATTACTGAGGGAGTGCTGCACTGTTACACGGTCAGAGTTGAGGTTGGCATGCACTGTTACGCGGTCAGCGCTGAGAGAGTGCTGCACTGTTACACGGTCAGTGCTGAGGGAGTGCTGCACTGTTACACGGTCATTACTGAGGGAGTGCTGCACTGTTACACGGTCAGTGTTGAGGGTGGGATGCACTGTTACATGGTCAGTGCTGAGGGAGCGAGGGTCGCGCTGTTACATGGTCAGTGCTGAGGGAGTGCACTGTTACACGGTCCATGCTGAGGGAGTGCTTCACTGTTACACGGTCCGTGCTGAGGGAGTGCTGCACTTTTACACGGTCAGTGCTGAGGGAGTGCCGCACTGTTACACGGTCAGTGCTGAGGGTATGATGCACTGTTACACGGTCAGTGCTGAGGGAGGGCCGCACTGTTACACAGTCAGTGCTGAGGGAGGGCCGCATTGTTACACGGTCAGTGCTGAGGGAGTGCCGCACTGTTACACGGTCAGTGCTGAGGGAGTGCCGCACTGTTACTCGGTCAGTGCTGAGGGAGTGCCGCACTGTTACACGGTCAGTGCTGAGGGTGGGATGCACTGTTACACGGTCAGTGCTGAGGGTGGGATGCACTGTTACACAGTCAGTGCTGAGGGAGTTCTGCACTGTTACACGGTCAGTGCTGAGGGTGGGATGCACTGTTACACGGTCAGTGCTGAGGGTGGGATGCACTGTTACACGGTCAGTGCTGAGGGAGTGCCGCACTGTTACACGGTCAGTGCTGAGGGATCTCCGCACTGTTGCACGGTCATTACTGAGGGAGTGCTGCACTGTTACACGGTCAGTGCTGAGTGAGTGCTGCACTGTTACACGGTCAGTGCTGAGGGTGGGATGCACTGGTACATGGTCAGTGCTGAGGGATGGCCGCACTGTTACACGCTCAGTGCTGAGTGAGTGCTGCACTGTTACACCGTCAATGTTGAGGGAGTGCCGCACTGTTACACGGTCAGTGCTGAGGGCGTGCCGCACATTTACACGGTCAATGCTGAGGGAGTGCCGCACTGTTACACGGTTGGTGCTGAGGGTGGGATGCACTGTTACACGGTCAGTGCTTAGGGAGTGCCGCACTGTTACACGGTCAGTGCTGAGGGATCTCCGCACTGTTGCACGGTCATTACTGAGGGAGTGCTGCACTGTTACACGGTCAGTGCTGAGTGAGTGCTGCACTGTTACACCGTCAGTGTTGAGGGAGTGCCGCACTGTTACACGGTCAGTGCTGAGGGTGGGATGCACTGTTACACGGTCAGTGCTTAGGGAGTGCCGCACTGTTACACGGTCAGTGCTGAGGGATCTCCGCACTGTTGCACTGTCATTACTGAGGGAGTGCTGCACTGTTACACGGTCAGTGCTGAGGGTGGGATGCACTGTTACACGGTCAGGGCTGAGGGAGTGCTGCACTGTTGCACGGTCAGTGCTGAGGGAGTGGCGCACTGTTACACGGTCAGTGCTGAGGGAGTGCCTCACTTACACGGTCAGTGCTGAGGGAGGGCCGCACTGTTACACGGACAGTGCTGACGGTGGGCCGCACTGTTACACGGTCAGTGCTACGGGAGGGCCGCAGTGTTACATGGTCAGTGCTGAGGGAGTGCTGCACTGTTACACTGTCAGTGCTGAGGGAGCGCCGCACTGTTACACGGTCATTACTGAGGGAGCGCCGCACTGTTACACGGTCATTACTGAGGGAGTGCTGCACTATTACACGGTCAGTGCTGAGGGTGGGTGCACTGTTACAAGGTCAGTGCTGAGGGAGTGCTGCACTGTTACAGGGTCGGTGCTGAGGGAGTGCTGCACTATTACACGGACAGTGCTGAGGGAGTGCCGCACTGTTACACGGTCAGTGCTGAGGGCGTGCCGCACTTTTACACGGTCAGTGCTGAGGGAGTGCTGCACTGTTACACGGTCATTACTGAGGGAGTGCTGCACTGTTACACGGTCAGAGTTGAGTTTGGCATGCACTGTTACGCGGTCAGCGCTGAGAGAGTGCTGCACTGTTACACGGTCAGTGCTGAGGGAGTGCTGCACTGTTACACGGTCATTACTGAGGGAGTGCTGCACTGTTACACGGTCAGTGTTGAGGGTGGGATGCACTGTTACATGGTCAGTGCTGAGGGAGCGAGGGTCGCGCTGTTACATGGTCAGTGCTGAGGGAGTGCACTGTTACACGGTCCATGCTGAGGGAGTGCTTCACTGTTACACGGTCCGTGCTGAGGGAGTGCTGCACTTTTACACGGTCAGTGCTGAGGGAGTGCCGCACTGTTACACGGTCAGTGCTGAGGGTATGATGCACTGTTACACGGTCAGTGCTGAGGGAGGGCCGCACTGTTACACAGTCAGTGCTGAGGGAGGGCCGCATTGTTACACGGTCAGTGCTGAGGGAGTGCCGCACTGTTACACGGTCAGTGCTGAGGGAGTGCCGCACTGTTACTCGGTCAGTGCTGAGGGAGTGCCGCACTGTTACACGGTCAGTGCTGAGGGTGGGATGCACTGTTACACGGTCAGTGCTGAGGGTGGGATGCACTGTTACACAGTCAGTGCTGAGGGTGTTCTGCACTGTTACACGGTCAGTGCTGAGGGTGGGATGCACTGTTACACGGTCAGTGCTGAGGGTGGGATGCACTGTTACACGGTCAGTGCTGAGGGAGTGCCGCACTGTTACACGGTCAGTGCTGAGGGATCTCCGCACTGTTGCACGGTCATTACTGAGGGAGTGCTGCACTGTTACACGGTCAGTGCTGAGTGAGTGCTGCACTGTTACACGGTCAGTGCTGAGGGTGGGATGCACTGGTACATGGTCAGTGCTGAGGGATGGCCGCACTGTTACACGCTCAGTGCTGAGTGAGTGCTGCACTGTTACACCGTCAATGTTGAGGGAGTGCCGCACTGTTACACGGTCAGTGCTGAGGGCGTGCCGCACATTTACACGGTCAATGCTGAGGGAGTGCCGCACTGTTACACGGTTGGTGCTGAGGGTGGGATGCACTGTTACACGGTCAGTGCTTAGGGAGTGCCGCACTGTTACACGGTCAGTGCTGAGGGATCTCCGCACTGTTGCACGGTCATTACTGAGGGAGTGCTGCACTGTTACACGGTCAGTGCTGAGTGAGTGCTGCACTGTTACACCGTCAGTGTTGAGGGAGTGCCGCACTGTTACACGGTCAGTGCTGAGGGTGGGATGCACTGTTACACGGTCAGTGCTTAGGGAGTGCCGCACTGTTACACGGTCAGTGCTGAGGGATCTCCGCACTGTTGCACGGTCATTACTGAGGGAGTGCTGCACTGTTACACGGTCAGTGCTGAGGGTGGGATGCACTGTTACACGGTCAGGGCTGAGGGAGTGCTGCACTGTTGCACGGTCAGTGCTGAGGGAGTGGCGCACTGTTACACGGTCAGTGCTGAGGGAGTGCCTCACTTACACGGTCAGTGCTGAGGGAGGGCCGCACTGTGACACGGTCAGTGCTGAGGGAGTGCCGCACTGTTACACGGTCAGTGCTGAGGGAATGCTGCACTGTTACACGGTCAGTGTTGAGGGTGGGATGCACATTTACAAGGTCAGCGCTGAGTGTGCGATGAACTGTTACACGGACAGTGCTGACGGTGGGCCGCACTGTTACACGGACAGTGCTGACGGTGGGCCGCACTGTTACACGGTCAGTGCTGAGGGAGTGCTGCACTGTTACACTGTCAGTGCTGAGGGAGTGCCGCACTGTTACACGGACAGTGCTGACGGTGGGCCGCACTGTTACACGGTCAGTGCTACGGGAGGGTCTCACTTACACGGTCAGTGCTGAGGGAGGGCCGCACTGTTACACGGTCAGTGCTGAGGGAGGGCCGCACTGTTACACGGTCAGTGCTGAGGGAGTGCTGCACTGTTACACGGTCAGTGTTGAGGGTGGGATGCACATTTTCAAGGTCAGCGCTGAGTGTGGGATGAACTGTTACATGGACAGTGCTGACGGTGGGCCGCACTGTTACACGGACATTGCTGACGGTGGGCCGCACTGTTACACGGTCAGTGCTACGGGAGGGCCGCACTGTTACACGGTCAGTGCTGAGGGAGTGCTGCACTGTTACACTGTCAGTGCTGAGGGAGCGCCGCACTGTTACACGGTCATTACTGAGGGAGCGCCGCACTGTTACACGGTCATTACTGAGGGAGTGCTGCACTATTACACGGTCAGTGCTGAGGGTGGGTGCACTGTTACAAGGTCAGTGCTGAGGGAGTGCTGCACTGTTACAGGGTCGGTGCTGAGGGCGTGCCGCACTTTTACACGGTCAGTGCTGAGGGAGTGCTGCACTGTTACACGGTCAGTTCTGAGGGTGTGCCGCACTGTTACACGGTCAGTGCTGAGGGAGTGCTGCAATGTTACACGGTCAGTGCTGAGGGATCGCCGCACTGTTGCACGGTCATTACTGAGGGAGTGCCGCACTGTTACACGGTCCATGCTGAGGGAGTGCCACACTGTTACACGGTCAGTGCTGAGGGAGTGCTGCAATGTTACACGGTCAGTTCTGAGGGTGTGCCGCACTGTTACACGGTCAGTGCTGAGGGAGTGCTGCAATGTTACACGGTCAGTGCTGAGGGATCGCCGCACTGTTACACGGTCATTACTGAGGGAGTGTCGCACTGTTACACGGTCAGTGCTGAGGGAGTTCTGCACTGTTACACGGTCAGTGTTGAGGGAGCGCTGCATTATTACACGCTCAGTGCTGAGGGAGTGCTGCACTGTTACACGGTCAGTGCTGAGGGATTGCTGCACTTTTACAGGGTCAGTGCTGAGGGAATTCCGCACTGTTACACGGTCAGTGCTGAGGGAGTGCTGCACTGTTACACGGTCAGTACTGATGGAGTGCCGCACTTTTACACGGTCAGTGCTGAGGGTGGGATGCACTGTTACACGGTCAGTACTGAGGGAGTGCCGCACTGTTACACGGTCAGTGCTGAGGGATCTCCGCACTGTTGCACGGTCATTACTGAGGGAGTGCTGCACTGTTACACGGTCAGTGCTGAGTGAGTGCTGCACTGTTACACGGTCAGTGCTGAGGGTGGGATGCACTGTTACATGGTCAGTGCTGAGGGAGGGCCGCACTGTTACACGCTCAGTGCTGAGTGAGTGCTGCACTGTTACACCGTCAGTGTTGAGGGACTGCCGCACTGTTACACGGTCAGTGCTGAGGGTGTGCCGCACCTTTACACGGTCAATGCTGAGGGAGTGCCGCACTGTTACACGGTCAGTGCTGAGGGTGGGATGCACTGTTACACGGTCAGTGCTTAGGGAGTGCCGCACTGTTACACGGTCAGTGCTGAGGGATCTCCGCACTGTTGCACAGTCATTACTGAGGGAGTGCTGCACTGTTACACGGTCAGTGCTGAGGGTGGGATGCACTGTTACACGGTCAGTGCTGAGGGAGTGCTGCACTGTTGCACGGTCAGTGCTGAGGGAGTGGCGCACTGTTACACGGTCAGTGCTGAGGGAGTGCCTCACTTACACAGTCAGTGCTGAGGGAGGGCCGAACTGTGACACGGTCAGTGCTGAGGAAGTGCCGCACTGTTACACGGTCAGTGCTGAGGGTGGAATGCACTGTTACACGGTCAGTACTGAGGGAGTGCCGCACTGTTACACCGTCAGTGCTGAGGGATCTCCGCACTGTTGCATGGTCATTACTGAGGGAGTGCCGCACTGTTACACGGTCAGTGCTGAGTGAGTGCTGCACTGTTACACGGTCAGTGCTGAGGATGGGATGCACTGTTACACGGTCAGTGCTTAGGGAGTGCCGCACTATTACACGGTCAGTGCTGAGGGAGTGCTGTACTGTTACACGGTCAGTGCTGACGGAGTGCCGCACTGTTACACGGTCAGGGCTGAGGGAGTGCCGCACTGTTGCACAGTCAGTGCTGAGGGAGTGCTGCACTGTTACACGGTCAGTACTGAGGGAGTTCTGCACTGTTACACGGTCAGTGCTGAGGGAGTGCTGCACTGTTAAACGGTCAGTACTGATGGATTGCCGCACTGTTACACAGTCAGTGCTGAGGGTGGGATGCACAGTTACACGGTCAGTGCTGTGGGAGTGCCGCACTGTTACACGGTCAGTGCTGAGGGTGGGATGCACTGTTACACGGTCAGTGCTGAGGGACTGCCGAACTGTTACACGGTCAGTGCTGAGGGAGTGCCGCACTGTTACACGGTCAGTGCTGAGGGAGTGCCGCACTGTTACACGGTCAGTGCTGAGGGTGGGATGCACTGTTACACGGTCAGTGCTGAGGGTGGGATGCACTGTTACACGGTCAGTGCTGAGGGAGTGCCGCACTGTTACACGGTCAGTGCTGAGGGATCTCCGCACTGTTGCACGGTCAGTGCTGAGGGAGTGCTGCACTGTTACACGGTCAGTACTGACGGAGTGCCGCACTGTTACACGGTCAGGGCTGAGGGAGTGCTGCACTGTTGCACAGTCAATGCTGAGGGAGCGCCGCACTGTTACACGGTCATTACTGAGGGAGTGCTGCACTGTTACACGGTCAGAGTTGAGGTTGGCATGCACTGTTACGCGGTCAGTGCTGAGAGAGTGCTGCACTGTTACACGGTCAGTGCTGAGGGCGTGCCGCACTTTTACACGGTCAGTGCTGAGGGAGTGCTGCACTGTTACACGGTCAGTTCTGAGGGTGTGCCGCACTGTTACACGGTCAGTGCTGAGGGAGTGCTGCAATGTTACACGGTCAGAGCTGAGGGATCGCCGCACTGTTACACGGTCATTACTGAGGGAGTGCCGCACTGTTACACGGTCCATGCTGAGGGAGTGCCGCACTGTTACACGGTCAGTGCTGAGGGAGTGCTGCAATGTTACACGGTCAGTTCTGATTGTGTGCCGCACTGTTACACGGTCAGTGCTGAGGGAGTGCTGCAATGTTACACGGTCAGTGCTGAGGGATCGCCGCACTGTTACACGGTCATTACTGAGGGAGTGCCGCACTGTTACACGGTCAGTGCTGAGGGAGTTCTGCACTGTTACACGGTCAGTGTTGAGGGAGCGCTGCACTATTACACGCTCAGTGCTGAGGGAGTGCTGCACTGTTACACGCTCAGTGCTGAGGGATTGCCGCACTTTTACAGGGTCAGTGCTGAAGGAATTCCGCACTGTTACACGGTCAGTGCTGAGGGTGTGCTGCACTGTTACACGGTCAGTACTGATGGAGTGCCGGACTTTTACACGGTCAGTGCTGAGGGTGGGATGCACTGTTACACGGTCAGTACTGAGGGAGTGCCGCACTGTTACACGGTCAGTGCTGAGGGAGTGCCGCACTGTTACACGGTCAGTGCTGAGGGAGTGCCGCACTGTTACACGGTCAGTGCTGAGGAATCTCCGCACTGTTGCACGGTCATTACTGAGGGAGTGCTGCACTGTTACACGGTCAGTGCTGAGTGAGTGCTGCACTGTTACACGGTCAGTACTGACGGAGTGCCGCACTGTTACACGGTCAGTGCTGCGGGAGGGCCACACTGTTACAAGGTCAGTGCTGACGGAGTGCTGCACTGTTACACGGTCAGGGCTGAGCGAGTGCTGCACTGTTGCACAGTCAATGCTGAGGGAACGCCGCACTGTTACACGGTCATTACTGAGGGAGTGCTGCACTGTTACACGGTCAGAGTTGAGGTTGGCATGCACTGTTACGCGGTCAGTGCTGAGAGAGTGCTGCACTGTTACACGGTCAGTGCTGAGGGAGTGCTGCACTGTTACACGGTCATTACTGAGGGAGTGCTGCACTGTTACACGGTCAGTGTTGAGGGTGGAATGCACTGTTACATGGTCAGTGCTGTGGGAGCGAGGGTCGCGCTGTTACATGGTCAGTGCTGAGGGAGTGCACTGTTACACGGTCCATGCTGAGGGAGTGCTGCACTGTTACACGGTCCGTGCTGAGGGAGTGCTGCACTTTTACACGGTCAGTGCTGAGGGAGTGCCGCACTGTTACACGGTCAGTGCTGAGGGATCGCCGCACTGTTACACGGTCATTACTGAGGGAGTGCCGCACTGTTACACGGTCCATGCTGAGGGAGTGCCGCACTGTTACACGGTCAGTGCTGAGGGAGTGCTGCAATGTTACACGGTCAGTTCTGATTGTGTGCCGCACTGTTACACGGTCAGTGCTGAGGGAGTGCTGCAATGTTACACGGTCAGTGCTGAGGGATCGCCGCACTGTTACACGGTCATTACTGAGGGAGTGCCGCACTGTTACACGGTCAGTGCTGAGGGAGTTCTGCACTGTTACACGGTCAGTTTTGAGGGAGCGCTGCACTATTACACGCTCAGTGCTGAGGGAGTGCTGCACTGTTACACGGTCAGTGCTGAGGGATTGCCGCACTTTTACAGGGTCAGTGCTGAGGGAATTCCGCACTGTTACACGGTCAGTGCTGAGGGTGTGCTGCACTGTTACACGGTCAGTACTGATGGAGTGCCGCACTTTTACACGGTCAGTGCTGAGGGTGGGATGCACTGTTACACGGTCAGTACTGAGGGAGTGCCGCACTGTTACACGGTCAGTGCTGAGGGAGTGCCGCACTGTTACACGGTCAGTGCTGAGGGAGTGCCGCACTGTTACACGGTCAGTGCTGAGGAATCTCCGCACTGTTGCACGGTCATTACTGAGGGAGTGCTGCACTGTTACACGGTCAGTGCTGAGTGAGTGCTGCACTGTTACACGGTCAGTACTGATGGAGTGCCGCACTGTTACACGGTCAGTGCTGCGGGAGGGCCACACTGTTACAAGGTCAGTGCTGACGGAGTGCTGCACTGTTACACGGTCAGGGCTGAGCGAGTGCTGCACTGTTGCACAGTCAATGCTGAGGGAGCGCCGCACTGTTACACGGTCATTACTGAGGGAGTGCTGCACTGTTACACGGTCAGAGTTGAGGTTGGCATGCACTGTTACGCGGTCAGTGCTGAGAGAGTGCTGCACTGTTACATGGTCAGTGCTGTGGGAGTGCTGCACTGTTACACGGTCATTACTGAGGGAGTGCTGCACTGTTACACGTTCAGTGTTGAGGGTGGGATGCACTGTTACATGGTCAGTGCTGTGGGAGCGAGGGTCGCGCTGTTACATGGTCAGTGCTGAGGGAGTGCACTGTTACACGGTCCATGCTGAGGGAGTGCTGCACTGTTACACGGTCCGTGCTGAGGGAGTGCTGCACTTTTACACGGTCAGTGCTGAGGGAGTGCCGCACTGTTACACGGTCAGTGCTGAGGGTGGGATGCACTGTTACACGGTCAGTGCTGAGGGAGTGCCGCACTGTTACACTGTCAGTGCTGAGGGAGTGCTGCACTGTTACACGGTCAGTGCTGAGGGTGGGAAGCACTGTTACACGGTCAGTGCTGAGGGTGGGATGCACTGTTACACGGTCAGTGCTGAGGGAGTGCCGCACTGTTACACGGTCAGTGCTGAGGGATCTCCGCACTGTTGCACGGTCATTACTGAGGGAGTGCTGCACTGTTACACGGTCAGTGCTGAGTGAGTGCTGCACTGTTACATGGTCAGTGCTGAGGGTGGGATGCACTGTTACATGGTCAGTGCTGAGGGAGGGCCGCACTGTTACACGCTCAGTGCTGAGTGAGTGCTGCACTGTTACACCGTCAATGTTGAGGGAGTGCCGCACTGTTACACGGTCAGTGCTGAGGGCGTGCCACACATTTACACGGTCAATGCAGAAAGAGTGCCGCACTGTTACACGGTCAGTGCTGAGGGTGGGATGCACTGTTACACGGTCAGTGCTTAGGGAGTGCCGCACTGTTAAACGGTCAGTGCTGAGGGATCTCCGCACAGTTGCACGGTCATTACTGAGGGAGTGCTGCACTGTTACACGGTCAGTGCTGAGTGAGTGCTGCACTGTTACACGGTCAGTGCTGAGGTTGGGATGCACTGTTACATGGTCAGTGCTGAGGGAGGGCCGCACTGTTACACGGTCAGTGCTGAGTGAGTGCTGCACTGTTACACCGTCAGTGTTGAGGGAGTGCCGCACTGTTACACGGTCAGTGCTGAGGGTGGGATGCACTGTTACACGGTCAGTGCTTAGGGAGTGACGCACTGTTACACGGTCAGTGCTGAGGGATCTCCGCACTGTTGCACGGTCATTACTGAGGTAGTGCTGCACTGTTACACGGTCAGTGCTGAGGGTGGGATGCACTGTTACCCGGTCAGTGCTGAGGGAGTGCTGCACTGTTGCACGGTCAGTGCTGAGGGAGTGGCGCACTGTTACACGGTCAGTGCTGAGGGAGTGCCTCACTTACACGGTCAGTGCTGAGGGAGGGCCGCACTGTTACACGGTCAGTGCTGAGGGAGGACCGCACTGTTACACGGTCAGTGCTGAGGGAGTGCTGCTCTGTTACACGGTCAGTGTTGAGGGTGGGATGCACATTTACAAGGTCAGCGCTGAGTGTGGGATGAACTGTTACACGGACAGTGCTGACGGTGGGCCGCACTATTACACGGACAGTGCTGACGGTGGGCCGCACTGTTACACGTTCAGTGCTGAGGGAGTGCTGCACTGTTACACTGTCAGTGCTGAGGGAGTGCCGCACTGTTACACGGACAGTGCTGACGGTGGGCCGCACTGTTACACGGTCAGTGCTACGGGAGGGTCTCACTTACACGGTCAGTGCTGAGGGAGGGCCGCACTGTTACACGGTCATTGCTGAGGGAGGGCCACACTGTTACACGGTCAGTGCTGAGGGAGTGCTGCACTGTTACACGGTCAGTGTTGAGGGTGGGATGGACATTTACAAGGTCAGCGCTGAGTGTGGGATGAACTGTTACATGGACAGTGCTGACGGTGGGCCGCACTGTTACACGGACAGTGCTGACGGTGGGCCGCACTGTTACACGGTCAGTGCTACTGGAGGGCCGCAGTGTTACATGGTCAGTGCTGAGGGAGTGCTGCACTGTTACACTGTCAGTGCTGAGGGAGCGCCGCACTGTTACACGGTCATTACTGAGGGAGCGCCGCACTGTTACACGGTCATTACTGAGGGAGTGCTGCACTATTACACGGTCAGTGCTGAGGGTGGGTGCACTGTTACACGGTCAGTGCTGAGTGAGTGCTGCACTGTTACACGGTCAGTGCTGAGGGTGGGATGCACAGTTACATGGTCAGTGCTGAGGGAGGGCCGCACTGTTACACGGTCAGTGCTGAGGGTGGGATGCACTGTTACACGGTCAGTGCTTAGGGAGTGCCGCACTGTTACACGGTCAGTGCTGAGGGATCTCCGCACTGTTGCACGGTCGTTACTGAGGGAGTGCTGCACTGTTACACGATCAGTGCTGAGTGAGTGCTGCACTGTTACACGGTCAGTGCTGAGGGATCTCCGCACTGTTGCACAGTCATTACTGAGGGAGTGCTGCACTGTTACACGGTCAGTGCTGAGGGTGGGATGCACTGTTACACGGTCAGTGCTGAGGGAGTGCTGCACTGTTGCACGGTCAGTGCTGAGGGAGTGCCTCACTTACACGGTCAGTGCTGAGGGAGGGCCGCACTGTGACACGGTCAGTGCTGAGGGAGTGCCGCACTGTTACACGGTCAGTGCTGAGGGAATGCTGCACTGTTACACGGTCAGTGTTGAGGGTGGGATGCACATTTACAAGGTCAGCGCTGAGTGTGGGATGAACTGTTACACGGACAGTGCTGACGGTGGGCCGCACTGTTACACGGACAGTGCTGACGGTGGGCCGCACTGTTACACGGTCAGTGCTGAGGGAGTGCTGCACTGTTACACGGTCAGTGCTGAGGGAGTGCCGCACTGTTACACGGACAGTGCTGACGGTGGGCCGCACTGTTACACGGTCAGTGCTACGGGAGGGTCTCATTTACACGGTCAGTGCTGAGGGAGGGCCGCACTGTTACACGGTCAGTGCTGAGGGAGGGCCGCACTGTTGCACGGTCAGTGCTGAGGGAGTGCTGCACTGTTACACGGTCAGTGTTGAGGGTGGGATGCACATTTACAAGGTCAGCGCTGAGTGTGGGATGAACTGTTACATGGACAGTGCTGACGGTGGGCCGCACTGTTACACGGACAGTGCTGACGGTGGGCCGCACTGTTACACGGTCAGTGCTACGGGAGGGCCGCAGTGTTACATGGTCAGTGCTGAGGGAGTGCTGCACTGTTACACTGTCAGTGCTGAGGGAGCGCCGCACTGTTACACGGTCATTACTGAGGGAGCGCCGCACTGTTACACGGTCATTACTGAGGGAGTGCTGCACTATTACACGGTCAGTGCTGAGGGTGGGTGCACTGTTACAAGGTCAGTGCTGAGGGAGTGCTGCACTGTTACAGGGTCGGTGCTGAGGGAGTGCTGCACTATTACACGGACAGTGCTGAGGGAGTGCCGCACTGTTACACGGTCAGTGCTGAGGGCGTGCCGCACTTTTACACGGTCAGTGCTGAGGGAGTGCTGCACTGTTACACGGTCATTACTGAGGGAGTGCTGCACTGTTACACGGTCAGAGTTGAGGTTGGCATGCACTGTTACGCGGTCAGCGCTGAGAGAGTGCTGCACTGTTACACGGTCAGTGCTGAGGGAGTGCTGCACTGTTACACGGTCATTACTGAGGGAGTGCTGCACTGTTACACGGTCAGTGTTGAGGGTGGGATGCACTGTTACATGGTCAGTGCTGAGGGAGCGAGGGTCGCGCTGTTACATGGTCAGTGCTGAGGGAGTGCACTGTTACACGGTCCATGCTGAGGGAGTGCTTCACTGTTACACGGTCCGTGCTGAGGGAGTGCTGCACTTTTACACGGTCAGTGCTGAGGGAGTGCCGCACTGTTACACGGTCAGTGCTGAGGGTATGATGCACTGTTACACGGTCAGTGCTGAGGGAGGGCCGCACTGTTACACAGTCAGTGCTGAGGGAGGGCCGCATTGTTACACGGTCAGTGCTGAGGGAGTGCCGCACTGTTACACGGTCAGTGCTGAGGGAGTGCCGCACTGTTACTCGGTCAGTGCTGAGGGAGTGCCGCACTGTTACACGGTCAGTGCTGAGGGTGGGATGCACTGTTACACGGTCAGTGCTGAGGGTGGGATGCACTGTTACACAGTCAGTGCTGAGGGAGTTCTGCACTGTTACACGGTCAGTGCTGAGGGTGGGATGCACTGTTACACGGTCAGTGCTGAGGGTGGGATGCACTGTTACACGGTCAGTGCTGAGGGAGTGCCGCACTGTTACACGGTCAGTGCTGAGGGATCTCCGCACTGTTGCACGGTCATTACTGAGGGAGTGCTGCACTGTTACACGGTCAGTGCTGAGTGAGTGCTGCACTGTTACACGGTCAGTGCTGAGGGTGGGATGCACTGGTACATGGTCAGTGCTGAGGGATGGCCGCACTGTTACACGCTCAGTGCTGAGTGAGTGCTGCACTGTTACACCGTCAATGTTGAGGGAGTGCCGCACTGTTACACGGTCAGTGCTGAGGGCGTGCCGCACATTTACACGGTCAATGCTGAGGGAGTGCCGCACTGTTACACGGTTGGTGCTGAGGGTGGGATGCACTGTTACACGGTCAGTGCTTAGGGAGTGCCGCACTGTTACACGGTCAGTGCTGAGGGATCTCCGCACTGTTGCACGGTCATTACTGAGGGAGTGCTGCACTGTTACACGGTCAGTGCTGAGTGAGTGCTGCACTGTTACACCGTCAGTGTTGAGGGAGTGCCGCACTGTTACACGGTCAGTGCTGAGGGTGGGATGCACTGTTACACGGTCAGTGCTTAGGGAGTGCCGCACTGTTACACGGTCAGTGCTGAGGGATCTCCGCACTGTTGCACTGTCATTACTGAGGGAGTGCTGCACTGTTACACGGTCAGTGCTGAGGGTGGGATGCACTGTTACACGGTCAGGGCTGAGGGAGTGCTGCACTGTTGCACGGTCAGTGCTGAGGGAGTGGCGCACTGTTACACGGTCAGTGCTGAGGGAGTGCCTCACTTACACGGTCAGTGCTGAGGGAGGGCCGCACTGTTACACGGACAGTGCTGACGGTGGGCCGCACTGTTACACGGTCAGTGCTACGGGAGGGCCGCAGTGTTACATGGTCAGTGCTGAGGGAGTGCTGCACTGTTACACTGTCAGTGCTGAGGGAGCGCCGCACTGTTACACGGTCATTACTGAGGGAGCGCCGCACTGTTACACGGTCATTAATGAGGGAGTGCTGCACTATTACACGGTCAGTGCTGAGGGTGGGTGCACTGTTACAAGGTCAGTGCTGAGGGAGTGCTGCACTGTTACAGGGTCGGTGCTGAGGGAGTGCTGCACTATTACACGGACAGTGCTGAGGGAGTGCCGCACTGTTACACGGTCAGTGCTGAGGGCGTGCCGCACTTTTACACGGTCAGTGCTGAGGGAGTGCTGCACTGTTACACGGTCATTACTGAGGGAGTGCTGCACTGTTACACGGTCAGAGTTGAGTTTGGCATGCACTGTTACGCGGTCAGCGCTGAGAGAGTGCTGCACTGTTACACGGTCAGTGCTGAGGGAGTGCTGCACTGTTACACGGTCATTACTGAGGGAGTGCTGCACTGTTACACGGTCAGTGTTGAGGGTGGGATGCACTGTTACATGGTCAGTGCTGAGGGAGCGAGGGTCGCGCTGTTACATGGTCAGTGCTGAGGGAGTGCACTGTTACACGGTCCATGCTGAGGGAGTGCTTCACTGTTACACGGTCCGTGCTGAGGGAGTGCTGCACTTTTACACGGTCAGTGCTGAGGGAGTGCCGCACTGTTACACGGTCAGTGCTGAGGGTATGATGCACTGTTACACGGTCAGTGCTGAGGGAGGGCCGCACTGTTACACAGTCAGTGCTGAGGGAGGGCCGCATTGTTACACGGTCAGTGCTGAGGGAGTGCCGCACTGTTACACGGTCAGTGCTGAGGGAGTGCCGCACTGTTACTCGGTCAGTGCTGAGGGAGTGCCGCACTGTTACACGGTCAGTGCTGAGGGTGGGATGCACTGTTACACGGTCAGTGCTGAGGGTGGGATGCACTGTTACACAGTCAGTGCTGAGGGTGTTCTGCACTGTTACACGGTCAGTGCTGAGGGTGGGATGCACTGTTACACGGTCAGTGCTGAGGGTGGGATGCACTGTTACACGGTCAGTGCTGAGGGAGTGCCGCACTGTTACACGGTCAGTGCTGAGGGATCTCCGCACTGTTGCACGGTCATTACTGAGGGAGTGCTGCACTGTTACACGGTCAGTGCTGAGTGAGTGCTGCACTGTTACACGGTCAGTGCTGAGGGTGGGATGCACTGGTACATGGTCAGTGCTGAGGGATGGCCGCACTGTTACACGCTCAGTGCTGAGTGAGTGCTGCACTGTTACACCGTCAATGTTGAGGGAGTGCCGCACTGTTACTCGGTCAGTGCTGAGGGCGTGCCGCACATTTACACGGTCAATGCTGAGGGAGTGCCGCACTGTTACACGGTTGGTGCTGAGGGTGGGATGCACTGTTACACGGTCAGTGCTTAGGGAGTGCCGCACTGTTACACGGTCAGTGCTGAGGGATCTCCGCACTGTTGCACGGTCATTACTGAGGGAGTGCTGCACTGTTACACGGTCAGTGCTGAGTGAGTGCTGCACTGTTACACCGTCAGTGTTGAGGGAGTGCCGCACTGTTACACGGTCAGTGCTGAGGGTGGGATGCACTGTTACACGGTCAGTGCTTAGGGAGTGCCGCACTGTTACACGGTCAGTGCTGAGGGATCTCCGCACTGTTGCACGGTCATTACTGAGGGAGTGCTGCACTGTTACACGGTCAGTGCTGAGGGTGGGATGCACTGTTACACGGTCAGGGCTGAGGGAGTGCTGCACTGTTGCACGGTCAGTGCTGAGGGAGTGGCGCACTGTTACACGGTCAGTGCTGAGGGAGTGCCTCACTTACACGGTCAGTGCTGAGGGAGGGCCGCACTGTGACACGGTCAGTGCTGAGGGAGTGCCGCACTGTTACACGGTCAGTGCTGAGGGAATGCTGCACTGTTACACGGTCAGTGTTGAGGGTGGGATGCACATTTACAAGGTCAGCGCTGAGTGTGCGATGAACTGTTACACGGACAGTGCTGACGGTGGGCCGCACTGTTACACGGACAGTGCTGACGGTGGGCCGCACTGTTACACGGTCAGTGCTGAGGGAGTGCTGCACTGTTACACTGTCAGTGCTGAGGGAGTGCCGCACTGTTACACGGACAGTGCTGACGGTGGGCCGCACTGTTACACGGTCAGTGCTACGGGAGGGTCTCACTTACACGGTCAGTGCTGAGGGAGGGCCGCACTGTTACACGGTCAGTGCTGAGGGAGGGCCGCACTGTTACACGGTCAGTGCTGAGGGAGTGCTGCACTGTTACACGGTCAGTGTTGAGGGTGGGATGCACATTTTCAAGGTCAGCGCTGAGTGTGGGATGAACTGTTACATGGACAGTGCTGACGGTGGGCCGCACTGTTACACGGACATTGCTGACGGTGGGCCGCACTGTTACACGGTCAGTGCTACGGGAGGGCCGCACTGTTACACGGTCAGTGCTGAGGGAGTGCTGCACTGTTACACTGTCAGTGCTGAGGGAGCGCCGCACTGTTACACGGTCATTACTGAGGGAGCGCCGCACTGTTACACGGTCATTACTGAGGGAGTGCTGCACTATTACACGGTCAGTGCTGAGGGTGGGTGCACTGTTACAAGGTCAGTGCTGAGGGAGTGCTGCACTGTTACAGGGTCGGTGCTGAGGGCGTGCCGCACTTTTACACGGTCAGTGCTGAGGGAGTGCTGCACTGTTACACGGTCAGTTCTGAGGGTGTGCCGCACTGTTACACGGTCAGTGCTGAGGGAGTGCTGCAATGTTACACGGTCAGTGCTGAGGGATCGCCGCACTGTTGCACGGTCATTACTGAGGGAGTGCCGCACTGTTACACGGTCCATGCTGAGGGAGTGCCACACTGTTACACGGTCAGTGCTGAGGGAGTGCTGCAATGTTACACGGTCAGTTCTGAGGGTGTGCCGCACTGTTACACGGTCAGTGCTGAGGGAGTGCTGCAATGTTACACGGTCAGTGCTGAGGGATCGCCGCACTGTTACACGGTCATTACTGAGGGAGTGTCGCACTGTTACACGGTCAGTGCTGAGGGAGTTCTGCACTGTTACACGGTCAGTGTTGAGGGAGCGCTGCACTATTACACGCTCAGTGCTGAGGGAGTGCTGCACTGTTACACGGTCAGTGCTGAGGGATTGCTGCACTTTTACAGGGTCAGTGCTGAGGGAATTCCGCACTGTTACACGGTCAGTGCTGAGGGAGTGCTGCACTGTTACACGGTCAGTACTGATGGAGTGCCGCACTTTTACACGGTCAGTGCTGAGGGTGGGATGCACTGTTACACGGTCAGTACTGAGGGAGTGCCGCACTGTTACACGGTCAGTGCTGAGGGATCTCCGCACTGTTGCACGGTCATTACTGAGGGAGTGCTGCACTGTTACACGGTCAGTGCTGAGTGAGTGCTGCACTGTTACACGGTCAGTGCTGAGGGTGGGATGCACTGTTACATGGTCAGTGCTGAGGGAGGGCCGCACTGTTACACGCTCAGTGCTGAGTGAGTGCTGCACTGTTACACCGTCAGTGTTGAGGGACTGCCGCACTGTTACACGGTCAGTGCTGAGGGTGTGCCGCACCTTTACACGGTCAATGCTGAGGGAGTGCCGCACTGTTACACGGTCAGTGCTGAGGGTGGGATGCACTGTTACACGGTCAGTGCTTAGGGAGTGCCGCACTGTTACACGGTCAGTGCTGAGGGATCTCCGCACTGTTGCACAGTCATTACTGAGGGAGTGCTGCACTGTTACACGGTCAGTGCTGAGGGTGGGATGCACTGTTACACGGTCAGTGCTGAGGGAGTGCTGCACTGTTGCACGGTCAGTGCTGAGGGAGTGGCGCACTGTTACACGGTCAGTGCTGAGGGAGTGCCTCACTTACACAGTCAGTGCTGAGGGAGGGCCGAACTGTGACACGGTCAGTGCTGAGGAAGTGCCGCACTGTTACACGGTCAGTGCTGAGGGTGGAATGCACTGTTACACGGTCAGTACTGAGGGAGTGCCGCACTGTTACACCGTCAGTGCTGAGGGATCTCCGCACTGTTGCATGGTCATTACTGAGGGAGTGCCGCACTGTTACACGGTCAGTGCTGAGTGAGTGCTGCACTGTTACACGGTCAGTGCTGAGGGTGGGATGCACTGTTACACGGTCAGTGCTTAGGGAGTGCCGCACTATTACACGGTCAGTGCTGAGGGAGTGCTGTACTGTTACACGGTCAGTGCTGACGGAGTGCCGCACTGTTACACGGTCAGGGCTGAGGGAGTGCCGCACTGTTGCACAGTCAGTGCTGAGGGAGTGCTGCACTGTTACACGGTCAGTACTGAGGGAGTTCTGCACTGTTACACGGTCAGTGCTGAGGGAGTGCTGCACTGTTAAACGGTCAGTACTGATGGATTGCCGCACTGTTACACAGTCAGTGCTGAGGGTGGGATGCACAGTTACACGGTCAGTGCTGTGGGAGTGCCGCACTGTTACACGGTCAGTGCTGAGGGTGGGATGCACTGTTACACGGTCAGTGCTGAGGGACTGCCGAACTGTTACACGGTCAGTGCTGAGGGAGTGCCGCACTGTTACACGGTCAGTGCTGAGGGAGTGCCGCACTGTTACACGGTCAGTGCTGAGGGTGGGATGAACTGTTACACGGTCAGTGCTGAGGGTGGGATGCACTGTTACACGGTCAGTGCTGAGGGAGTGCCGCACTGTTACACGGTCAGTGCTGAGGGATCTCCGCACTGTTGCACGGTCAGTGCTGAGGGAGTGCTGCACTGTTACACGGTCAGTACTGACGGAGTGCCGCACTGTTACACGGTCAGGGCTGAGGGAGTGCTGCACTGTTGCACAGTCAATGCTGAGGGAGCGCCGCACTGTTACACGGTCATTACTGAGGGAGTGCTGCACTGTTACACGGTCAGAGTTGAGGTTGGCATGCACTGTTACGCGGTCAGTGCTGAGAGAGTGCTGCACTGTTACACGGTCAGTGCTGAGGGCGTGCCGCACTTTTACACGGTCAGTGCTGAGGGAGTGCTGCACTGTTACACGGTCAGTTCTGAGGGTGTGCCGCACTGTTACACGGTCAGTGCTGAGGGAGTGCTGCAATGTTACACGGTCAGTGCTGAGGGATCGCCGCACTGTTACACGGTCATTACTGAGGGAGTGCCGCACTGTTACACGGTCCATGCTGAGGGAGTGCCGCACTGTTACACGGTCAGTGCTGAGGGAGTGCTGCAATGTTACACGGTCAGTTCTGATTGTGTGCCGCACTGTTACACGGTCAGTGCTGAGGGAGTGCTGCAATGTTACACGGTCAGCGCTGAGGGATCGCCGCACTGTTACACGGTCATTACTGAGGGAGTTCTGCACTGTTACACGGTCAGTGTTGAGGGAGCGCTGCACTATTACACGCTCAGTGCTGAGGGAGTGCTGCACTGTTACACGGTCAGTGCTGAGGGATTGCCGCACTTTTACAGGGTCAGTGCTGAGGGAATTCCGCACTGTTACACGGTCAGTGCTGAGGGTGTGCTGCACTGTTACACGGTCAGTACTGATGGAGTGCCGGACTTTTACACGGTCAGTGCTGAGGGTGGGATGCACTGTTACACGGTCAGTACTGAGGGAGTGCCGCACTGTTACACGGTCAGTGCTGAGGGAGTGCCGCACTGTTACACGGTCAGTGCTGAGGAATCTCCGCACTGTTGCACGGTCATTACTGAGGGAGTGCTGCACTGTTACACGGTCAGTGCTGAGTGAGTGCTGCACTGTTACACGGTCAGTACTGACGGAGTGCCGCACTGTTACACGGTCAGTGCTGCGGGAGGGCCACACTGTTACAAGGTCAGTGCTGACGGAGTGCTGCACTGTTACACGGTCAGGGCTGAGCGAGTGCTGCACTGTTGCACAGTCAATGCTGAGGGAGCGCCGCACTGTTACACGGTCATTACTGAGGGAGTGCTGCACTGTTACACGGTCAGAGTTGAGGTTGGCATGCACTGTTACGCGGTCAGTGCTGAGAGAGTGCTGCACTGTTACACGGTCAGTGCTGAGGGAGTGCTGCACTGTTACACGGTCATTACTGAGGGAGTGCTGCACTGTTACACGGTCAGTGTTGAGGGTGGAATGCACTGTTACATGGTCAGTGCTGTGGGAGCGAGGGTCGCGCTGTTACATGGTCAGTGCTGAGGGAGTGCACTGTTACACGGTCCATGCTGAGGGAGTGCTGCACTGTTACACGGTCCGTGCTGAGGGAGTGCTGCACTTTTACACGGTCAGTGCTGAGGGAGTGCCGCACTGTTACACGGTCAGTGCTGAGGGATCGCCGCACTGTTACACGGTCATTACTGAGGGAGTGCCGCACTGTTACACGGTCCATGCTGAGGGAGTGCCGCACTGTTACACGGTCAGTGCTGAGGGAGTGCTGCAATGTTACACGGTCAGTTCTGATTGTGTGCCGCACTGTTACACGGTCAGTGCTGAGGGAGTGCTGCAATGTTACACGGTCAGTGCTGAGGGATCGCCGCACTGTTACACGGTCATTACTGAGGGAGTGCCGCACTGTTACACGGTCAGTGCTGAGGGAGTTCTGCACTGTTACACGGTCAGTGTTGAGGGAGCGCTGCACTATTACACGCTCAGTGCTGAGGGAGTGCTGCACTGTTACACGGTCAGTGCTGAGGGATTGCCGCACTTTTACAGGGTCAGTGCTGAGGGAATTCCGCACTGTTACACGGTCAGTGCTGAGGGTGTGCTGCACTGTTACACGGTCAGTACTGATGGAGTGCCGCACTTTTACACGGTCAGTGCTGAGGGTGGGATGCACTGTTACACGGTCAGTACTGAGGGAGTGCCGCACTGTTACACGGTCAGTGCTGAGGGAGTGCCGCACTGTTACACGGTCAGTGCTGAGGGAGTGCCGCACTGTTACACGGTCAGTGCTGAGGAATCTCCGCACTGTTGCACGGTCATTACTGAGGGAGTGCTGCACTGTTACACGGTCAGTGCTGAGTGAGTGCTGCACTGTTACACGGTCAGTACTGACGGAGTGCCGCACTGTTACACGGTCAGTGCTGCGGGAGGGCCACACTGTTACAAGGTCAGTGCTGACGGAGTGCTGCACTGTTACACGGTCAGGGCTGAGCGAGTGCTGCACTGTTGCACAGTCAATGCTGAGGGAGCGCCGCACTGTTACACGGTCATTACTGAGGGAGTGCTGCACTGTTACACGGTCAGAGTTGAGGTTGGCATGCACTGTTACGCGGTCAGTGCTGAGAGAGTGCTGCACTGTTACATGGTCAGTGCTGTGGGAGTGCTGCACTGTTACACGGTCATTACTGAGGGAGTGCTGCACTGTTACACGTTCAGTGTTGAGGGTGGGATGCACTGTTACATGGTCAGTGCTGTGGGAGCGAGGGTCGCGCTGTTACATGGTCAGTGCTGAGGGAGTGCACTGTTACACGGTCCATGCTGAGGGAGTGCTGCACTGTTACACGGTCCGTGCTGAGGGAGTGCTGCACTTTTACACGGTCAGTGCTGAGGGAGTGCCGCACTGTTACACGGTCAGTGCTGAGGGTGGGATGCACTGTTACACGGTCAGTGCTGAGGGAGTGCCGCACTGTTACACTGTCAGTGCTGAGGGAGTGCTGCACTGTTACACGGTCAGTGCTGAGGGTGGGATGCACTGTTACACGGTCAGTGCTGAGGGTGGGATGCACTGTTACACGGTCAGTGCTGAGGGAGTGCCGCACTGTTACACGGTCAGTGCTGAGGGATCTCCGCACTGTTGCACGGTCATTACTGAGGGAGTGCTGCACTGTTACACGGTCAGTGCTGAGTGAGTGCTGCACTGTTACATGGTCAGTGCTGAGGGTGGGATGCACTGTTACATGGTCAGTGCTGAGGGAGGGCCGCACTGTTACACGCTCAGTGCTGAGTGAGTGCTGCACTGTTACACCGTCAATGTTGAGGGAGTGCCGCACTGTTACACGGTCAGTGCTGAGGGCGTGCCACACATTTACACGGTCAATGCAGAAAGAGTGCCGCACTGTTACACGGTCAGTGCTGAGGGTGGGATGCACTGTTACACGGTCAGTGCTTAGGGAGTGCCGCACTGTTAAACGGTCAGTGCTGAGGGATCTCCGCACAGTTGCACGGTCATTACTGAGGGAGTGCTGCACTGTTACACGGTCAGTGCTGAGTGAGTGCTGCACTGTTACACGGTCAGTGCTGAGGTTGGGATGCACTGTTACATGGTCAGTGCTGAGGGAGGGCCGCACTGTTACACGGTCAGTGCTGAGTGAGTGCTGCACTGTTACACCGTCAGTGTTGAGGGAGTGCCGCACTGTTACACGGTCAGTGCTGAGGGTGGGATGCACTGTTACACGGTCAGTGCTTAGGGAGTGACGCACTGTTACACGGTCAGTGCTGAGGGATCTCCGCACTGTTGCACGTCATTACTGAGGTAGTGCTGCACTGTTACACGGTCAGTGCTGAGGGTGGGATGCACTGTTACCCGGTCAGTGCTGAGGGAGTGCTGCACTGTTGCACGGTCAGTGCTGAGGGAGTGGCGCACTGTTACACGGTCAGTGCTGAGGGAGTGCCTCACTTACACGGTCAGTGCTGAGGGAGGGCCGCACTGTTACACGGTCAGTGCTGAGGGAGGACCGCACTGTTACACGGTCAGTGCTGAGGGAGTGCTGCTCTGTTACACGGTCAGTGTTGAGGGTGGGATGCACATTTACAAGGTCAGCGCTGAGTGTGGGATGAACTGTTACACGGACAGTGCTGACGGTGGGCCGCACTATTACACGGACAGTGCTGACGGTGGGCCGCACTGTTACACGTTCAGTGCTGAGGGAGTGCTGCACTGTTACACTGTCAGTGCTGAGGGAGTGCCGCACTGTTACACGGACAGTGCTGACGGTGGGCCGCACTGTTACACGGTCAGTGCTACGGGAGGGTCTCACTTACACGGTCAGTGCTGAGGGAGGGCCGCACTGTTACACGGTCATTGCTGAGTGAGGGCCACACTGTTACACGGTCAGTGCTGAGGGAGTGCTGCACTGTTACACGGTCAGTGTTGAGGGTGGGATGGACATTTACAAGGTCAGCGCTGAGTGTGGGATGAACTGTTACATGGACAGTGCTGACGGTGGGCCGCACTGTTACACGGACAGTGCTGACGGTGGGCCGCACTGTTACACGGTCAGTGCTACTGGAGGGCCGCAGTGTTACATGGTCAGTGCTGAGGGAGTGCTGCACTGTTACACTGTCAGTGCTGAGGGAGCGCCGCACTGTTACACGGTCATTACTGAGGGAGCGCCGCACTGTTACACGGTCATTACTGAGGGAGTGCTGCACTATTACACGGTCAGTGCTGAGGGTGGGTGCACTGTTACAAGGTCAGTGCTGAGGGAGTGCTGCACTGTTACAGGGTCGGTGCTGAGGGAGTGCTGCACTATTACACGGACAGTGCTGAGGGAGTGCCGCACTGTTACACGGTCAGTGCTGAGGGCGTGCCGCACTTTTACACGGTCAGTGCTGAGGGAGTGCTGCACTGTTACACTGTCAGTTCTGAGGGTGTGCCGCACTGTTACACGGTCAGTGCTGAGGGAGTGCTGCAATGTTACACGGTCAGTGCTGAGGGATCGCCGCACTGTTACACGGTCATTACTGAGGGAGTGCCGCACTGTTACACGGTCCATGCTGAGGGAGTGCCGCACTGTTACACGGTCAGTGCTGAGGGAGTGCTGCAATGTTACACGGTCAGTTCTGAGGGTGTGCCGCACTGTTACTTGGTCAGTGCTGAGGGAGTGCTGCAATGTTACACGGTCAGTGCTGAGGGATCGCCGCACTGTTACATGGTCATTACTGAGGGAGTGCCGCACTGTTACACGGTCAGTGCTGAGGGAGTTCTGCACTGTTACACGGTCAGTGTTGAGGGAGCGCTGCACTATTACACGCTCAGTGCTGAGGGAGTGCTGCACTGTTACACGGTCAGTGCTGAGGGATTGCCGCACTTTTACAGGGTCAGTGCTGAGGGAATTCCGCACTGTTACACAGTCAGTGCTGAGGGAGTGCTGCACTGTTACACGGTCAGTACTGATGGAGTGCCGCACTTTTACACGGTCAGTGCTGAGGGTGGGATGCACTGTTACACGGTCAGTACTGAGGGAGTGCCGCACTGTTACACGGTCAGTGCTGAGGGAGTGCCGCACTGTTACACGGTCAGTGCTGAGGGAGTGCCGCACTGTTACACGGTCAGTGCTGAGGGATCTCCGCACTGTTGCACGGTCATTACTGAGGGAGTGCTGCACTGTTACACGGTCAGTGCTGAGTGAGTGCTGCACTGTTACACGGTCAGTGCTGAGGGTGGGATGCACTGTTACATGGTCAGTGCTGAGGGAGGGCCGCACTGTTACACGGTCAGTGCTGAGTGAGTGCTGCACTGTTACACCGTCAGTGTTGAGGGGAGTGCCGCACTGTTACACGGTCAGTGCTGAGAGTGTGCTGCACCTTTACACGGTCAATGCTGAGGGTGTGCTGCACTGTTACACGGTCAGTGCTGAGGGATCTCCGCACTGTTACACGGTCAATGCTGAGGCAGTGCCGCACTGTTACACGGTCAGTGCTGAGGGTGGGATGCACTGTTACACGGTCAGTGCTGAGGGAGTGCTGCACTGTTGCACGGTCAGTGCTGAGGGAGTGGCGCACTGTTACACGGTCAGTGCTGAGGGAGTGCCTCACTTACACAGTCAGTGCTGAGGGAGGGCCGCACTGTGACACGGTCAGTGCTGAGGGAGTGCCGCACTGTTACACGGTCAGTGCTGAGGGTGGAATGCACTGTTACACGGTCAGTACTGAGGGAGTGCCGCACTGTTACACGGTAAGTGCTGAGGGTGGGATGCACTGTTACATGGTCAGTGCTGAGGGAGGGCCACACTGTTACACGCTCAGTGCTGAGTGAGTGCTGCACTGTTACACCGTCAGTGTTGAGTGTGGGATGCACTGTTACACGGTCAGTGCTTAGGGAGTGCCGCACTGTTACACCGTCAGTGCTGAGGGATCTCCGCACTGTTGCACGGTCATTACTGAGGGAGTGCCGCACTGTTACACGGTCAGTGCTGAGTGAGTGCTGCACTGTTACAC
This sequence comes from Isurus oxyrinchus, assembly GCA_026770705.1. Lineage (NCBI taxonomy): Eukaryota > Metazoa > Chordata > Chondrichthyes > Lamniformes > Lamnidae > Isurus > Isurus oxyrinchus. The sequence goes on along the minus strand of JANJGN010000913.1, from coordinate 161,902 downwards.
GGTCAGTTCTGAGGGTGTGCCGCACTGTTACACGGTCAGTGCTGAGGGAGTGCTGCAATGTTACACGGTCAGTGCTGAGGGATCGCCGCACTGTTGCACGGTCATTACTGAGGGAGTGCCGCACTGTTACACGGTCCATGCTGAGGGAGTGCCACACTGTTACACGGTCAGTGCTGAGGGAGTGCTGCAATGTTACACGGTCAGTTCTGAGGGTGTGCCGCACTGTTACACGGTCAGTGCTGAGGGAGTGCTGCAATGTTACACGGTCAGTGCTGAGGGATCGCCGCACTGTTACACGGTCATTACTGAGGGAGTGTCGCACTGTTACACGGTCAGTGCTGAGGGAGTTCTGCACTGTTACACGGTCAGTGTTGAGGGAGCGCTGCACTATTACACGCTCAGTGCTGAGGGAGTGCTGCACTGTTACACGGTCAGTGCTGAGGGATTGCTGCACTTTTACAGGGTCAGTGCTGAGGGAATTCCGCACTGTTACACGGTCAGTGCTGAGGGAGTGCTGCACTGTTACACGGTCAGTACTGATGGAGTGCCGCACTTTTACACAGTCAGTGCTGAGGGTGGGATGCACTGTTACACGGTCAGTACTGAGGGAGTGCCGCACTGTTACACGGTCAGTGCTGAGGGATCTCCGCACTGTTGCACGGTCATTACTGAGGGAGTGCTGCACTGTTACACGGTCAGTGCTGAGTGAGTGCTGCACTGTTACACGGTCAGTGCTGAGGGTGGGATGCACTGTTACATGGTCAGTGCTGAGGGAGGGCCGCACTGTTACACGCTCAGTGCTGAGTGAGTGCTGCACTGTTACACCGTCAGTGTTGAGGGAGTGCCGCACTGTTACACGGTCAGTGCTGAGGGTGTGCCGCACCTTTACACGGTCAATGCTGAGGGAGTGCCGCACTGTTACACGGTCAGTGCTGAGGGTGGGATGCACTGTTACACGGTCAGTGCTTAGGGAGTGCCGCACTGTTACACGGTCAGTGCTGAGGGATCTCCGCACTGTTGCACAGTCATTACTGAGGGAGTGCTGCACTGTTACACGGTCAGTGCTGAGGGTGGGATGCACTGTTACACGGTCAGTGCTGAGGGAGTGCTGCACTGTTGCACGGTCAGTGCTGAGGGAGTGGCGCACTGTTACACGGTCAGTGCTGAGGGAGTGCCTCACTTACACAGTCAGTGCTGAGGGAGGGCCGAACTGTGACACGGTCAGTGCTGAGGAAGTGCCGCACTGTTACACGGTCAGTGCTGAGGGTGGAATGCACTGTTACACGGTCAGTACTGAGGGAGTGCCGCACTGTTACACCGTCAGTGCTGAGGGATCTCCGCACTGTTGCATGGTCATTACTGAGGGAGTGCCGCACTGTTACACGGTCAGTGCTGAGTCAGTGCTGCACTGTTACACGGTCAGTGCTGAGGGTGGGATGCACTGTTACACGGTCAGTGCTTAGGGAGTGCCGCACTATTACACGGTCAGTGCTGAGGGAGTGCTGTACTGTTACACGGTCAGTGCTGACGGAGTGCCGCACTGTTACACGGTCAGGGCTGAGGGAGTGCCGCACTGTTGCACAGTCAGTGCTGAGGGAGTGCTGCACTGTTACACGGTCAGTACTGAGGGAGTTCTGCACTGTTACACGGTCAGTGCTGAGGGAGTGCTGCACTGTTAAACGGTCAGTACTGATGGATTGCCGCACTGTTACACAGTCAGTGCTGAGGGTGGGATGCACAGTTACACGGTCAGTGCTGTGGGAGTGCCGCACTGTTACACGGTCAGTGCTGAGGGTGGGATGCACTGTTACACGGTCAGTGCTGAGGGACTGCCGAACTGTTACACGGTCAGTGCTGAGGGAGTGCCGCACTGTTACACGGTCAGTGCTGAGGGAGTGCCGCACTGTTACACGGTCAGTGCTGAGGGTGGGATGCACTGTTACACGGTCAGTGCTGAGGGTGGGATGCACTGTTACACGGTCAGTGCTGAGGGAGTGCCGCACTGTTACACGGTCAGTGCTGAGGGATCTCCGCACTGTTGCACGGTCAGTGCTGAGGGAGTGCTGCACTGTTACACGGTCAGTACTGACGGAGTGCTGCACTGTTACACGGTCAGGGCTGAGGGAGTGCTGCACTGTTGCACAGTCAATGCTGAGGGAGCGCCGCACTGTTACACGGTCATTACTGAGGGAGTGCTGCACTGTTACACGGTCAGAGTTGAGGTTGGCATGCACTGTTACGCGGTCAGTGCTGAGAGAGTGCTGCACTGTTACACGGTCAGTGCTGAGGGCGTGCCGCACTTTTACACGGTCAGTGCTGAGGGAGTGCTGCACTGTTACACGGTCAGTTCTGAGGGTGTGCCGCACTGTTACACGGTCAGTGCTGAGGGAGTGCTGCAATGTTACACGGTCAGTGCTGAGGGATCGCCGCACTGTTACACGGTCATTACTGAGGGATTGCCGCACTGTTACACGGTCCATGCTGAGGGAGTGCCGCACTGTTACACGGTCAGTGCTGAGGGAGTGCTGCAATGTTACACGGTCAGTTCTGATTGTGTGCCGCACTGTTACACGGTCAGTGCTGAGGGAGTGCTGCAATGTTACACGGTCAGTGCTGAGGGATCGCCGCACTGTTACACGGTCATTACTGAGGGAGTGCCGCACTGTTACACGGTCAGTGCTGAGGGAGTTCTGCACTGTTACACGGTCAGTGTTGAGGGAGCGCTGCACTATTACACGCTCAGTGCTGAGGGAGTGCTGCACTGTTACACGGTCAGTGCTGAGGGATTGCCGCACTTTTACAGGGTCAGTGCTGAGGGAATTCCGCACTGTTACACGGTCAGTGCTGAGGGTGTGCTGCACTGTTACACGGTCAGTACTGATGGAGTGCCGGACTTTTACACGGTCAGTGCTGAGGGTGGGATGCACTGTTACACGGTCAGTACTGAGGGAGTGCCGCACTGTTACACGGTCAGTGCTGAGGGGAGTGCCGCACTGTTACACGGTCAGTGCTGAGGGAGTGCCGCACTGTTACACGGTCAGTGCTGAGGAATCTCCGCACTGTTGCACGGTCATTACTGAGGGAGTGCTGCTCTGTTACACGGTCAGTGCTGAGTGAGTGCTGCACTGTTACACGGTCAGTACTGACGGAGTGCCGCACTGTTACACGGTCAGTGCTGCGGGAGGGCCACACTGTTACAAGGTCAGTGCTGACGGAGTGCTGCACTGTTACACGGTCAGGGCTGAGCGAGTGCTGCACTGTTGCACAGTCAATGCTGAGGGAGCGCCGCACTGTTACACGGTCATTACTGAGGGAGTGCTGCACTGTTACACGGTCAGAGTTGAGGTTGGCATGCACTGTTACGCGGTCAGTGCTGAGAGAGTGCTGCACTGTTACACGGTCAGTGCTGAGGGAGTGCTGCACTGTTACACGGTCATTACTGAGGGAGTGCTGCACTGTTACACGGTCAGTGTTGAGGGTGGAATGCACTGTTACATGGTCAGTGCTGTGGGAGCGAGGGTCGCGCTGTTACATGGTCAGTGCTGAGGGAGTGCACTGTTACACGGTCCATGCTGAGGGAGTGCTGCACTTTTACACGGTCCGTGCTGAGGGAGTGCTGCACTTTTACACGGTCAGTGCTGAGGGAGTGCCGCACTGTTACACGGTCAGTGCTGAGGGATCGCCGCACTGTTACACGGTCATTACTGAGGGAGTGCCGCACTGTTACACGGTCCATGCTGAGGGAGTGCCGCACTGTTACACGGTCAGTGCTGAGGGAGTGCTGCAATGTTACACGGTCAGTTCTGATTGTGTGCCGCACTGTTACACGGTCAGTGCTGAGGGAGTGCTGCAATGTTACACGGTCAGTGCTGAGGGATCGCCGCACTGTTACACGGTCATTACTGAGGGAGTGCCGCACTGTTACACGGTCAGTGCTGAGGGAGTTCTGCACTGTTACACGGTCAGTGTTGAGGGAGCGCTGCACTATTACACGCTCAGTGCTGAGGGAGTGCTGCACTGTTACACGGTCAGTGCTGAGGGATTGCCGCACTTTTACAGGGTCAGTGCTGAGGGAATTCCGCACTGTTACACGGTCAGTGCTGAGGGTGTGCTGCACTGTTACACGGTCAGTACTGATGGAGTGCCGCACTTTTACACGGTTAGTGCTGAGGGTGGGATGCACTGTTACACGGTCAGTACTGAGGGAGTGCCGCACTGTTACACGGTCAGTGCTGAGGGAGTGCCGCACTGTTACACGGTCAGTGCTGAGGGAGTGCCGCACTGTTACACGGTCAGTGCTGAGGAATCTCCGCACTGTTGCACGGTCATTACTGAGGGAGTGCTGCACTGTTACACGGTCAGTGCTGAGTGAGTGCTGCACTGTTACACGGTCAGTACTGACGGAGTGCCGCACTGTTACACGGTCAGTGCTGCGGGAGGGCCACACTGTTACAAGGTCAGTGCTGACGGAGTGCTGCACTGTTACACGGTCAGGGCTGAGCGAGTGCTGCACTGTTGCACAGTCAATGCTGAGGGAGCGCCGCACTGTTACACGGTCATTACTGAGGGAGTGCTGCACTGTTACACGGTCAGAGTTGAGGTTGGCATGCACTGTTACGCGGTCAGTGCTGAGAGAGTGCTGCACTGTTACATGGTCAGTGCTGTGGGAGTGCTGCACTGTTACACGGTCATTACTGAGGGAGTGCTGCACTGTTACACGTTCAGTGTTGAGGGTGGGATGCACTGTTACATGGTCAGTGCTGTGGGAGCGAGGGTCGCGCTGTTACATGGTCAGTGCTGAGGGAGTGCACTGTTACACGGTCCATGCTGAGGGAGTGCTGCACTGTTACACGGTCCGTGCTGAGGGAGTGCTGCACTTTTACACGGTCAGTGCTGAGGGAGTGCCGCACTGTTACACGGTCAGTGCTGAGGGTGGGATGCACTGTTACACGGTCAGTGCTGAGGGAGTGCCGCACTGTTACACTGTCAGTGCTGAGGGAGTGCTGCACTGTTACACGGTCAGTGCTGAGGGTGGGATGCACTGTTACACGGTCAGTGCTGAGGGTGGGATGCACTGTTACACGGTCAGTGCTGAGGGAGTGCCGCACTGTTACACGGTCAGTGCTGAGGGATCTCCGCACTGTTGCACGGTCATTACTGAGGGAGTGCTGCACTGTTACACGGTCAGTGCTGAGTGAGTGCTGCACTGTTACATGGTCAGTGCTGAGGGTGGGATGCACTGTTACATGGTCAGTGCTGAGGGAGGGCCGCACTGTTACACGCTCAGTGCTGAGGGATCGCCGCACTGTTGCACGGTCATTACTGAGGGAGTGCCGCACTGTTACACGGTCCATGCTGAGGGAGTGCCACACTGTTACACGGTCAGTGCTGAGGGAGTGCTGCAATGTTACACGGTCAGTTCTGAGGGTGTGCCGCACTGTTACACGGTCAGTGCTGAGGGAGTGCTGCAATGTTACACGGTCAGTGCTGAGGGATCGCCGCACTGTTACACGGTCATTACTGAGGGAGTGTCGCACTGTTACACGGTCAGTGCTGAGGGAGTTCTGCACTGTTACACGGTCAGTGTTGAGGGAGCGCTGCACTATTACACGCTCAGTGCTGAGGGAGTGCTGCACTGTTACACGGTCAGTGCTGAGGGATTGCTGCACTTTTACAGGGTCAGTGCTGAGGGAATTCCGCACTGTTACACGGTCAGTGCTGAGGGAGTGCTGCACTGTTACACGGTCAGTACTGATGGAGTGCCGCACTTTTACACGGTCAGTGCTGAGGGTGGGATGCACTGTTACACGGTCAGTACTGAGGGAGTGCCGCACTGTTACACGGTCAGTGCTGAGGGATCTCCGCACTGTTGCACGGTCATTACTGAGGGAGTGCTGCACTGTTACACGGTCAGTGCTGAGTGAGTGCTGCACTGTTACACGGTCAGTGCTGAGGGTGGGATGCACTGTTACACGGTCAGTGCTGAGGGATCTCCGCACTGTTGCATGGTCATTACTGAGGGAGTGCCGCACTGTTACACGGTCAGTGCTGAGTCAGTGCTGCACTGTTACACGGTCAGTGCTGAGGGTGGGATGCACTGTTACACGGTCAGTGCTTAGGGAGTGCCGCACTATTACACGGTCAGTGCTGAGGGAGTGCTGTACTGTTACACGGTCAGTGCTGACGGAGTGCCGCACTGTTACACGGTCAGGGCTGAGGGAGTGCCGCACTGTTGCACAGTCAGTGCTGAGGGAGTGCTGCACTGTTACACGGTCAGTACTGAGGGAGTTCTGCACTGTTACACGGTCAGTGCTGAGGGAGTGCTGCACTGTTAAACGGTCAGTACTGATGGATTGCCGCACTGTTACACAGTCAGTGCTGAGGGTGGGATGCACAGTTACACGGTCAGTGCTGTGGGAGTGCCGCACTGTTACACGGTCAGTGCTGAGGGTGGGATGCACTGTTACACGGTCAGTGCTGAGGGACTGCCGAACTGTTACACGGTCAGTGCTGAGGGAGTGCCGCACTGTTACACGGTCAGTGCTGAGGGAGTGCCGCACTGTTACACGGTCAGTGCTGAGGGTGGGATGCACTGTTACACGGTCAGTGCTGAGGGTGGGATGCACTGTTACACGGTCAGTGCTGAGGGAGTGCCGCACTGTTACACGGTCAGTGCTGAGGGATCTCCGCACTGTTGCACGGTCAGTGCTGAGGGAGTGCTGCACTGTTACACGGTCAGTACTGACGGAGTGCCGCACTGTTACACGGTCAGGGCTGAGGGAGTGCTGCACTGTTGCACAGTCAATGCTGAGGGAGCGCCGCACTGTTACACGGTCATTACTGAGGGAGTGCTGCACTGTTACACGGTCAGAGTTGAGGTTGGCATGCACTGTTACGCGGTCAGTGCTGAGAGAGTGCTGCACTGTTACACGGTCAGTGCTGAGGGCGTGCCGCACTTTTACACGGTCAGTGCTGAGGGAGTGCTGCACTGTTACACGGTCAGTTCTGAGGGTGTGCCGCACTGTTACACGGTCAGTGCTGAGGGAGTGCTGCAATGTTACACGGTCAGTGCTGAGGGATCGCCGCACTGTTACACGGTCATTACTGAGGGATTGCCGCACTGTTACACGGTCCATGCTGAGGGAGTGCCGCACTGTTACACGGTCAGTGCTGAGGGAGTGCTGCAATGTTACACGGTCAGTTCTGATTGTGTGCCGCACTGTTACACGGTCAGTGCTGAGGGAGTGCTGCAATGTTACACGGTCAGTGCTGAGGGATCGCCGCACTGTTACACGGTCATTACTGAGGGAGTGCCGCACTGTTACACGGTCAGTGCTGAGGGAGTTCTGCACTGTTACACGGTCAGTGTTGAGGGAGCGCTGCACTATTACACGCTCAGTGCTGAGGGAGTGCTGCACTGTTACACGGTCAGTGCTGAGGGATTGCCGCACTTTTACAGGGTCAGTGCTGAGGGAATTCCGCACTGTTACACGGTCAGTGCTGAGGGTGTGCTGCACTGTTACACGGTCAGTACTGATGGAGTGCCGGACTTTTACACGGTCAGTGCTGAGGGTGGGATGCACTGTTACACGGTCAGTACTGAGGGAGTGCCGCACTGTTACACGGTCAGTGCTGAGGGAGTGCCGCACTGTTACACGGTCAGTGCTGAGGGAGTGCCGCACTGTTACACGGTCAGTGCTGAGGAATCTCCGCACTGTTGCACGGTCATTACTGAGGGAGTGCTGCTCTGTTACACGGTCAGTGCTGAGTGAGTGCTGCACTGTTACACGGTCAGTACTGACGGAGTGCCGCACTGTTACACGGTCAGTGCTGCGGGAGGGCCACACTGTTACAAGGTCAGTGCTGACGGAGTGCTGCACTGTTACACGGTCAGGGCTGAGCGAGTGCTGCACTGTTGCACAGTCAATGCTGAGGGAGCGCCGCACTGTTACACGGTCATTACTGAGGGAGTGCTGCACTGTTACACGGTCAGTGTTGAGGGTGGAATGCACTGTTACATGGTCAGTGCTGTGGGAGCGAGGGTCGCGCTGTTACATGGTCAGTGCTGAGGGAGTGCACTGTTACACGGTCCATGCTGAGGGAGTGCTGCACTTTTACACGGTCCGTGCTGAGGGAGTGCTGCACTTTTACACGGTCAGTGCTGAGGGAGTGCCGCACTGTTACACGGTCAGTGCTGAGGGATCGCCGCACTGTTACACGGTCATTACTGAGGGAGTGCCGCACTGTTACACGGTCCATGCTGAGGGAGTGCCGCACTGTTACACGGTCAGTGCTGAGGGAGTGCTGCAATGTTACACGGTCAGTTCTGATTGTGTGCCGCACTGTTACACGGTCAGTGCTGAGGGAGTGCTGCAATGTTACACGGTCAGTGCTGAGGGATCGCCGCACTGTTACACGGTCATTACTGAGGGAGTGCCGCACTGTTACACGGTCAGTGCTGAGGGAGTTCTGCACTGTTACACGGTCAGTGTTGAGGGAGCGCTGCACTATTACACGCTCAGTGCTGAGGGAGTGCTGCACTGTTACACGGTCAGTGCTGAGGGATTGCCGCACTTTTACAGGGTCAGTGCTGAGGGAATTCCGCACTGTTACACGGTCAGTGCTGAGGGTGTGCTGCACTGTTACACGGTCAGTACTGATGGAGTGCCGCACTTTTACACGGTCAGTGCTGAGGGTGGGATGCACTGTTACACGGTCAGTACTGAGGGAGTGCCGCACTGTTACACGGTCAGTGCTGAGGGAGTGCCGCACTGTTACACGGTCAGTGCTGAGGGAGTGCCGCACTGTTACACGGTCAGTGCTGAGGAATCTCCGCACTGTTGCACGGTCATTACTGAGGGAGTGCTGCACTGTTACACGGTCAGTGCTGAGTGAGTGCTGCACTGTTACACGGTCAGTACTGACGGAGTGCCGCACTGTTACACGGTCAGTGCTGCGGGAGGGCCACACTGTTACAAGGTCAGTGCTGACGGAGTGCTGCACTGTTACACGGTCAGGGCTGAGCGAGTGCTGCACTGTTGCACAGTCAATGCTGAGGGAGCGCCGCACTGTTACACGGTCATTACTGAGGGAGTGCTGCACTGTTACACGGTCAGAGTTGAGGTTGGCATGCACTGTTACGCGGTCAGTGCTGAGAGAGTGCTGCACTGTTACATGGTCAGTGCTGTGGGAGTGCTGCACTGTTACACGGTCATTACTGAGGGAGTGCTGCACTGTTACACGTTCAGTGTTGAGGGTGGGATGCACTGTTACATGGTCAGTGCTGTGGGAGCGAGGGTCGCGCTGTTACATGGTCAGTGCTGAGGGAGTGCACTGTTACACGGTCCATGCTGAGGGAGTGCTGCACTGTTACACGGTCCGTGCTGAGGGAGTGCTGCACTTTTACACGGTCAGTGCTGAGGGAGTGCCGCACTGTTACACGGTCAGTGCTGAGGGTGGGATGCACTGTTACACGGTCAGTGCTGAGGGAGTGCCGCACTGTTACACTGTCAGTGCTGAGGGAGTGCTGCACTGTTACACGGTCAGTGCTGAGGGTGGGATGCACTGTTACACGGTCAGTGCTGAGGGTGGGATGCACTGTTACACGGTCAGTGCTGAGGGAGTGCCGCACTGTTACACGGTCAGTGCTGAGGGATCTCCGCACTGTTGCACGGTCATTACTGAGGGAGTGCTGCACTGTTACACGGTCAGTGCTGAGTGAGTGCTGCACTGTTACATGGTCAGTGCTGAGGGTGGGATGCACTGTTACATGGTCAGTGCTGAGGGAGGGCCGCACTGTTACACGCTCAGTGCTGAGTGAGTGCTGCACTGTTACACCGTCAATGTTGAGGGAGTGCCGCACTGTTGCACGGTCAGTGCTGAGGGCGTGCCACACATTTACACGGTCAATGCAGAAAGAGTGCCGCACTGTTACACGGTCAGTGCTGAGGGTGGGATGCACTGTTACACGGTCAGTGCTTAGGGAGTGCCGCACTGTTAAACGGTCAGTGCTGAGGGATCTCCGCACAGTTGCACGGTCATTACTGAGGGAGTGCTGCACTGTTACACGGTCAGTGCTGAGTGAGTGCTGCACTGTTACACGGTCAGTGCTGAGGTTGGGATGCACAGTTACATGGTCAGTGCTGAGGGAGGGCCGCACTGTTACACGGTCAGTGCTGAGTGAGTGCTGCACTGTTACACCGTCAGTGTTGAGGGAGTGCCGCACTGTTACACGGTCAGTGCTGAGGGTGGGATGCACTGTTACACGGTCAGTGCTTAGGGAGTGACGCACTGTTACACGGTCAGTGCTGAGGGATCTCCGCACTGTTGCACGGTCATTACTGAGGTAGTGCTGCACTGTTACACGGTCAGTGCTGAGGGTGGGATGCACTGTTACCCGGTCAGTGCTGAGGGAGTGCTGCACTGTTGCACGGTCAGTGCTGAGGGAGTGGCGCACTGTTACACGGTCAGTGCTGAGGGAGTGCCTCACTTACACGGTCAGTGCTGAGGGAGGGCCGCACTGTTACACGGTCAGTGCTGAGGGAGGACCGCACTGTTACACGGTCAGTGCTGAGGGAGTGCTGCTCTGTTACACGGTCAGTGTTGAGGGTGGGATGCACATTTACAAGGTCAGCGCTGAGTGTGGGATGAACTGTTACACGGACAGTGCTGACGGTGGGCCGCACTATTACACGGACAGTGCTGACGGTGGGCCGCACTGTTACACGTTCAGTGCTGAGGGAGTGCTGCACTGTTACACTGTCAGTGCTGAGGGAGTGCCGCACTGTTACACGGACAGTGCTGACGGTGGGCCGCACTGTTACACGGTCAGTGCTACGGGAGGGTCTCACTTACACGGTCAGTGCTGAGGGAGGGCCGCACTGTTACACGGTCATTGCTGAGGGAGGGCCACACTGTTACACGGTCAGTGCTGAGGGAGTGCTGCACTGTTACACGGTCAGTGTTGAGGGTGGGATGGACATTTACAAGGTCAGCGCTGAGTGTGGGATGAACTGTTACATGGACAGTGCTGACGGTGGGCCGCACTGTTACACGGACAGTGCTGACGGTGGGCCGCACTGTTACACGGTCAGTGCTACTGGAGGGCCGCAGTGTTACATGGTCAGTGCTGAGGGAGTGCTGCACTGTTACACTGTCAGTGCTGAGGGAGCGCCGCACTGTTACACGGTCATTACTGAGGGAGCGCCGCACTGTTACACGGTCATTACTGAGGGAGTGCTGCACTATTACACGGTCAGTGCTGAGGGTGGGTGCACTGTTACAAGGTCAGTGCTGAGGGAGTGCTGCACTGTTACAGGGTCGGTGCTGAGGGAGTGCTGCACTATTACACGGACAGTGCTGAGGGAGTGCCGCACTGTTACACGGTCAGTGCTGAGGGCGTGCCGCACTTTTACACGGTCAGTGCTGAGGGAGTGCTGCACTGTTACACTGTCAGTTCTGAGGGTGTGCCGCACTGTTACACGGTCAGTGCTGAGGGAGTGCTGCAATGTTACACGGTCAGTGCTGAGGGATCGCCGCACTGTTACACGGTCATTACTGAGGGAGTGCCGCACTGTTACACGGTCCATGCTGAGGGAGTGCCGCACTGTTACACGGTCAGTGCTGAGGGAGTGCTGCAATGTTACACGGTCAGTTCTGAGGGTGTGCCGCACTGTTACTTGGTCAGTGCTGAGGGAGTGCTGCAATGTTACACGGTCAGTGCTGAGGGATCGCCGCACTGTTACACGGTCATTACTGAGGGAGTGCCGCACTGTTACACGGTCAGTGCTGAGGGAGTTCTGCACTGTTACACGGTCAGTGTTGAGGGAGCGCTGCACTATTACACGCTCAGTGCTGAGGGAGTGCTGCACTGTTACACGGTCAGTGCTGAGGGATTGCCGCACTTTTACAGGGTCAGTGCTGAGGGAATTCCGCACTGTTACACAGTCAGTGCTGAGGGAGTGCTGCACTGTTACACGGTCAGTACTGATGGAGTGCCGCACTTTTACACGGTCAGTGCTGAGGGTGGGATGCACTGTTACACGGTCAGTACTGAGGGAGTGCCGCACTGTTACACGGTCAGTGCTGAGGGAGTGCCGCACTGTTACACGGTCAGTGCTGAGGGAGTGCCGCACTGTTACACGGTCAGTGCTGAGGGATCTCCGCACTGTTGCACGGTCATTACTGAGGGAGTGCTGCACTGTTACACGGTCAGTGCTGAGTGAGTGCTGCACTGTTACACGGTCAGTGCTGAGGGTGGGATGCACTGTTACATGGTCAGTGCTGAGGGAGGGCCGCACTGTTACACGGTCAGTGCTGAGTGAGTGCTGCACTGTTACACCGTCAGTGTTGAGGGAGTGCCGCACTGTTACACGGTCAGTGCTGAGAGTGTGCCGCACCTTTACACGGTCAATGCTGAGGGTGTGCTGCACTGTTACACGGTCAGTGCTGAGGGATCTCCGCACTGTTACACGGTCAATGCTGAGGCAGTGCCGCACTGTTACACGGTCAGTGCTGAGGGTGGGATGCACTGTTACACGGTCAGTGCTGAGGGAGTGCTGCACTGTTGCACGGTCAGTGCTGAGGGAGTGGCGCACTGTTACACGGTCAGTGCTGAGGGAGTGCCTCACTTACACAGTCAGTGCTGAGGGAGGGCCGCACTGTGACACGGTCAGTGCTGAGGGAGTGCCGCACTGTTACACGGTCAGTGCTGAGGGTGGAATGCACTGTTACACGGTCAGTACTGAGGGAGTGCCGCACTGTTACACGGTAAGTGCTGAGGGTGGGATGCACTGTTACATGGTCAGTGCTGAGGGAGGGCCACACTGTTACACGCTCAGTGCTGAGTGAGTGCTGCACTGTTACACCGTCAGTGTTGAGTGTGGGATGCACTGTTACACGGTCAGTGCTTAGGGAGTGCCGCACTGTTACACCGTCAGTGCTGAGGGATCTCCGCACTGTTGCACGGTCATTACTGAGGGAGTGCCGCACTGTTACACGGTCAGTGCTGAGTGAGTGCTGCACTGTTACACGGTCAGTGCTGAGGGTGGGATGCACTGTTACACGGTCAGTGCTTAGGGAGTGCCGCACTATTACACGGTCAGTGCTGAGTGAGTGCTGTACTGTTACACGGTCAGTGCTGACGGAGTGCCTCACTGTTACACGGTCAGGGCTGAGGGAGTGCCGCACTGTTGCACAGTCAGTGCTGAGGGAGTGCTGCACTGTTACACGGTCAGTACTGAGGGAGTTCTGCACTGTTACACGGTCAGTGCTGAGGGAGTGCTGCACTGTTAAACGGTCAGTACTGATGGATTGCCGCACTGTTAAACAGTCAGTGCTGAGGGTGGGATGCACAGTTACACGGTCAGTGCTGTGGGAGTGCTGCACTGTTACACGGTCAGTGCTGAGAGTGGGATGCACTGTTACACGGTCAGTGCTGAGGGACTGCCGAACTGTTACACGGTCAGTGCTGAGGGAGTGCCGCACTGTTACACGGTCAGTGCTGAGGGAGTGCCGCACTGTTACACGGTCAGTGCTGAGGGTGGGATGCACTGTTACACGGTCAGTGCTGAGGGTGGGATGCACTGTTACACGGTCAGTGCTGAGGGAGTGCCGCACTGTTACACGGTCAGTGCTGAGGGATCTCCGCACTGTTGCACGGTCAGTGCTGAGGGAGTGCTGCACTGTTACACGGTCAGTACTGACGGAGTGCCGCACTGTTACACGGTCAGGGCTGAGGGAGTGCTGCACTGTTGCACAGTCAATGCTGAGGGAGCGCCGCACTGTTACACGGTCATTACTGAGGGAGTGCTGCACTGTTACACGGTCAGAGTTGAGGTTGGCATGCACTGTTACGCGGTCAGTGCTGAGAGAGTGCTGCACTGTTACACGGTCAGTGCTGAGGGCGTGCCGCACTTTTACACGGTCAGTGCTGAGGGAGTGCTGCACTGTTACACGGTCAGTTCTGAGGGTGTGCCGCACTGTTACACGGTCAGTGCTGAGGGAGTGCTGCAATGTTACACGGTCAGTGCTGAGGGATCGCCGCACTGTTACACGGTCATTACTGAGGGAGTGCCGCACTGTTACACGGTCCATGCTGAGGGAGTGCCGCACTGTTACACGGTCAGTGCTGAGGGAGTGCTGCAATGTTACACGGTCAGTTCTGAGGGTGTGCCGCACTGTTACACGGTCAGTGCTGAGGGAGTGCTGCAATGTTACACGGTCAGTGCTGAGGGATCGCCGCACTGTTACACGGTCATTACTGAGGGAGTGCCGCACTGTTACACGGTCAGTGCTGAGGGAGTTCTGCACTGTTACACGGTCAGTGTTGAGGGAGCGCTGCACTATTACACGTTCAGTGCTGAGGGAGTGCTGCACTGTTACACGGTCAGTGCTGAGGGATTGCCGCACTTTTACAGGGTCAGTGCTGAGGGAATTCCGCACTGTTACACGGTCAGTGCTGAGGGTGTGCTGCACTGTTACACGGTCAGTACTGATGGAGTGCCGCACTTTTACACGGTCAGTGCTGAGGGTGGGATGCACTGTTACACGGTCAGTACTGAGGGAGTGCCGCACTGTTACACGGTCAGTGCTGAGGGAGTGCCGCACTGTTACACGGTCAGTGCTGAGGGAGTGCCGCACTGTTACACGGTCAGTGCTGAGGAATCTCCGCACTGTTGCACGGTCATTACTGAGGGAGTGCTGCACTGTTACACGGTCAGTGCTGAGTGAGTGCTGCACTGTTACACGGTCAGTACTGACGGAGTGCCGCACTGTTACACGGTCAGTGCTGCGGGAGGGCCACACTGTTACAAGGTCAGTGCTGACGGAGTGCCGCATTGTTACACGGTCAGGGCTGAGCGAGTGCTGCACTGTTGCACAGTCAATGCTGAGGGAGCGCCGCACTGTTACACGGTCATTACTGAGGGAGTGCTGCACTGTTACACGGTCAGAGTTGAGGTTGGCATGCACTGTTACGCGGTCAGTGCTGAGAGAGTGCTGCACTGTTACACGGTCAGTGCTGAGGGAGTGCTGCACTGTTACACGGTCAGTGTTGAGGGTGGGATGCACTGTTACATGGTCAGTGCTGTGGGAGCGAGGGTCGCGCTGTTACATGGTCAGTGCTGAGGGAGTGCACTGTTACACGGTCCATGCTGAGGGAGTGCTGCACTGTTACACGGTCCGTGCTGAGGGAGTGCTGCACTGTTACACGGTCAGTGCTGAGGGAGTGCTGCACTGTTACACGGTCATTACTGAGGGAGTGCTGTACTGTTACACGGTCAGTGTTGAGGGTGGGATGCACTGTTACATGGTCAGTGCTGTGGGAGCGAGGGTCGCGCTGTTACATGGTCAGTGCTGTGGGAGTGCACTGTTACACGGTCCATGCTGAGGGAGTGCTGCACTGTTACACGGTCCGTGCTGAGGGAGTGCTGCACTTTTACACGGTCAGTGCTGAGGGAGTGCCGCACTGTTACACGGTCAGTGCTGAGGGTGGGATGCACTGTTACACGGTCAGTGCTGAGGGAGTGCCGCACTGTTACACTGTCAGTGCTGAGGGAGTGCTGCACTGTTACACGGTCAGTGCTGAGGGTGGGATGCACTGTTACACGGTCAGTGCTGAGGGTGGGATGCACTGTTACACGGTCAGTGCTGAGGGAGTGCCGCACTGTTAAACGGTCAGTGCTGAGGGATCTCCGCACAGTTGCACGGTCATTACTGAGGGAGTGCTGCACTGTTACACGGTCAGTGCTGAGTGAGTGCTGCACTGTTACACGGTCAGTGCTGAGGGTGGGATGCACTGTTACATGGTAAGTGCTGAGGGAGGGCCGCACTGTTACACGGTCAGTGCTGAGTGAGTGCTGCACTGTTACACCGTCAGTGTTGAGGGAGTGCCGCACTGTTACACGGTCAGTGCTGAGGGTGGGATGCACTGTTACACGGTCAGTGCTTAGGGAGTGCCGCACTGTTACACGGTCTGTGCTGAGGGATCTCCGCACTGTTGCACGGTCATTACTGAGGTAGTGCTGCACTGTTACACGGTCAGTGCTGAGGGTGGGATGCACTGTTACCCGGTCAGTGTTGAGGGAGTGCTGCACTGTTGCACGGTCAGTGCTGAGGGAGTGGCGCACTGTTACACGGTCAGTGCTGAGGGAGTGCCTCACTTACACGGTCAGTGCTGAGGGAGGGCCGCACTGTTACACGGTCAGTGCTGAGGGAGGACCGCACTGTTACACGGTCAGTGCTGAGGGAGTGCTGCACTGTTACACGGTCAGTGTTGAGGGTGGGATGCACATTTACAAGGTCAGCGCTGAGTGTGGGATGAACTGTTACACGGACAGTGCTGACGGTGGGCCGCACTGTTACACGGACAGTGCTGACGGTGGGCCGCACTGTTACACGTTCAGTGCTGAGGGAGTGCTGCACTGTTACACGGTCAGTGCTGAGGGAGTGCCGCACTGTTACACGGACAGTGCTGACGGTGGGCCGCACTGTTACACGGTCAGTGCTACGGGAGGGTCTCACTTACACGGTCAGTGCTGAGTGAGGGCCGCACTGTTACACGGTCAGTGCTGAGGGAGGGCCGCACTGTTACACGGTCAGTGCTGAGGGAGTGCTGCACTGTTACACGGTCAGTGTTGAGGGTGGGATGGACATTTACAAGGTCAGCGCTGAGTGTGGGATGAACTGTTACATGGACAGTGCTGACGGTGGGCCGCACTGTTACACGGACAGTGCTGACGGTGGGCCGCACTGTTACACGGTCAGTGCTACTGGAGGGCCGCAGTGTTACATGGTCAGTGCTGAGGGAGTGCTGCACTGTTACACTGTCAGTGCTGAGGGAGCGCCGCACTGTTACACGGTCATTACTGAGGGAGCGCCGCACTGTTACACGATCATTACTGAGGGAGTGCTGCACTATTACACGGTCAGTGCAGAGGGTGGGTGCACTGTTACAAGGTCAGTGCTGAGGGAGTGCTGCACTGTTACAGGGTCGGTGCTGAGGGAGTGCTGCACTATTACACGGACAGTGCTGAGGGAGTGCCGCACTGTTACACGGTCAGTGCTGAGGGCGTGCCGCACTTTTACACGGTCAGTGCTGAGGGAGTGCTGCACTGTTACACGGTCAGTTCTGAGGGTGTGCCGCACTGTTACACGGTCAGTGCTGAGGGAGTGCTGCAATGTTACACGGTCAGTGCTGAGGGATCGCCGCACTGTTACACGGTCATTACTGAGGGAGTGCCGCACTGTTACACGGTCCATGCTGAGGGAGTGCCGCACTGTTACACGGTCAGTGCTGAGGGAGTGCTGCAATGTTACACGGTCAGTTCTGAGGGTGTGCCGCACTGTTACTTGGTCAGTGCTGAGGGAGTGCTGCAATGTTACAGTTCAGTGCTGAGGGATCGCCGCACTGTTACATGGTCATTACTGAGGGAGTGCCGCACTGTTACACGGTCAGTGCTGAGGGAGTTCTGCACTGTTACACGGTCAGTGTTGAGGGAGCGCTGCACTATTACACGGTCCATGCTGAGGGAGTGCCGCACTGTTACACGGTCAGTGCTGAGGGAGTGCTGCAATGTTACACGGTCAATTCTGAGGGTGTGCCGCACTGTTACTTGGTCAGTGCTGAGGGAGTGCTGCAATGTTACACGGTCAGTGCTGAGGGATCGCCGCACTGTTACACGGTCATTACTGAGGGAGTGCCGCACTGTTACACGGTCAGTGCTGAGGGAGTTCTGCACTGTTACACGGTCAGTGTTGAGGGAGCGCTGCACTATTACACGCTCAGTGCTGAGGGAGTGCTGCACTGTTACACGGTCAGTGCTGAGAGATTGCCGCACTTTTACAGGGTCAGTGCTGAGGGAATTCCGCACTGTTACACGGTCAGTGCTGAGGGAGTGCTGCACTGTTACACGGTCAGTACTGATGGAGTGCCGCACTTTTACACGGTCAGTGCTGAGGGTGGGATGCACTGTTACACGGTCAGTACTGAGGGAGTGCCGCACTGTTACACGGTCAGTGCTGAGGGAGTGCCGCACTGTTACACGGTCAGTGCTGAGGGAGTGCCGCACTGTTACACGGTCAGTGCTGAGGGATCTCCGCACTGTTGCACGGTCATTACTGAGGGAGTGCTGCACTGTTACACGGTCAGTGCTGAGTGATTGCTGCACTGTTACACGGTCAGTGCTGAGTGAGTGCTGCACTGTTACACCGTCAGTGTTGAGGGAGTGCCGCACTATTACACGGTCAGTGCTGAGGGTGGGATGCACTGTTACATGGTCAGTGCTGAGGGAGTGCTGCACTGTTACACGGTCAGTGCTGAGTGAGTGCTGCACTGTTACACCGTCAGTGTTGAGGGAGTGCCGCACTATTACACGGTCAGTGCTGAGGGTGTGCCGCACCTTTACACCGTCAATGCTGAGGGAGTGCCGCACTGTTACACGGTCAGTGCTGAGGGAGTGCTGCACTGTTACACGGTCAGTACTGACGGTGTGCCGCACTGTTACACGGTCAGTGCTGAGGGAGGGCCACACTGTTACACGGTCAGTGCTGACGGAGTGCCGCACTGTTACACGGTCAGGGCTGAGCGAGTGCTGCACTGTTGGACAGTCAATGCTGAGGGAGCGCCGCACTGTTACACGGTCATTACTGAGGGAGTGCTGCACTGTTACACGGTCAGAGTTGAGGTTGCCATGCACTGTTACGCGGTCAGTGCTGAGAGAGTGCTGCACTGTTACACGGTCAGTGCTGAGGGAGTGCTGCACTGTTAACGGTCATTACTGAGGGAGTGCTGCACTGTTACACGGTCAGTGTTGAGGGTGGGATGCACTGTTACATGGTCAGTGCTGAGGGAGCGAGGGTCGCGCTGTTACATGGTCAGTGCTGAGGGAGTGCACTGTTACACGGTCCATGCTGAGGGAGTGCTGCACTGTTACACGGTCCGTGCTGAGGGAGTGCTGCACTGTTACACGGTCATTACTGAGGGAGTGCTGCACTGTTACACGATCAGTGCTGAGGGAGTGCCACACTGTTACACGGTCAGTGCTGAGGGAGTGCCGCACTGATACACGGTCAGTGCTGAGTGAGTGCGGCACTCTTACACGGTCAGTGCTGAGGGAGTGCCGCAGTGTTACATGGTCAGTGCTGAGGGAGCACTGCACTGTTACACGGTCATTACTGAGGGAGTGCTGCACTGTTACACGGTCAGTGTTGAGGGTGGGATGCACTGTTACATGGTCTGTGCTGAGGGAATGCCGCACTGATACACGGTCAGTGCTGAGGGAGTGCTGCACTGTTAGATTGTCTGTGCTGAGGGAGTGCTATACTGTGACACGGTCCGTGCTGAGGGAGTGCTGCACTGTTACACGGTCCGTGTTGATGGAGTGCCGCACTGTTACACAGTCAGTGCTGAGGGAGCGCCGCACTGTTACACGGTCATTACTGAGGAAGTGCTGCACTGTTACACGGTCAGTGTTGAGAGTGGGATGCACTATTACACGGTCAGTGCTGAAGGAGTGCTGCACTGTTACATGGTCAGTGCTGAGGGAGTGGCGCACTGTTACACGGTTAGTGCTGAGGGAGTGCAGCACTGTTACACGGTCAGTGCTGAGGGTGGGATGCACTGTTACATGGTCAGTGCTGAGGGAGTGGCGCACTGTTACACGGTTAGTGCTGAGGGAGTGCTGCACTGTTACACGGTCTGTGCTGAGGGAGTGATGCACTGTTACACTGTCAGTGCTGAGGGAGCGCCGCACTGTTACACGGTCTGTGCTGAGGGAGTGCTACACTGTTACACAGTCAGTGCTGATTGAGGGATTGCCGCACTGTTACTTTGTCAGTGCTCAGGGAGTGCTGCACTGTTACACGGTCAGTGTTGAGGGTTGGATGCACTGTTACACGTTCAGTGCTGAGGGTGTGCTGCACTGTTACACGGTCAGCGTTGAGGGAGTGCAGCACTGTTACACGGTCTGTACTGAGGGAATGCTGCAATGTTACACGGTCAGTGCTGAGGGAGGGCTGCACTGTTACATGGTCAGTGCTGAGGGAGTGCTGCACTGTTACACGGTAAGTGCTGAGGGTGTGCCGCACCGTTACATGGTCAGTGCTGAGGGAGTGCTGCACTGTTACACGGTCAGTGCTGAGGGATCGCTGCACTGTTACACGGTCATTACTGAGGGAGCGCCGCACTGTTACACGGTCATTACTGAGGGAGTGCTGCACTATTACACGGTCAGTGCTGAGGGTGGGATGCACTGTTACAAGGTCAGTGCTGAGGGAGTGCTGCACTATTACACGGTCTGTACTGAGGGAGGGCTACACTGTTTTACGGTCAGTGCTGAGGGAGGGCCGCACTGTTACACGGTCAGTGCTGAGGGAGTGCTGCACTATTACACGGACCGTGCTGAGGGAGTGCTGCACTGTTACATGGTCAGTGCTCAGGGAGTGCCGCACTTTTACATGGTCAGTGCTGAGGGATCGCCGCACTGTTACACGGTCATTACTGAGGGAGTTCCGCACTGTTACACGGTCAGTGCTGAGGGAGTGCCACACTGTTACACGGTCAGTGCTGAGGGAGTGCCGCACTGATACACGGTCAGTGATGAGGGAGTGCCGCACTGATACACGGTCAGTGATGAGGGAGTGCGGCACTCTTACACGGTCAGTGCTGAGGGAGTGCGGCAGTGTTACACGGTCAATGCTGAGGGAGCACCGCACTGTTACACGGTCATTACTGAGGGAGTGCTGCACTGTTACACGTTCAGTGTTGAGGGTGGGATGCACTATTACACGGTCAGTGCTGAGGGAATGCCACACTGATACACGGTCAGTGCTGAGGGAGTGCTGCACTGTTACATTGTCAGTGCTGAGGGAGTGCTATACTGTGACACGGTCCGTGCTGAGGGAGTGCTGCACTGTTACACGGTCCGTGCTGATGGAGTGCCGCACTGTTACACAGTCAGTGCTGAGGGAGCGCCGCACTGTTACACGGTCATTACTGAGGAAGTGCTGCACTGTTACATGGTCAGTGTTGAGAGTGGGATGCACTATTACACGGTCAGTGCTGAGGGAGTGCTCCACTGTTACATGGTCAGTGCTGAGGGAGTGCAGCACTGTTACACGGTTAGTGCTGAGGGAGGACTGCACTGTTACACGGTCAGTGCTGTGGGAGTGCTACACTGTTACACAGTCAGTGCTGATTGAGGGATTGCTGCACTGTTGCACGGTCAGTGCTGAGGGTGTGCCGCACTGTTACATGGTCAGTGCTGAGGGAGCGCCGCACTGTTACACGGTCAGTGCTGAGGGAGTGCCGCACTGTTCCACGGTCAGGGCTGAGCGAGTGCCGCACTGTTACACGGTCAGTGCTGAGGGAGTGCTGCACTGTTACATGGTCAGGGCTGAGGGATCGCCGCACTGTTACACGGTCATTACTGAGGGAGTGCTGCATTGTTACACGGTCAGTGTTGAGGGTGGGATGCACTGTTACACGGTCCATGCTTAGGGAATGCCGCACTGATACACGGTCAGTGCTGAGGGTGCGATGCCATGTTACACCGGCAGTGCTGAGCGAGGGCCGCACTGTTACACGTTCAGTGCTAAGGGAGGGCCGCACTGTTACACGGTCAGTGCTGAGGGAGTGCCGCACTGTTACACGGTCAGTGCTGAGGGAGTGCCGCACTGTTACACGGTCAGTGTTGAGGGAGTGCGGCACTGTTACACGGTCAGTGCTGAGGGAGTGCTGCTCTGTTACACGGTCCGTGCTGAGGGAGTGCTGCACTGTTACAAGGTCAGTGTTGAGGGTGGGATGCACTGTTACACGGTCAGTGCTGAGGGAATGCCGCACTGTTACACGGACAGTGCTGAGGGAGGGCCGCACTGTTACACGGTCAGTGCTAAGGGAGGGCTGCACTTTTACATGGTCATTACTGAGGGAGTGCTGCGCTGTTACACAGTCAGTGTTGAGGGTTGGATGCACTGTTACACGTTCAGTGCTGAGGGTGTGCTGCACTGTTACACGGTCAGCGTTGAGGGAGTGCAGCACTGTTACACGGTCTGTACTGAGGGAACGCTGCAATGTTACACGGTCAGTGCTGAGGGAGGGCTGCACTGTCACACGGTCAGTGCTGAGGGAGTGCTGCACTGTTACACGGTAAGTGCTGAGGGTGTGCCGCACCGTTACATGGTCAGTGCTGAGGGAGTGCTGCACTGTTACACGGTCAGTGCTGAGGGATCGCCGCACTGTTACACGGTCAGTGCTGAGGGAAGGCCGCACTGTTACATGGTCTGTACTGAGGGAATGCTGCACTGTTACATGGTCAGTGCTGAGGGAAACCGCACTGTTACTTGGTCAGTGCTGAGGGAGTGCCACACTGTTACATGGTCAGTGCTGATTGAGGGAGCGCCGCACTGTTACACGGTCTGTACTGAGGGAATGCTGCACTGTTACACGGTCAGTGCTGAGGGAGTGCTGCACTGTTACACGGTCAGTGCTGAGGGTGGGATGCACTGTTACACGGTCTGTACTGAGGGAATGCTGCACTGTTACACGGTCAGTGCTGAGGGTGGGATGCACTGTTACACGGTCAGTGCTGAGGGAGTGCTGCACTGTTACACGGTCAGTGCTGAGGGTGTGCCGCACCGTTACATGGTCAGTGCTGAGGGAGTGCCGCACTGTTACACGGTCAGTGCTGTGGGATTGCTGCACTGTTGCACGGTCAGTGCTGAGGGAAGGCCGCACTGTTACATGGTCTGTACTGAGGGAATGCTGCACTGTTACATGGTCAGTGCTGAGGGAGTGCAGCACTGTTACACGGTCAGTGCTGAAGCAGTGCCGCACTGTTACACGGTCAGTACTGAGGGAGTGCCGCACTGTTACACGGCTCATAGAGGGAGGGCTGCACTGTTACACGGTCTGTAGAGGGAGTGCTGCACTGTTACACGGTCTGTAGAGGGAGTGCTGCACTGTTACACGGTCTATAGAGTGAGTGCTGCACTGTTACATGGCCCATAGATGGAGTGCTGCACTGTTACATGGTCAGTGCTGAGGGAGTGCAGCACTGTTACACGGTCAGTGCTGAAGCAGTGCCGCACTGTTACACGGTCAATGCTGAGGGAGTGCCGCACTGTTACACGGCTCATAGAGGGAGGACTGCACTGTTACACGGTCTGTAGAGGGAGTGCTGAACTGTTACACGGTCTGTAGAGGGAGTGCTGCACTGTTACACGGTCTGTAGAGTGAGTGCTGCACTGTTACATGGCCCATAGATGGAGTGCTGCACTGTTACATGGTCAGTGCTGAGGGAGTGCTGCACTGTTACACGGTCTGTAGAGGGAGTGCTGCACTGTTACACGGTCTGTAGAGTGAGTGCTGCACTGTTACATGGCCCATAGATGGAGTGCTGCACTGTTACATGGTCAGTGCTGAGGGAGTGCTGCAGTCTTCCAGGGTCAGTGTTGAGGGACTGCTGAACTTTTACATGGCCCATAGAGGGAGTGCTGCACTGTTACACGGTCTGTAGAGGGAGTGCTGCACTGTTACACGGTCTGTAGAGGGAGTGCTGCACTGTTACACGGTCTGTAGAGGGAGTGCTGCACTGTTACACGGCCCATAGATGGAGTGCTGCACTGTTACACGGCCCATAGAGGGAGGGCCGCACTGTTACACGGTCAGTGCTGAGGGAGTGCTGCACTGTTACACGGTCTGTAGAGTGAGTGCTGCACTGTTACACGGCCCTAGATGGAGTGCTGCACTGTTACACGGTCAGTGCTGAGGGAGTTCTGCAGTCTTCCAGGGTCAGTGCTGATTACCTCCTGCAGTAACTACACCCCTCCCTATCTCTGTAACCTCCTCCAATCCCTGCAATACTCCGTCTCCCTGTAACCTCCTTTGCCCATACACCTCTCCCTATCGCTGTAATCTCCTCTTGTCGCTACAAATCTCCCACTCTCCACAATCCCCACACACTCCTACACTGCTCCCCATCTCTGTAAACTCCTCCAGCCCCTACAACCCTCCAAACCTCTGAAACCGACTCAAGCATCTACAACAATCCCTATCCCTGTAACCTCCTCCAGCCCTACACTCCTCCCAAACTCTGTAACCTCCTCCAATCCCTACGCCCCTCCCTATCTCTGTAACCTCCTCCAGCCCCTACACCCCTCCCTATCTCTGTAACCTCCTCCAGTCCCTACACCCCTCCCTATCTCTGTAACCTCCTCCAGCCCCTACACCCCTCCCTATCTCTGTAACCTCCTCCAGCCCCCTACACCCCTCCCTATCTCTGGAACCTCCTCCAGCCCCTAACAACCCTCCCTATCTCTGTAACCTCCTCCAGCCCCTACACCCCTCCCTATCTCTGTAACCTTCTCCAGCCCCTACACCCCTCCCTATCTCTGTAACCTCCTCCAGCCCCCTACAACCCTCCCTATCTCTGTAACCTCCTCCAGCTCCAACACCCCTCCCTATCTCTGTAACCTCCTCCAGCCCCTACACCCCTCCCTATCTCTGTAACCTCCTCCAGCCCCCTACACCCCTCCCGATCTCTGTAACCTCCTCCAGCCCCCTACACCCCTCCCTATCTTGGTAACCTCCTCCAGCCCCTACAACCCTCCCTATCTCTGTAACCTCCTCCAGCCCCTGCACCCCTCCCTATCTCTGTAACCTCCTCCAGCCCCTACACCCCTCCCTATCTCTTTAAGCTCCTCAAACTCCTACACCCCCCCCATCTCTCTAACCTCCTCCAGTCCCTACAAACCTCCCTATCTCTGTAACCTTCTCCAGCCCTTAAAACCCTGACTATCTCTGTAACCTCCTACGCCTCCTACAACCCTCCATATCTCTGTAAGCTCCTCCAGCCCAACAACGATTTCTATCTCTGTAACCTCCTCCACCTCCTACAATGCTCCATATCTCTGTAATCTCCTCCAGCCCTAAAATCCTCCCTATCTCTGTAACCTCCTCCAGCCCCTACACCCCTCCCTATCTCTGTGACGATCCTCCAGCCCCTACAACGCTCCCTATCTCTGTAAACTCCTCCAGCCCCTACAACGCTCCCTACCCCTATAAGATACTCCAGTCCCAACAGCCCTCTCTATTCCTCTATCCTCCTCCAACTCCGACAACCCTCCCTATCTCCGTAACCTGCTCCTGCACCTTCAACTTTCCTTATCTCTATAACCTTCTCCAATCCCTACAACTCTCCCTATCACGGTAAGTTCCTCCAGCCCCTACAAACCTCCCTATCCCTGTAACATCCTCCAGCCCCTACACACATCCCTATCTCTATAACCTCTTCCAGCCCCTACACCACTCCCTATCTCTAACCTCCTCCAGCCCCTACACCCCTCCCTATCTCTATAACCTCCTCCAGCCCCTGCAACCCTCTCTATCTCGGTAACCTTCTCCAGCCCCGACAACCCTCCCTATCTCTGTAACCTCCTCCAGCCCCTACACCCCTCCCTATCTCTGTAACCTCCTCCAGCCCCGACAACCCTCCCTATCTCTGTAACCTCCTCCAGCCCCTACACCTCTCCCTATCTCTGTAACCTCCTCCAGCCCCGACAACCCTCCCTATCTCTGTAACCTCCTCCAGCCCCTACACCCCTCCCTATCTCTGTAACCTCCTCCAGCCCCTACACCCCTCCCTATCTCTGTAACTATCTCCTGCCCCTACACCCCTCCCTATCTCTGTAACCTCCTCCAGCCCCTACAACCCTCCCTATCTCTGTAACCTCCTCCAACCCCGACAACCCTCCCTATCTCTGTAACCTCGTCCAGGCTCTACACCCCTCCCTATCTCTGTAACCTCCTAGAGCCCCTACACCCCTCCCTATCTCTGTATCCTCCTCCAGCCCCCTACACCACTCCCTATCTCTGCAACCTCCTCCAGTCCCCTACACCCGTCCCTATCTCCATATCCTCCTCCTGCACCTTCAACTTTTCTTATCTCTATAATCTTCTCCAGCCCCTACATCCCCCCTATCTCTGTAACCTCCTCCAGCCTCTACAACCCTCCCTATCTCTGTAACATCCTCCAGCCCCTACACCCCTCCCCATCTCTGTAACCTCCTCCAACCCTACAACCCTCCCTATCTCTGTAACCTCCTCCAGCCCCTACACCCCTCCCTATCTCTGTAACATCCTCCAGCCGCTACACCCCTCCCCATCTCTGTAACCTCCTCCAACCCTACAACCCTCCCTATCTCTGTAACCTCTTCCAAGTCCAACAACCCTCCCTATCTCTGTAACCTCCTACACCCCCTACGACCCTCCATATCGCTGTATGCTCCTCCAGCCCAACAACCCTCTCTATCTCTGTAACCTCCTCCAGCCCAACAACCCTCTCTATCTCTGTAACCTCCTCCAGCCCAACACCCCTCTCTATCTCTGTAACCTCCTCCAGCCCAACAACCCTCTCTATCTCTGTAAACTCCTCCACCTCCTACAATGCTCCATATCTCTGTAATCTCCTCCAGCCCTAAAATCCTCCCTATCTCTGTAACCTCCTCCAGCCCCTACACCCCTCCCTATCTCTGTAACCTCCTCCAGCCCCTACACCCCTCCCTATCTCTGTAACCTCCTCCAGCCCCCTACACCCCTCCCTATCTCTGTAACCTCCTCCAGTCCCCTACACCCCTCCCTATCTCTGTAACCTCCTCCAGCCCCTACAACACTCCCTTTCTCTGTAACCTCCTCCAGCCCCTACAACACTCCCTACCCCTATAAGATTCTCTAGTCCCAACAGCTCTCTCTATCCCTCTAACCTCCTCCAGCCCTGACAACCCTCCCTATCGCTGTAACCTCCTCCTGCACCTTCAACTTTCCTTATCTCTATAAGCTTCTCTAGTCCCTACAACCCTCCCTATCACGGTAAGTTCCTCTCGTCCCTACACCCCTCCCTATCTCTGTAACCTCCTCCAGTCCCTACAACCCTCCCCATCTCTGTAACCTCCTCCAGCCCCTACAACCCTCCCTATCTCTGTAACCTCCTGTAGCCTCTGCACCCCTCCACACCCCTCTAACCTCCTCCAGCCCCTGCAACCCTCTGAGATCTCTGCTCTCCTCCAATTCTGTTCTCTCAAATCCCCAATATGTATCGCTGCACCATTGGCGGCTGTGCCTTCAGCTGCCTAGGGGCCCCAAGCTCTGGAATTCCCTCCTTAAATCCTCTCCGCACCTCCCTCTCTCTCTCTCTCTCTCTCTCTCCGTCCCTCTCTCCTCATTTAATACACTCCTTAAATCCCCCCTCTCTGACCAGGCTTTTGGTCTCTAGTCTGTAATATCTTGGTACATGGCTTAGGGCCATTCTTGTTTGGTTATTGTTCCTGTCAAGCAGTTTGGACGTTTTGGTAATTTCAAGATGAATATAATGAATGAGATGTCCTTCATGTCTCTCTTTCCCTGTCTGTGTACCTCCTTATCTCTCCCCCCCACCCCCACATTTTCCTTTTTCTCCCTCCCTTTCCCCCTCCCTTTCTCCCTCTCTTACTCCACCTCTCTCTCATCTCTCTCTCATCTCTCTCTTTCTCCCTCTCCCTTTCTATTTATTGCTTGCACTCGCTCTATCTATGGTCTGTAATAACGACCGGATAATATACTGTTGGCTCCTGATTGATGATGCTTGTCGATGGTTTACAGCACGACAGGGTTTCTGGCATCCACATGAACCCAGGACACTGGGAAAGTCGCTTTATTCGGTTAACGGTCCCACCTGAAAGACGGCGTCTCTGACAGTGCCACACTCCCTCGGTGCTGACGTCAGGGAGTGTCAACCTGGGTAAGAGGGAGCGCAGAGGGTTGACATTCAGCCTCTGCTTGGTCGAGGCCAGCACACACGAGCACACCAACAGGGAGCAGGAGGAGGCCATTCAGCCCCTCCAACCTGCTCCACCATTTAACAGGATCGTGGCTGATCTGATTGTAACCTGATCCCACCTCCCCCTCCGACAACCTGTCACCCCCTTGCTCACCAAGTCTATCCACCTCTACCTGAATAATATTCAAAGATTCTGTTTCCACTGGCTTTTTTATAAATTCATTCCTGCGATGTTGCTATCACTGGCCAGGCCGGCATTTATTACCCGGCCCTAATTGCCCTTTGTTCAGAGGGTATTTTAAGAGCCAACCACATTGCTGTGGGTCTGGAGTCACATGTAGACCAGACCATTAAGGAGGGCAGACTCCCTTTCCTAAAGGGACGTTAGTGAACCAGATGGGGTTTTTAACAACCATTGACAATGGTTTCACAGTCATCTCTTAACTCCAGGTCTTTATTCAATTCAAATTCCACCACCCTGCCGGGACAGGATTGGAACCCGGGTCCCCAGAGCGTCACCCTGGGTCTCTGGATCACCAGCTCTGAGGGAGAGAAGCCCAAAGAACCTCCCTCCACCCGCCCTTCTGCATCTTTAATGTTCCAGTAAGACTACCTCCTCTCGTTCTTCCGGACTCCCAATGGATATTGGCCCAGCCCTTCCTCATAGCATAACCTCCTCATAGAAACTAGGAGCAGGAGAAGGCCATTCAGCCCCCTCGAGCCTGCTCCACCATTCATCATGACTGTGGCTGATCTTCCAACTCAATAACCCGCTCTCGCTTTCTCCCCATACCCTCTGATCCCTTTCGCCCCAAGAGCTATATCTAACTCCTTCTTGAAAACATACAATGATTGGGTCTCAACTACTTTCTGTGGTTGCGAATTCCACAGGCTCACCGCTCTCTGGGTGGAGAAATTTCTCCTCATCTCAGTCCTGAATGGTCTACCCCATACCCACAGACTGTGCCCCCTGGTTCTGGACCCTCCCCACCATCGGGAACATCCTTCCTGCATCTACCCTGTCTCGTCCTGTTAGAGTTTTATACGCGGTCCCAGATGGGTTCGATCGTTCACAACGAGGAGCGAGGCTCCAGGGAGGAGGTGGGGGGTCAGAGGGAGGGGGAGGGGGGAACCCTGGATGGACCTGGTTTCCCTGGGAGTTGGGTGAAGGTAAGTGGGGAAAGGTTTTATTCTGTCAGAACGCCAGATCAGGCGAAGGCTGAATTCAAACAGCACCAGGACAGAGTGAGTCAGTGCTGCTCAAGATGGTAGCTGCGGGGGGGGGGGGGGGGGTGTGTGTGTGTGTGTGTGTGTGGGTGTGTGTGTGTGTGTGTGTGTGGGTGTGTGTGTGTGTGTGTGTGTGTGTGTCTGTGTGGGTGTGTGTTCATGTGACAAGGTGTGGCACCGAGAGTGGAGTTTCGGAGGCATCGACAGCTGTGGTTCGAGGAGTTATTTTATCAATCACAGGACGCGGGCATCACTGGCCGGGCCCAGCATTTATTGCCCGTCCCTAATTGCCCCCTTGAGAACGTGGTGTTGAGCTGCCTTCTTGAACCGCTGCAGTCCCCTGTGGTGTAGGTACACCCACAGTGCTGTTAGGGAGGGAGTTCCAGGATTTTGTCCCCTGTGTGGTGTAGGTACACCCACGGTGCTGTTAGGGAGGGAGTTCCAGGATTTTGTCCCCTGTGGTGTAGGTACACCCACAGCGCTGTTAGGGAGGGAGTTCCAGGATTTTGTCTCCTGTGGTGTAGGTACACCCACAGCGCTGTTAGGGAGGGAGTTCCAGGATTTTGTCCCTGTGGTGTAGGTACACCCACAGTGCTGTTAGGGAGGGAGTTCCAGGATTTTGTCCCTGTGGTGTAGGTACACCCACAGTGCTGTTAGGGAGGGAGTTCCAGGATTTTGTCCCCTGTGGTGTAGGTACACCCACAGCGCTGTTAGGGAGGGAGTTCCAGGATTTTGTCCCCTGTGGTGTAGGTACACCCACAGTGCTGTTAGGGAGGGAGTTCCAGGATTTTATCCCCTCTAGTGTAGGTACATCCACGGCGCTGTTAGGGAGGGAGTTCCAGGATTTTGTCCCCTGTGGTGTAGGTACACCCACAGTGCTGTTAGGGATTGAGTTCCAGGATTTTGTCCCCTGTGTGGTGTAGGTACACCCACAGCGCTGTTAGGGAGGGAGTTCCAGGATTTTGTCCCTGTGGTGTAGGTACACCCACAGCGCTGTTAGGGAGGGAGTTCCAGGATTTTGTCCCCTGTGGTGTAGGTACACCCACAGCGCTGTTAGGCAGGGAGTTCCAGTATTTTGTCCATGTGGTGTAGGTACACCCACGGCGCTGTTAGGGAGGGAGTTCCAGGATTTTGTCCCCTGTGGTGTAGGTACACCCACAGCGCTGTTAGGGAGGGAGTTCCAGGATTTTGTCCCCTGTGGTGTAGGTACACCCACGGCGCTGTTAGGGAGGGAGTTCCAGGATTTTGTCCCCTGTGGTGTAGGTACAGCCACAGCGCTGTTAGGGAGGGAGTTCCAGGATTTTGTTCCTGTGGTGTAGGTACACCCACGGCGCTGTTAGGGAGGGAGTTCCAGGATTTTGTCCCCTGTGGTGTAGGTACACCCACGGCACTGTTAGGGAGGGAGTTCCAGGATTTTGTCCCCTGTGTGGTGTAGGTACACCCACAGTGCTGTTAGGGAGGGAGTTCCAGGATTTTGTCCCTGTGGTGTAAGTACACCCACAGCGCTGTTAAGGAGAGAGTTCCAGGATTTTGTCCCTGTGGTGTAGGTACACCCACGGCACTGTTAGGGAGGGAGTTCCAGGATTTTGTCCCCTGTGTGGTGTAGGTACACCCACAGCGCTGTTAGGGAGGGAGTTCCAGGATTTTGTCCCCTGTGGTGTAGGTACACCCACGGCACTGTTAGGGAGGGAGTTCCAGGATTTTGTCCCCTGTGTGGTGTAGGTACACCCACAGTGCTGTTAGGGAGGGAGTTCCAGGATTTTGTCCCCTGTGGTGTAGGTACACCCACGGCACTGTTAGGGAGGGAGTTCCAGGATTTTGTCCCCTGTGTGGTGTAGGTACACCCACAGTGCTGTTAGGGAGGGAGTTCCAGGATTTTGTCCCTGTGGTGTAGGTACACCCCCAGCGCTGTTAAGGAGGGAGTTCCAGGATGTTGTCCCCTGTGTGGTGTAGGTACACCCACAGTGCTGTTAGGGAGGGAGTTCCAGGATTTTGTCCCTGTGGTGTAAGTACACCCACAGCGCTGTTAAGGAGAGAGTTCCAGGATTTTGTCCCTGTGGTGTAGGTACACACACAGCGCTGTTAGGGAGGGAGTTCCAGGATTTTGTCCCCTGTGTGGTGTAGGTACACCCACGGTGCTGTTAGGGAGGGAGTTCCAGGATTTGTCCCCTGTGGTGTAGGTACACCCACGGCGCTGTTTGGGAGGGAGTTCCAAGATTTTGTCCCCTGTGTGGTGTAGGTACACCCACAGCGCTGTTAGGGAGGGAGTTCCAGGATTTTGTCCCCTGTGGTGTAGGTACACCCACAGTGCTGTTAGGGAGGGAGTTCCAGTATTTTGTCCCCTGTGGTGTAGGTACACCCACAGCGCTGTTAGGGAGGGAGTTCCAGGATTGTGTTTCTGTGGTGTAGGTATACCCACAGTGCTGTTAGGGAGGGAGTTCCAGTATTTTGTCCCTGTGGTGTAGGTACACCCACGGCGCTGTTAGGGAGGGAGTTCCAGGATTTTGTCCCTGTGGTGTAGTACACCCACGGTGCTGTTAGGGAGGGAGTTCCAGGATTTTGTCCCTGTGGTGTAGGTACACCCACAGCGCTGTTAGGGAGGGAGTTCCACGATTTTTTCCCTGTGGTGTAGGTACACCCACGGCGCTGTAAGGGAGGGTGTTCCAGGATTTTGTCCCCTGTGTTGTAGGTACACCCACAGTGCTGTTAGGGAGGGAGTTCCAGGATTTTGTCCCTGTGGTGTAGGTACACCCACAGCGCTGTTAGAGAGGAAGTTCCAGGATTTTGTCCCCTGTGGTGTAGGTACATCCACAGCGCTGTTAGGAAGGGAGTTCCAGGATTTTGTCCCTGTGGTGTAGTACACCCACAGTGCTGTTAGGGAGGGAGTTCCAGGATTTTGTCCCTGTGGTGTAGTGCACCCACGGCGCTGTTAGGGAGGGAGTTCCAGGATTTTGTCCCCTGTGGTGTAGGTACACCCACGGCGCTGTTTTTGGAGGGAGTTCCAGGATTTTGTCCCCTGTGGTGTAGGTACACCCACAGCGCTGTTAGGGAGGGAGCTCCAGGATTTTGACCCAGCGACAGTGAAGGAACGGTCGATATATTTCCAAGTCGGGATGGTGAGGGGCTTGGAGGGGGAACGTCCATAGCTCAAAGAGAGGGAAATCAGGCTGAGCAGCTGTGGTCTAATTGAATGTTGCAGCAGCCTCGAGGGGCTGAATGGCCACATGCGGTACCTTATATTGTTAGACGGGGGATTGGCAGAGTTTAACGCATTTGGGTATTGAGTGTGCTATCATCCATTGTCTCTTTTACCACCCCATCGTTCTCTCTCTCCCTCTCTCTCCCTCTCCCTCTCTCCCTCTGCATTTGGGCTGAAGTGAAATCCCCCTGGGAGACCTCAGAAGGCATCACGGAACTCTTGCCGCAGCTGAATCCTGCATTTCCCAAAAAGATGAATCCCGCTACCCAGTTGCATGAGCCAGGCAGCTCTCATGGTGTGGGAGATCGGCCACCTCTTGGACACAGAGGGCTCAGGGCTTGATGATCGGAAGCAGGAATGGAGGAAGGTCCTGCTCCAGCTGCACGGCGAGGTGCCGTCCATAGGTCTGGCCATGAGGCAGACAGACAGACAGGCCGAGACGGTAGGACAGGCTTGTGGTGTGGATTCGGGGGCTGGCTGATGGAGCCAGAATCAGGTTCTCCCACATCCCTCTCTCACTCGCTCTGTCTCCCTCCCTCTCTCTATGTCTCTCTCTCTCCCTCTCTCTCTCTCCGTCCCTCGGTCTCCCTCTCTCCCTCTCCCTCTCTCTCACTCTCCCTCTCTCTCTCACACACTCGCTCTGTCTCCCTCCCTCTCTCTATGTTTCTCTCACTCACTCTGTCTCCCTCCCTCTCTCTATGTCTCTCTCACTCGCTCTGTCTCCCTCTCTCTCTCTCTGTCTCTCTCACTCGCTCTGTCTCCCTCCCTCTCTCTATGTCTCTCTCACTCGCTCTGTCTCCCTCCCTCTCTCTCTGTCTCTCTCACTCGCTCTGTCTCCCTCCCTCTCTCTCTGTCTCTCTCACTCGCTCTGTCTCCCTCCCTGTCTCTATGTCTCTCTCTCTCTCTCTCCCTCTCTCTCCCTCTCCCACACTCTGTCTCTCTCTCTGTCTCTCTCTCTCACTCACTCACTCTGTCTCCCTCCCTCTCTCTATGACTCTCTCTCTCTCCCTCTCTCTCCCTCCCTCGGTCTCCCTCTCTCTCTCCCGCTCTCTCTGTCTCTATCTCTCTCACTCTCCCTCTCTCTCACTCTCTCTCTCACACTGTCCCTCTCTCTCTGCCTCTCTGTCTCTCTCTCTCACTCTCTCTCACTCTCCCTCTCTCTGTCTGCCTAACTATCTCTCTCCCTCTCTCTCTCTCACTCTCCCTCTCTCTATCTGCCTGTCTCTGTCTCCCTCTCTCACTCTCCCTCTCTCTGTCTACCTCACTTTCTCTCTAAGTCTCCCCTCTGTCAGTATCTGTCACTCTCTCTCACTCTCCCTATCTCTGTCTGCCTCTCTCTGTCCCCCTCTCTCACTCTCCCTTTCTCTATCCCTCCCCCTCTCTTGTCTCCCCCACTCTCTCGCTCTCCCTATCTTTGTCTGCCTCTCTCTGTCCCCCTCTCTCACTTTCCCTTTCTCTATCCCTCCCCCTCTCTCTCTCACCCTCACTCTCTCACTCTCCCTATCTTTGTCAGCCTCTCTCTGTCCCCCTCTCTCACTCTCACTTTCTCTATCCCTCCCCCTCTCTCTCTCACCCTCACTCTCTCACTCTCCCTCTCTCTGTCTGCCTCTTTCTGTCTCCCTCTCTCTCACTCTCCCTCTCTCTATCTGCCTGTCTCTGTCTCCCTCTCTCACTCTCCCTCTCTCTGTCTGCCTAACTATCTCTCTCCCTCTCTCTCTCTCACTCTCCCTCTCTCTATCTGCCTGTCTCTGTCTCCCTCTCTCACTCTCCCTCTCTCTGTCTGCCTAACTATCTCTCTCCCTCTCTCTCTCTCACTCTCCCTCTCTCTATCTGCCTGTCTCTGTCTCCCTCTCTCACTCTCCCTCTCTCTGTCTACCTCACTTTCTCTCTAAGTCTCCCCTCTGTCAGTATCTGTCACTCTCTCTCTCTCCCTATCTTTGTCTGCCTCTCTCTGTCCCCCTCTCTCACTTTCCCTTTCTCTATCCCTCCCCCTCTCTCTCTCACCCTCACTCTCTCGCTCTCCCTATCTTTGTCTGCCTCTCTCTGTCCCCCTCTCTCACTTTCCCTTTCTCTATCCCTCCCCCTCTCTCTCTCACCCTCACTCTCTCACTCTCCCTATCTCTGTCTGCCTCTGTCTGTCCCCCTCTCTCACTCTCACTTTCTCTATCCCTCCCCCTCTCTCTCTCACCCTCACTCTCTCACTCTCCCTCTCTCTATCTGCCTGTCTCTGTCTCCCTCTCTCACTCTCCCTCTCTCTGTCTACCTCACTTTCTCTCTAAGTCTCCCCTCTGTCAGTATCTGTCACTCTCTCTCACTCTCCCTATCTCTGTCTGCCTCTCTCTGTCTCCCTCTCTCACTCTCCCTTTCTCTATCCCTCCCCCTCTCTTGTCTCCCCCACTCTCTCGCTCTCCCTATCTTTGTCTGCCTCTCTCTGTCTCCCTCTCTCACTTTCCCTTTCTCTATCCCTCCCCCTCTCTCTCTCACCCTCACTCTCTCACTCTCCCTCTCTCTGTCTGCCTCTTTCTGTCACTCTCTCACTCTCCCTCTCTCTGCCTGCCTCTCTCTGTCTCCCTCTCTCACTTTCCCTTTCTCTATCCCTCCCCCTCTCTCTCTCACCCTCTCTCTCTCACCCTCACTCTCTCACTCTCCCTCTCTCTGTCTGCCTCTTTCTGTCTCCCTCTCTCACTCTCCCTTTCTCTATCCCTCCCCCTCTCTCTCTCACCCTCTCTCTCTCACCCTCACTCTCTCACTCTCCCTCTCATTGTCTGCCTCTCTCTGTCTCCCTCTCTCACTTTCGCTTTCTCTATCCCTCCCCCTCTCTCTCTCACCCTCACTCTCTCACTCGCCCTCTCTCTGTCTGCCTCTTTCTGTCTCCCTCTCTCTCACTCACCCTCTCTCTGTATGCCTCTTTCTGTCTCCCTCTCTCTCACTCTCCCTATCTTTGTCTGCCTCTCTCTGTCCCCCTCTCTCACTTTCCCTTTCTCTATCCCTCCCCCTCTCTCTCTCACCCTCACTCTCTCGCTCTCCCTATCTTTGTCTGCCTCTCTCTGTCCCCCTCTCTCACTTTCCCTTTCTCTATCCCTCCCCCTCTCTCTCTCACCCTCACTCTCTCACTCTCCCTATCTCTGTCTGCCTCTGTCTGTCCCCCTCTCTCACTCTCACTTTCTCTATCCCTCCCCCTCTCTCTCTCACCCTCACTCTCTCACTCTCCCTATCTGCCTGTCTCTGTCTCCCTCTCTCACTCTCCCTCTCTCTGTCTACCTCACTTTCTCTCTAAGTCTCCCCTCTGTCAGTATCTGTCACTCTCTCTCACTCTCCCTATCTCTGTCTGCCTCTCTCTGTCTCCCTCTCTCACTCTCCCTTTCTCTATCCCTCCCCCTCTCTTGTCTCCCCCACTCTCTCGCTCTCCCTATCTTTGTCTGCCTCTCTCTGTCTCCCTCTCTCACTTTCCCTTTCTCTATCCCTCCCCCTCTCTCTCTCACCCTCACTCTCTCACTCTCCCTCTCTCTGTCTGCCTCTTTCTGTCTCCCTCTCTCACTCTCCCTTTCTCTATCCCTCCCCCTCTCTTGTCTCCCCCACTCTCTCGCTCTCCCTATCTTTGTCTGCCTCTCTCTGTCTCCCTCTCTCACTTTCCCTTTCTCTATCCCTCCCCCTCTCTCTCTCACCCTCACTCTCTCACTCTCCCTCTCTCTGTCTGCCTCTTTCTGTCACTCTCTCACTCTCCCTCTCTCTGCCTGCCTCTCTCTGTCTCCCTCTCTCACTTTCCCTTTCTCTATCCCTCCCCCTCTCTCTCTCACCCTCTCTCTCTCACCCTCACTCTCTCACTCTCCCTCTCTCTGTCTGCCTCTTTCTGTCTCCCTCTCTCACTCTCCCTTTCTCTATCCCTCCCCCTCTCTCTCTCACCCTCTCTCTCTCACCCTCACTCTCTCACTCTCCCTCTCATTGTCTGCCTCTCTCTGTCTCCCTCTCTCACTTTCGCTTTCTCTATCCCTCCCCCTCTCTCTCTCACCCTCACTCTCTCACTCGCCCTCTCTCTGTCTGCCTCTTTCTGTCTCCCTCTCTCTCACTCACCCTCTATCTGTGTGCCTCTTTCTGTCTCCCTCTCTCACTCTCCCTCTCATTGTCTGCCTCGTTCTGTCCCCCTCTCTCACTCTCCCTTTCTCTATCCCTCCCCCTCTCTCTCTCACCCTCACTCTCTCACTCTCCCTCTCTCTGTCTGCCTCTTTCTGTCACTCTCTCACTCTCCCTCTCATTGTCCGCCTCACTCTGTCCCCCTCTCTCACTCTCCCTTTCTCTAACCCTCCCACTTTCTCTGTCTCCCTCACTCTCTCGCTCTCCCTCTCTCTGTCACCTTCTTTCTCTCTTTGTCTCTCTCTCTGTCTCTCTCTCACTTTGTCTCTGTCTTTGCCTCTCTCTCTCTCCCTCTCTCAGTCTCTGTCAATTTCTCTGTCACACTCTCTTTCTCTCTGTCTCTCTCTCTCTCACTCTGTCTCTTTCTCTCACTCTCTTACTCTTTCTCTCCATCTCTTGCTCTGTCTCTCTCTGTCTCACTCTCTCTCTGTCTCTGTCTTTCTCTCACTCCAAACTATCCCTCTCTCTCCATCCCTCTGCCACTCTCTTTCTCTCCTTCCCTCTCAATCTCTTCATATCCCTCTTTCCGCCTCTCTTGCTCCCTCCAAATCTGTCTCTCTCCATCCAGGTTTCCCCATCTCTCTCGTTGCTTCACTTACTCTCTCTCTCTCTCTCTCTGATGGGATTGTCTGGGTGTTATTCTCTCTCTCTCTCTGATGGGATTGTCCGGGTGTTATTCTCTCTCTCTCTCTCTCTGATGGGATTGTCCGGGTGTTATTCTCTCTCTCTCTCTCTCTGATGGGATTGTCTGGGTGTTATTCTCTCTCTCTCTCTCTCTGATGGGATTGTCCGGGTGTTATTCTCTCTCTCTCTGATGGGATTGTCCGGGTGTTATTCTCTCTCTCTCTCTCTCTCTGATGGGATTGTCTGGGTGTTATTCTCTCTCTCTCTGATGGGATTGACCGGGTGTTATTCTCTCTCTCTCTCTCTCTGATGGGAATATCCGGGTGTTATTCTCTCTCTCTCTCTCTCTGATGGGATTGTCCAGGTGTTATTCTCTCTCTCTCTCTGATGGGATTGTCTGGGTGTTATTCTCTCTCTCTCTCTCTCTGATGGGATTGTCCAGGTGTTATTCTCTCTCTCTCTCTCTGATGGGATTGTCTGGGTGTTATTCTCTCTCTCTATCTCTCTCTCTGATGGGATTGTCCGGGTGTTATTCTCTCTCTCTCTCTCTCTGATGGGATTGTCCAGGTGTTATTCTCTCTCTCTCTCTCTGATGGGATTGTCTGGGTGTTATTCTCTCTCTCTCTCTCTCTCTGATGGGATTGTCCGGGTGTTATTCTCTCTCTCTCTGATGGGATTGTCTGGGTGTTATTCTCTCTCTCTCTGATGTGATTGTCTGGGTGTTATTCTCTCTCTCTCTCTCTCTGATGGGATTGTCCGGGTGTTATTCTCTCTCTCTCTCTCTCTGATGGGATTGTCCGGGTGTTATTCTCTCTCTCTCTGATGGGATTGTCTGGGTGTTATTCTCTCTCTCTCTCTCTCTCTGATGGGATTGTCCGGGTGTTATTCTCTCTCTCTCTCTCTCTGATGGGATTTTCTGGGTGTTATTCTCTCTCTCTCTCTTTCTGTTGGGATTGTCCGGGTGTTATTCTCTCTCTCTCTCTCTGATGGGATTGTCCGGGTGTTATTCTCTCTCTCTCTCTCTCTCTGATGGGATTGTCTGGGTGTTATTCTCTCTCTCTCTCTCTCTAATGGGATTGTCCAGGTGTTATTCTCTCTCTCTCTCTTTCTGTTGCGATTGTCCGGGTGTTATTCTCTCTCTCTCTAATGGGATTGTCCGGGTGTTATTCTCTCTCTCTCTCTCTGATGGGATTGTCCGGGTGTTATTCTCTCTCTCTCTCTCTGATGGGATTGTCCGGGTGTTATTCTCTCCCTCTCTCTCTCTGATGGGATTGTCCGGGTGTTATTCTCTCTCTCTCTCTCTCTCTGATGGG
Source organism: Isurus oxyrinchus (assembly GCA_026770705.1). NCBI lineage: Eukaryota > Metazoa > Chordata > Chondrichthyes > Lamniformes > Lamnidae > Isurus > Isurus oxyrinchus. The sequence continues at coordinate 123,599 of JANJGN010000913.1, read as the reverse complement.
ATTGTCTGGGTGTTATTCTCTCTCTCTCTCTCTGATGGGATTGTCTGGGTGTTATTCTCTCTCTCTCTCTCTGATGGGATTGTCCGAGTGTTATTCTCTTTCTCTCTGATGGGATTGTCCGGGTGTTATTCTCTCTCTCTCTCTCTGATGGGATTGTCCGGGTGTTATTCTCTCTCTCTCTCTCTCTGATGGGATTGTCTGGGTGTTATTCTCTCTCTCTCTGATGGGATTGTCCGGGTGTTATTCTCTCTCTCTCTCTCTCTGATGGGATTGTCTGGGTGTTATTCTCTCTCTCTCTGATGGGATTGTCCGGGTGTTATTCTCTCTCTCTCTCTGATGGGATTGTCTGGGTGTTATTCTCTCTCTCTCTGATGGGATTGTCCGGGTGTTATTCTCTCTCTCTCTGATGGGATTGTCCGGGTGTTATTCTCTCTCTCTCTCTCTCTGATGGGATTGTCTGGGTGTTATTCTCTCTCTCTCTGATGGGATTGTCCGGGTGTTATTCTCTCTCTCTCTCTCTGATGGGATTGTCCGGGTGTTATTCTCTCTCTCTCTCTCTGATGGGATTATCTGGGTGATATTCTCTCTCTCTCTCTCTGATGGGATTGTCCGGGTGTTATTCTCTCTCTCTCTCTCTCTCTCTGATGGGATTGTCTGGGTGTTATTCTCTCTCTCTCTCTCTGATGGGATTGTCCGAGTGTTATTCTCTTTCTCTCTGATGGGATTGTCCGGGTGTTATTCTCTCTCTCTCTCTCTCTGATGGGATTGTCTGGGTGTTATTCTCTCTCTCTCTGATGGGATTATCTGGGTGATATTCTCTCTCTCTCTCTCTGATGGGATTGTCCGGGTGTTATTCTCTCTCTCTCTCTCTCTATCTGATGGGATTGTCCGGGTGTTATTCTCTCTCTCTCTCTCTCTCTGATGGGATTGTCCGGGTGTTATTCTCTCTCTATCTCTGATGGGATTGTCCGGGTGTTATTCTCTCTCTCTCTGTTGGGATTGTCCGGGAGTTATTCTCTCTCTCTCTCTCTCTGATGGCATTGTCCGGGTGTTATTCTCTCTCTCTCTCTCTGATGGGATTGTCTGGGTGTTATTCTCTCTCTCTCTCTCTCTGATGGGATTGTCCGGGTGTTATTCTCTCTCTCTCTCTCTCTGATGGGATTGTCTGGGTGTTATTCTCTCTCTCTCTCTCTCTCTGATGGGATTGTCTGGGTGTTATTCTCTCTCTCTCTCTATCTCTGATGGGATTGTCCGGGTGTTATTCTCTCTCTCTCTGTTGGGATTGTCCGGGAGTTATTCTCTCTCTCTCTGATGGGATTGTCTGGGTGTTATTCTCTCTCTCTCTCTCTCTCTGATGGGATTGTCCGGGTGTTATTCTCTCTCTCTCTCTCTGATGGGATTGTCTGGGTGTTATTCTCTCTCTCTCTCTCTCTCTGATGGGATTGTCTGGGTGTTATTCTCTCTCTCTCTCTCTCTGATGGGATTGTCCGGGTGTTATTCTCTCTCTCTCTCTCTCTGATGGGATTGTCTGGGTGTTATTCTCTCTCTCTCTCTCTCTCTGATGGGATTGTCTGGGTGTTATTCTCTCTCTCTCTCTCTCTGATGGGATTGTCCGGGTGTTATTCTCTCTCTCTCTCTCTCTCTGATGGGATTGTCCAGGTGTTATTCTCTCTCTCTCTGATGGGATTGTCCGGGTGTTATTCTCTCTCTCTCTCTCTGATGGGGATGTCCGGGAGTTATTCTCTCTCTCTCTCTCTCTGATGGGATTGTCCGGGTTTTATTCTCTTTCTCTCTCTGATGGGATTGTCCGGGAGTTATTCTCTCTCTCTCTCTGATGGGATTGTCCGGGTTTTATTCTCTTTCTCTCTCTGATGGGATTGTCCGGGAGTTATTCTCTCTCTCTCTCTGATGGGATTGTCCGGGAGTTATTCTCTCTCTCTCTCTGATGGGATTGTCCGGGAGTTATTCTCTCTCTCTCTCTGATGGGATTGTCTGGGTGTTATTCTCTTTCTCTCTCTGATGGGATTGTCCGGGAGTTATTCTCTCTCTCTCTCTGATGGGATTGTCCAGGTGTTATTCTCTCTCTCTCTCTGATGGGATTGTCTGGGTGTTATTCTCTCTCTCTCTCTCTCTCTCTGATGGGATTGTCCGGGTGTTATTCTCTCTCTCTCTCTGATGGGATTGTCCGGGTGTTATTCTCTCTCTCTCTCTCTCTCTCTGATGGGATTGTTCGGGTGTTATTCTCTCTCTCTCTCTCTCTGATGGGATTGTCCGGGTGTTATTCTCTCTCTCTCTCTCTCCGATGGGATTGTCCGGGTGTTATTCTCTCTCTCTCTCTCTCTCTCTGATGGGATTGTCCGGGTGTTATTCTCTCTCTCTCTCTCTCTCTGATGGGATTGTCCGGGTGTTATTCTCTCTCTCTCTCTCTCTCTCTGATGGGATTGTCTGGGTGTTATTCTCTCTCTCTCTCTCTCTGATGGGATTGTCTGGGTGTTATTCTCTCTCTCTCTCTCTCTGATGGGATTGTCTGGGTGTTATTCTCTCTCTCTCTCTCTCTGATGGGATTGTCCGGGTGTTATTCTCTCTCTCTCTCTCTCTGATGGGATTGTCCGGGTGTTATTCTCTCTCTCTCTCTCTCTGATGGGATTGTCCGGGTGTTATTCTCTCTCTCTCTGATGGGATTGTTCGGGTGTTATTCTCTCTCTCTCTCTCTCTGATGGGATTGTCCGGGTGTTATTCTCTCTCTCTCTCTCTCTGATGGGATTGTCCGGGTGTTATTCTCTCTCTCTCTCTCTGATGGGATTGTCTGGGTGTTATTCTCTCTCTCTCTCTCTCTGATGGGATTGTCCGGGTGTTATTCTCTCTCTCTCTCTCTCTGATGGGATTGTCCGGGTGTTATTCTCTCTCTCTCTCTCTGATGGGATTGTCCGGGTGTTATTCTCTCTCTCTCTCTCTCTGATGGGATTGTCTGGGTGTTATTCTCTCTCTCTCTCTCTCTGATGGGATTGTCTGGGTGTTATTCTCTCTCTCTCTGATGGGATTGTCCGGGTGTTATTCTCTCTCTCTCTCTCTCTGATGGGATTGTCCGGGTGTTATTCTCTCTCTCTCTCTCTGATGGGATTGTCTGGGTGTTATTCTCTCTCTCTCTGATGGGATTGTCCGGGTGTTATTCTCTCTCTCTCTCTCTCTGATGGGATTGTCTGGGTGTTATTCTCTCTCTCTCTCTCTGATGGGATTGTCCGGGTGTTATTCTCTCTCTCTCTCTCTCTGATGGGATTGTCTGGGTGTTATTCTCTCTCTCTCTCTCTCTGATGGGATTGTCTGGGTGTTATTCTCTCTCTCTCTGATGGGATTGTCAGGGTGTTATTCTCTCTCTCTCTCTCTGATGGGATTGTCCGGGTGTTATTCTCTCTCTCTCTGATGGGATTGTCCGGGTGTTATTCTCTCTCTCTCTCTCTCTGATGGGATTGTCCGGGTGTTATTCTCTCTCTCTCTCTCTGATGGGATTGTCTGGGTGTTATTCTCTCTCTCTCTGATGGGATTGTCCGGGTGTTATTCTCTCTCTCTCTCTCTCTGATGGGATTGTCTGGGTGTTATTCTCTCTCTCTCTGATGGGATTGTCCGGGTGTTATTCTCTCTCTCTCTCTCTCTGATGGGATTGTCTGGGTGTTATTCTCTCTCTCTCTCTCTCTGATGGGATTGTCCGGGTGTTATTCTCTCTCTCTCTGATGGGATTGTCCGGGTGTTATTCTCTCTCTCTCTCTCTGATGGGATTGTCTGGGTGTTATTCTCTCTCTCTCTCTGATGGGATTGTCCGGGTGTTATTCTCTCTCTCTCTCTCTCTCTGATGGGATTGTCCGGGTGTTATTCTCTCTCTCTCTCTCTCTGATGGGATTGTCTGGGTGTTATTCTCTCTCTCTCTCTGATGGGATTGTCCGGGAGTTATTCTCTCTCTCTCTGATGGGATTGTCTGGGTGTTATTCTCTCTCTCTCTCTCTGATGGGATTGTCCGGGTGTTATTCTCTCTCTCTCTGATGGGATTGTCTGGGTGTTATTCTCTCTCTCTCTCTCTCTGATGGGATTGTCCGGGTGTTATTCTCTCTCTCTCTCTCTCTCTGATAGGATTGTGTGGGTGTTATTCTCTCTCTCTCTCTCTGATGGGATTGTCTGGGTGTTATTCTCTCTCTCTCTCTCTCTCTGATGGGATTGTCTGGGTGTTATTCTCTCTCTCTCTCTCTCTCTGATGGGATTGTCCGGGTGTTATTCTCTCTCTCTCTCTCTGATGGGATTGTCTGGGTGTTATTCTCTCTCTCTCTCTGATGGGATTGTCCGGGTGTTATTCTCTCTCTCTCTCTCTCTCTGATGGGATTGTCCGGGTGTTGTTCTCTCTCTCTCTCACTCTGATGGGATTGTCCGGGTGTTATTCTCTCTCTCTCTCTCTCTGATGGGAATATCCGGGTGTTATTCTCTCTCTCTCTGATGGGATTGTCCGGGTGTTATTCTCTCTCTCTCTCTCTGATGGGATTGTCCAGGTGTTATTCTCTCTCTCTCTCTCTCTCTGATGGGATTGTCCAGGTGTTATTCTCTCTCTCTCTCTCTCTCTGATGGGATTGTCTGGGTGTTATTCTCTCTCTCTCTCTCTGATGGGATTGTCCGGGTGTTGTTCTCTCTCTCTCTCACTCTGATGGGATTGTCCGTGTGTTATTCTCTCTCTCTCTCTCTCTGATGGGAATATCCGGGTGTTATTCTCTCTCTCTCTGATGGGATTGTCTGGGTGTTATTCTCTCTCTCTCTCTCTGATGGGATTGTCCGGGTGTTATTCTCTCTCTCTCTCTCTCTCTCTGATGGGATTGTCTGGGTGTTATTCTCTCTCTCTCTCTCTGATGGGATTGTCTGGGTGTTATTCTCTCTCTCTCTCTCTCTCTCTGATGGGATTGTCCGGGTGTTATTCTCTCTCTCTCTCTCTCTGATGGGATTGTCCGGGTGTTATTCTCTCTCTCTCTCTCTCTCTGATGGGATTGTCTGGGTGTTATTCTCTCTCTCTCTCTCTCTGATGGGATTGTCCGGGTGTTATTCTCTCTCTCTCTCTCTCTCTGATGGGATTGTCTGGGTGTTATTCTCTCTCTCTCTCTCTCTGATGGGATTGTCCGGGTGTTATTCTCTCTCTCTCTCTCTCTCTGATGGGATTGTCTGGGTGTTATTCTCTCTCTCTCTCTGATGGGATTGTCTGGGTGTTATTCTCTCTCTCTCTCTCTCTGATGGGATTGTCTGGGTGTTATTCTCTCTTTCTCTCTCTCTGATGGGATTGTCTGGGTGTTATTCTCTCTCTCTCTGATGGGATTGTCCGGGTGTTATTCTCTCTCTCTCTCTCTGATGGGATTGTCTGGGTGTTATTCTCTCTCTCTCTCTCTCTCTGATGGGATTGTCGAGGTGTTATTCTCTCTCTCTCTCTCTCTCTGATGGGATTGTCCGGGTGTTATTCTCTCTCTCTCTCTCTGATGGGATTGTCCGGGTGTTATTCTCTCTCTCTCTCTGATGGGATTGTCCGGGTGTTATTCTCTCTCTCTCTCTCTGATGGGATTGTCCGGGTGTTATTCTCTCTCTCTCTCTCTCTCTGATGGGATTGTCCGGGTGTTATTGTCTCTCTCTCTCTCTCTCTGATGGGATTGTCGAGGTGTTATTCTCTCTCTCTCTCTCTCTCTCTGATGGGATTGTCTGGGTGTTATTCTCTCTCTCTCTCTGATGGGATTGTCCGGGTGTTATTCTCTCTCTCTCTCTCTCTCTGATGGGATTGTCTGGGTGTTATTCTCTCTCTCTCTCTCCCTCTCTCTCTGATGGGATTGTCCGGGTGTTATTCTCTCTCTCTCTCTCTCTCTGATGGGATTGTCTGGGTGTTATTCTCTCTCTCTCTCTCTCTCTGATGGGATTGTCCGGGTGTTATTCTCTCTCTCTCTCTCTCTCTGATGGGATTGTCTGGGTGTTATTCTCTCTCTCTCTCTCCCTCTCTCTCTGATGGGATTGTCCGGGTGTTATTCTCTCTCTCTCTCTCTCTCTCTGATGGGATTGTCTGGGTGTTATTCTCTCTCTCTCTCTCTGATGGGATTGTCCGGGTGTTATTCTCTCTCTCTCTCTCTCTGATGGGATTGTCCGGGTGTTATTCTCTCTCTCTCTCTCTCTCTAATGGGATTGTCCGGGTGTTATTCTCTCTCTCTCTGATGGGATTGTCTGGGTGTTATTCTCTCTCTCTCTCTCTGATGGGATTGTCTGGGTGTTATTCTCTCTCTCTCTCTCTCTGATGGGATTGTCTGGGTGTTATTCTCTCTCTCTCTCTCTGATGGGATTGTCCGGGTGTTATTCTCTCTCTCTCTCTCTCTGATGGGATTGTCTGGGTGTTATTCTCTCTCTCTCTCTCTGATGGGATTGTCTGGGTGTTATTCTCTCTCTCTCTCTCTCTCTGATGGGATTGTCCGGGTGTTATTCTCTCTCTCTCTCTCTGATGGGATTGTCCGGGTGTTATTCTCTCTCTCTCTCTCTCTCTGATGGGATTGTCCGGGTGTTATTCTCTCTCTCTCTGATGGGATTGTCTGGGTGTTATTCTCTCTCTCTCTCTCTGATGGGATTGTCCGGGTGTTATTCTCTCTCTCTCTCTCTCTGATGGGATTGTCCGGGTGTTATTCTCTCTCTCTCTCTCTGATGGGATTGTCTGGGAGTTATTCTCTCTCTCTCTCTCTCTCTCTGATGGGATTGTCCGGGTGTTATTCTCTCTCTCTCTCTCTCTCTCTCTCTGATGGGATTGTCTGGGTGTTATTCTCTCTCTCTCTCTCTGATGGGATTGTCCGGGTGTTATTCTCTCTCTCTCTCTCTGATGGGATTGTCCGGGTGTTATTCTCTCTCTCCCTCTCTCTCTGATGGGATTGTCTGGGAGTTATTCTCTCTCTCTGATGGGATTGTCTGGGTGTTATTCTCTCTCTCTCTCTCTCTGATGGGATTGTATGGGTGTTATTCTCTCTCTCTCTCTCCCTCTCTCTCTGATGGGATTGTCCGGGTGTTATTCTCTCTCTCTCTCTCTGATGGGATTGTCCGGGTGTTATTCTCTCTCTCTCTCTCTGATGGGATTGTCCGGGTGTTATTCTCTCTCTCTCTCTCTCTGATGGGATTGTCCGGGTGTTATTCTCTCTCTGTCTCTCTGATGGGATTGTCCAGGTGTTATTCTCACTCTCTCTCTCTCTGATGGGATTGTCCGGGTGTTATTCTCTCTCTCTCTCTCTGATGGGATTGTCCGGGTGTTATTCTCTCTCTCTCTCTCTCTGATGGGATTGTCTGGGTGTTATTCTCTCTCTCTCTGATGGGATTGTCCGGGTGTTATTCTCTCTCTCTCTCTCTCTCTGATGGGATTGTCCAGGTGTTATTCTCTCTCTCTCTCTCTCTCTCTCTCTGATGGGATTGTCCGGGTGTTATTCTCTCTCTCTCTCTCTCTGATGGGATTGTCCGGGTGTTATTCTCTCTCTCTCTCTCTCTCTGATGGGATTGTCCGGGTGTTATTCTCTCTCTCTCTCTCCCTGATGGGATTGTCCGGGTGTTATTCTCTCTCTCTCTCTCTCTGATGGGATTGTCCGGGTGTTATTCTCTCTCTCTCTCTCTCTCTGATGGGATTGTCCGGGTGTTATTCTCTCTCTCTCTCTCTCTCTGATGGGATTGTCCGGGTGTTATTCTCTCTCTCTCTCTCTCTCTGATGGGATTGTCTGGGTGTTATTCTCTCTCTCTCTCTCTCTGATGGGATTGTCTGGGTGTTATTCTCTCTCTCTCTCTCTCTCTGATGGGATTGTCCGGGTGTTATTCTCTCTCTCTCTCTCTCTGATGGGATTGTCCGGGTGTTATTCTCTCTCTCTCTCTCTCTCTGATGGGATTGTCCGGGTGTTATTCTCTCTCTCTCTCTCTCTGATGGGATTGTCTGGGTGTTATTCTCTCTCTCTCTCTCTCTCTGATGGGATTGTCCGGGTGTTATTCTCTCTCTCTCTCTCTCTCTCTGATGGGATTGTCTGGGAGTTATTCTCTCTCTCTCTCTCTGATGGGATTGTCTGGGTGTTATTCTCTCTCTCTCTCTCTCTCTGATGGGATTGTCCGGGTGTTATTCTCTCTCTCTCTCTCTCTCTGATGGGATTGTCTGGGTGTTATTCTCTCTCTCTCTGATGGGATTGTCTGGGTGTTATTCTCTCTCTCTCTGATGGGATTGTCCGGGTGTTATTCTCTCTCTCTCTCTCTGATGGGATTGTCCGGGTGTTATTCTCTCTCTCTCTCTCTCTGATGGGATTGTCCGGGTGTTATTCTCTCTCTCTCTGATGTGATTGTCTGGGTGTTATTCTCTCTCTCTCTCTCTCTCTCTGATGGGATTGTCTGGGTGTTATTCTCTCTCTCTCTCTCTGATGGGAATTGTCTGGGTGTTATTCTCTCTCTCTCTCTCTGATGGGATTGTCTGGGAGTTATTCTCTCTCTCTCTCTCTCTCTCTGATGGGATTGTCCGGGTGTTATTCTCTCTCTCTCTCTCTGATGGGATTGTCTGGGTGTTATTCTCTCTCTCTCTCTGATGGGATTGTCCGGGTGTTATTCTCTCTCTCTCTCTCTCTCTGATGGGATTGTCTGGGAGTTATTCTCTCTCTCTCTCTCTCTCTCTGATGGGATTGTCCGGGTGTTATTCTAACTCTCTCTCTCTCTCTGATGGGATTATCTGGGTGTTATTCTCTCTCTCTCTGATGGGACTGTCCGGGAGTTATTCTCTCTCTCTCTCTCTGATGGGATTGTCCGGGTGTTATTCTCTCTCTCTCTCTCTGATGGGATTGTCCGGGTGTTATTCTCTCTCTCTCTCTCTGATGGGATTGTCCGGGTGTTATTCTCTCCCTGTCTCTCTGATGGGATTGTCCAGGTGTTATTCTCTCTCTCTCTCTCTCTGATGGGATTGTCTGGGTGTTATTCTCTCTCTCTCTGATGGGATTGTCTGGGTGTTATTCTCTCTCTCTCTCTCTCTGATGGGATTGTCCGGGTGTTATTCTCTCTCTCTCTCTCTCTGATGGGATTGTCCGGGTGTTATTCTCTCTCTCTCTCTCTGATGGGATTGTCCGGGTGTTATTCTCTCTCTCTCTCTCTGATGGGATTGTCTGGGTGTTATTCTCTCTCTCTCTCTCTCTGATGGGATTGTCCAGGTGTTATTCTCTCTCTCTCTCTCTCTCTGATGGGATTGTCTGGGTGTTATTCTCTCTCTCTCTCTCTGATGGGATTGTCCGGGTGTTATTCTCTCTCTCTCTCTCTCTCTGATGGGATTGTCCGGGTGTTATTCTCTCTCTCTCTCTCTGATGGGATTGTCTGGGTGTTATTCTCTCTCTCTCTCTCTGATGGGATTGTCCGGGTGTTATTCTCTCTCTCTCTCTCTGATGGGATTGTCCGGGTGTTATTCTCTCTCTCTCTCTCTCTGATGGGATTGTCCAGGTGTTATTCTCTCTCTCTCTCTCTCTCTCTCTCTGATGGGATTGTCCGGGTGTTATTCTCTCTCTCTCTCTCTCTGATGGGATTGTCCGGGTGTTATTCTCTCTCTCTCTCTCTCTGATGGGATTGTCCGGGTGTTATTCTCTCTCTCTCTCTCTCTCTCTGATGGGATTGTCCGGGTGTTATTCTCTCTCTCTCTCTCTCTGATGGGATTGTCTGGGTATTATTCTCTCTCTCTCTCTCTCTGATGGGATTGTCTGGGTGTTATTCTCTCTCTCTCTCTCTCTGATGGGATTGTCTGGGTGTTATTCTCTCTCTCTCTCTCTGATGGGATTGTCCGGGTGTTATTCTCTCTCTCTCTCTCTCTGATGGGATTGTCTGGGTGTTATTCTCTCTCTCTCTCTCTCTGATGGGATTGTCCAGGTGTTATTCTCTCTCTCTCTCTCTCTCTGATGGGATTGTCTGGGTGTTATTCTCTCTCTCTCTCTCTGATGGGATTGTCCGGGTGTTATTCTCTCTCTCTCTCTCTGATGGGATTGTCTGGGTGTTATTCTCTCTCTCTCTGATGGGATTGTCCGGGTGTTATTCTCTCTCTCTCTCTCTGATGGGATTGTCCGGGTGTTATTCTCTCTCTCTCTCTCTCTGATGGGATTGTCCAGGTGTTATTCTCTCTCTCTCTCTCTCTCTCTCTCTGATGGGATTGTCCGGGTGTTATTCTCTCTCTCTCTCTCTCTGATGGGATTGTCCGGGTGTTATTCTCTCTCTCTCTCTCTCTGATGGGATTGTCTGGGTGTTATTCTCTCTCTCTCTCTCTCTGATGGGATTGTCTGGGTGTTATTCTCTCTCTCTCTCTCTCTGATGGGATTGTCTGGGTGTTATTCTCTCTCTCTCTCTCTGATGGGATTGTCCGGGTGTTATTCTCTCTCTCTCTCTCTCTGTTGGGATTGTCTGGGTGTTATTCTCTCTCTCTCTCTCTCTGATGGGATTGTCTGGGTGTTATTCTCTCTCTCCCTCTCTCTCTGATGGGATTGTCCGGGTGTTATTCTCTCTCTCTCTCTCTGATGGGATTGTCCGGGTGTTATTCTCTCTCTCTCTCTCTCTGATGGGATTGTCTGGGTGTTATTCTCTCTCTCTCTCTGATGGGATTGTCTGGGTGTTATTCTCTCTCTCTCTCTGATGGGATTGTCCGGGTGTTGTTCTCTCTCTCTCTGATGGGATTGTCCGGGTGTTATTCTCTCTCTCTCTCTGATGGGATTGTCCGGGTGTTATTCTCTCTCTCTCTCTCTCTGATGGGATTGTCCGGGTGTTATTCTCTCTCTCTCTCTCTGATGGGATTGTCCGGGTGTTATTCTCTCTCTCTCTCTCTGATGGGATTGTCCGGGTGTTATTCTCTCTCTCTCTCTCTGATGGGATTGTCCGGGTGTTATTCTCTCTCTCTCTCTCTCTGATGGGATTGTCCGGGTGTTATTATCTCTCTCTCTCTCTGATATGATTGTCCGGGTGTTATTCTCTCTCTCTCTCTCTGATGGGATTGTCCGGGTGTTATTCTCTCTCTCTCTCTCTCTGATGGGATTGTCTGGGTGTTATTCTCTCTCTCTCTCTCTCTGATGGGATTGTCCGGGTGTTATTCTCTCTCTCTCTCTGATGGGATTGTCCGGGTGTTATTCTCTCTCTCTCTCTCTCTGATGGGATTGTCCGGGTGTTATTCTCTCTCTCTCTCTCTCTGATGGGATTGTCTGGGTGTTATTCTCTCTCTCTCTCTGATGTGATTGTCTGGGTGTTATTCTCTCTCTCTCTGATGGGATTGTCCGGGTGTTGTTCTCTCTCTCTCTCTCTCTGATGGGATTTTCAGGGTGTTATTCTCTCTCTCTCTCTCTCTGATGGGATTGTCTGGGTGTTATTCTCTCTCTCTCTCTCTCTCTCTGATGGGATTGTCTGGGTGTTATTCTCTCTCTCTCTCTCTCTCTCTGATGGGATTGTCTGGGTGTTATTCTCTCTCTCTCTCTCTCTCTCTGATGGGATTGTCTGGGTGTTATTCTCTCTCTCTCTCTCTGATGGGATTGTCCGGGTGTTATTCTCTCTCTCTCTCTCTCTGATGGGATTGTCCGGGTGTTATTCTCTCTCTCTCTGATGGGATTGTCTGGGTGTTCTTCTCTCTCTCTCTCTCTGATGGGATTGTCCGGGTGTTATTCTCTCTCTCTCTCTCTCTGATGGGATTGTCCGGGTGTTATTCTCTCTCTCTCTGATGGGATTGTCTGGGTGTTATTCTCTCTCTCTCTCTGATGGGATTGTCTGGGTGTTATTCTCTCTCTCTCTCTCTCTCTGATGGGATTGTCCGGGTGTTATTCTCTCTCTCTCTCTCTGATGGGATTGTCTGGGTTTTATTCTCTCTCTCTCTCTCTGATGGGATTGTCTGGGTGTTATTCTCTCTCTCTCTCTCTCTCTCTCTGATGGGATTGTCTGGGTGTTATTCTCTCTCTCTCTCTCTCTCTGATGGGATTGTCTGGGTGTTATTCTCTCTCTCTCTCTGATGGGATTGTCTGGGTGTTATTCTCTCTCTCTCTCTCTCTCTGATGGGATTGTCCGGGTGTTATTCTCTCTCTCTCTCTCTCTGATGGGATTGTCTGGGTTTTATTCTCTCTCTCTCTCTCTGATGGGATTGTCTGGGTGTTATTCTCTCTCTCTCTCTCTGATGGGATTGTCCGGGTGTTATTCTCTCTCTCTCTCTCTCTCTCTCTGATGGGATTGTCCGGGTGTTATTCTCTCTCTCTCTCTCTGATGGGATTGTCCGGGTGTTATTCTCTCTCTCTCTCTCTGATGGGATTGTCCGGGTGTTATTCTCTCTCTCTCTCTCTCTGATGGGATTGTCCGGGTGTTATTCTCTCTCTCTCTGATGGGATTGTCTGGGTGTTATTCGCTCTCTCTCTCTCTCTCTCTCTCTCTCTGATGGGATTGTCCGGGTGTTATTCTCTCTCTCTCTGATGGGATTGTCTGGGTGTTATTCTCTCTCTCTCTGATGGGATTGTCTGGGTGTTATTCTCTCTCTCTCTCTCTCTGATGGGATTGTCTGGGTGTTATTCTCTCTCTCTCTCTCTCTGATGGGATTGTCCAGGTGTTATTCTCTCTCTCTCTCTCTGATGGGATTGTCCGGGTGTTATTCTCTCTCTCTCTCTCTCTGATGGGATTGTCTGGGTGTTATTCTCTCTCTCTCTCTCTCTGATGGGATTGTCCGGGTGTTATTCTCTCTCTCTCTCTCTGATGGGATTGTCCGGGTGTTATTCTCTCTCTCTCTCTCTGATGGGATTGTCCGGGTGTTATTCTCTCTCTCTCTCTGATGGGATTGTCCGAGTGTTATTCTCTCTCTCTCTCTCTCTGATGGGATTGTCCGGGTGTTATTCTCTCTCTCTCTCTCTGATGGGATTGTCCGGGTGTTATTCTCTCTCTCTCTCTCTGATGGGATTGTCCGGGTGTTATTCTCTCTCTCTCTCTGATGGGATTGTCCGAGTGTTATTCTCTCTCTCTCTCTCTCTGATGGGATTGTCTGGGTGTTATTCTCTCTCTCTCTCTCTCTGATGGGATTGTCTGGGTGTTATTCTCTCTCTCTCTGATGGGATTGTCCGGGTGTTATTCTCTCTCTCTCTCTCTCTCTGATGGGATTGTCCGGGTGTTATTCTCTCTCTCTCTCTCTGATGGGATTGTCCGGGTGTTATTCTCTCTCTCTCTCTGATGGGATTGTCCGAGTCTTATTCTCTCTCTCTCTCTCTCTGATGGGATTGTCTGGGTGTTATTCTCTCTCTCTCTCTCTCTGATGGGATTGTCTGGGTGTTATTCTCTCTCTGTCTATCTGATGGGATTGTCCAGGTGTTATTCTCTCTCTCTCTCTCTCTGATGGGATTGTCCAGGTGTTATTCTCTCTCTCTCTCTCTGATGGGATTGTCCGGGTGTTATTCTCTCTCTCTCTCTCTCTGATGGGATTGTCTGGGTGTTATTCTCTCTCTCTCTGATGGGATTGTCTGGGTGTTATTCTCTCTCTCTCTCTCTGATGGGATTGTCCGGGTGTTATTCTCTCTCTCTCTCTGATGGGATTGTCTGGGTGTTATTCTCTCTCTCTCTCTCTCTGATGGGATTGTCTGGGTGTTATTCTCTCTCTCTCTCTGATGGGATTGTCCGGGTGTTATTCTCTCTCTCTCTCTCTGATGGGATTGTCTGGGAGTTATTCTCTCTCTCTCTCTCACTGATGGGATTGTCTGGGTGTTATTCTCTCTCTCTCTCTCACTGATGGGATTGTCTGGGTGTTATTCTCTCTCTCTCTCTCTGATGGGATTGTCTGGGTGTTATTCTCTCTCTCTCTGATGGGATTGTCTGGGTGTTATTCTCTCTCTCTCTCTCTCTGATGGGATTGTCTGGGTGTTATTCTCTCTCTCTCTCTCTCTGATGGGATTGTCCGGGTGTTATTCTCTCTCTCTCTCTCTGATGGGATTGTCTGGGTGTTATTCTCTCTCTGTCTCTCTGATGGGATTGTCCGGGTGTTATTCTCTCTCTCTCTCTCTGATGGGATTGTCCGGGTGTTATTCTCTCTCTCTCTCTCTGATGGGATTGTCTGGGTGTTATTCTCTCTCTGTCTCTCTGATGGGATTGTCCGGGTGTTATTCTCTCTCTCTCTCTCTGATGGGATTGTCCGGGTGTTATTCTCTTTCTCTCTGATGGGATTGTCCAGGTGTTATTCTCTCTCTCTCTCTCTCTGATGGGATTGTCCGGGTGTTATTCTCTCTCTCTCTGATGGGATTGTCTGGGTGTTATTCTCTCTCTCTCTCTCTCTGATGGGATTGTCCAGGTGTTATTCTCTCTCTCTCTCTCTCTGATGGGATTGTCCGGGTGTTATTCTCTCTCTCTCTCTCTGATGGGATTGTCTGGGTGTTATTCTCTCTCTGTCTCTCTGATGGGATTGTCCAGGTGTTATTCTCTCTCTCTCTCTCTCTGATGGGATTGTCTGGGTGTTATTCTCTCTCTCTCTCTCTCTGATGGGATTGTCTGGGTGTTATTCTCTCTCTCTCTGATGGGATTGTCCGGGTGTTATTCTGTCTCTCTCTGATGGGATTGTCTGGGTGTTATTCTCTCTCTCTCTCTCTCTCTGATGGGATTGTCCGGGTGTTATGCTCTCTCTCTCTCTCTCTGATGGGATTGTCTGGGTGTTATTCTCTCTCTCTCTCTCTGATGGGATTGTATGGGTGTTATTCTCTCTCTCTCTCTCTCTGATGGGATTGTCTGGGTGTTATTCTCTCTCTCTCTCTCTCTCTGATGGGATTGTCTGGGTGTTATTCTCTCTCTCTCTCTCTGATGGGATTGTCCGGGTGTTATTCTCTCTCTCTCTCTCTGATGGGATTGTCCGGGTGTTATTCTCTCTCTCTCTCTCTGATGGGATTGTCCGGGTGTTATTCTCTCTCTCTCTGATGGGATTGTCCGGGTGTTATTCTCTCTCTCTCTCTCTGATGGGATTGTCCGGGTGTTATTCTCTCTCTCTCTCTCTGATGGGATTGTCTGGGTGTTATTCTCTCTCTCTCTCTCTGATGGGATTGTCTGGGTGTTATTCTCTCTCACTCTCTCTCTCTGATGGGATTGTCCGGCTGTTATTCTCTCTCTCTCTCTCTGATAGGATTGTCCGGGTGTTATTCTCTCTCTCTCTCTCTCTCTGATGGGATTGTCCGGGTGTTATTCTCTCTCTTTCTGATGGGATTGTCTGGGTGTTATTCTCTCTCTCTCTCTCTCTCTGATGGGATTGTCTGGGTGTTATTCTCTCTCTCTCTCTCTGATGGGATTGTCCGGGTGTTATTCTCTCTCTCTCTCTCTGATGGGATTGTCCGGGTGTTATTCTCTCTCTCTCTCTCTCTCTGATGGGATTGTCCGGGTGTTATTCTCTCTCTCTCTCTCTGATGGGATTGTCTGGGTGTTATTCTCTCTCTCTCTGATGGGATTGTCCGGGTGTTATTCTCTCTCTCTCTCTCTGATGGGATTGTCCGGGTGTTATTCTCTCTCTCTCTCTGATGGGATTGTCTGGGTGTTATTCTCTCTCTCTCTCTCTCTGATGGGATTGTCCGGGTGTTATTCTCTCTCTCTCTCTGATGGGATTGTCCGGGTGTTATTCTCTCTCTCTCTGATGGGATTGTCCGGGTGT
Source organism: Isurus oxyrinchus (assembly GCA_026770705.1). NCBI lineage: Eukaryota > Metazoa > Chordata > Chondrichthyes > Lamniformes > Lamnidae > Isurus > Isurus oxyrinchus. The sequence continues at coordinate 107,950 of JANJGN010000913.1, read as the reverse complement.
TATTCTCTCTCTCTCTCTCTCTGATGGGATTGTCCGGGTGTTATTCTCTCTCTCTCTGATGGGATTATCTGGGTGTTATTCTCTCTCTCTCTCTCTCTGATGGGATTGTCCGGGTGTTATTCTCTCTCTCTCTCTCTCTGATGGGATTGTCTGGGTGTTATTCTCTCTCTCTCTCTGATGGGATTGTCTGGGTGTTATTCTCTCTCTCTCTCTCTGATGGGATTGTCTGAGAGTTATTCTCTCTCTCTCTGATGGGATTGTCCGGGTGTTATTCTCTCTCTCTCTCTCTCTCTGATGGGATTGTCCGGGTGTTATTCTCTCTCTCTCTCTCTGATGGGATTGTCCGGGTGTTATTCTCTCTCTCTCTCTCTCTGATGGGATTGTCCGGGTGTTATTCTCTCTCTCTCTCTCTCTCTCTGATGGGATTGTCCGGGTGTTATTCTCTCTCTCTCTCTCTGATGGGATTGTCCGGGTGTTATTCTCTCTCTCTCTCTGATGGGATTGTCCGGGTGTTATTCTCTCTCTCTCTGATGGGATTGTCCGGGTGTTATTCTCTCTCTCTCTGATGGGATTGTCTGGGTGTTATTCTCTCTCTCTCTCTCTGATGGGATTGTCCGGGTGTTATTCTCTCTATCTCTCTGATGGGATTGTCTGGGTGTTATTCTCTCTCTCTCTCTCTCTGATGGGATTGTCTGGGTGTTATTCTCTCTCTCTCTCTCTCTGATGGGATTGTCCGGGTGTTATTCTCTCTCTCTCTCTCTGATGGGATTGTCCGGGTCTTATTCTCTCTCTCTCTCTCTCTGATGGGATTGTCTGGGTGTTATTCTCTCTCTCTCTCTCTCTGATGGGACTGTCCGGGTGTTATTCTCTCTCTCTCTCTCTGATGGGATTGTCCGGGTGTTATTCTCTCTCTCTCTGATGGGATAGTCTGGGTGTTATTCTCTCTCTCTCTGATGGGATTGTCCGGGTGTTATTCTCTCTCTCTCTCTGATGGGATTGTCCGGGTGTTATTCTCTCTCTCTCTCTCTGATGGGATTGTCCGGGTGTTATTCTCTCTCTCTCTCTCTCTGATGGGATTGTCCGGGTGTTATTCTCTCTCTCTCTCTGATGGGATTGTCCGGGTGTTATTCTCTCTCTCTCTCTCTGATGGGATTGTCTGGGTGTTATTCTCTCTCTCTCTGATGGGATTGTCTGGCTGTTATTCTCTCTCTCTCTCTCTGATGGGATTGTCCGGGTGTTATTCTCTCTCTCTCTCTCTGATGGGATTGTCTGGGTGTTATTCTCTCTCTCTCACTCTGATGGGATTGTCTGGGTGTTATTCTCTCTCTCTCTGATGGGATTGTCTGGGTGTTATTCTCTCTCTCTCTCTCTCTCTCTCTGATGGGATTGTCTGGGTGTTATTCTCTCTCTCTCTCTCTCTCTGATGGGATTGTCTGGGTGTTATTCTCTCTCTCTCTCTCTCTCTGATGGGATTGTCTGGGTGTTATTCTCTCTCTCTCTGCTGGGATTGTCTGGGTGTTATTCTCTCTCTCTCTCTCTGATGGGATTGTCTGGGTGTTATTCTCTCTCTCTCTGATGGGATTGTCTGGGTGTTATTCTCTCTCTCTCTCTCTCTGATGGGATTGTCCGGGTGTTATTCTCTCTCTCTCTGATGGGATTGTCCGGGTGTTATTCTCTCTCTCTCTCTCTCTGATGGGATTGTCCGGGTGTTATTCTCTCTCTCTCTCTCTCTGATGGGATTGTCCGGGTGTTATTCTCTCTCTCTCTGATGGGATTGTCCGGGTGTTATTCTCTCCCTCTCTCTCTCTCTGATGGGATTGTCCGGGTGTTATTCTCTCTCTCTCTCTCTCTCTCTGATGGGATTGTCTGGGTGTTATTCTCTCTCTCTCTCTCTGATGGGATTGTCCGGGTGTTATTCTCTCTCTCTCTCTGATGGGATTGTCCGGGTGTTATTCTCTCTCTCTCTCTGATGGGATTGTCCGGGTGTTATTCTCTCTCTCTCTCTCTCTGATGGGATTGTCCGGGTGTTATTCTCTCTCTCTCTCTCTCTGATGGGATTGTCTGGGTGTTATTCTCTCTCTCTCTCTCTCTGATGGGATTGTCCGGGTGTTATTCTCTCTCTCTCTCTCTCTCTCTGATGGGATTGTCTGGGTGTTATTCTCTCTCTCTCTCTCTGATGGGATTGTCCGGGTGTTATTCTCTCTCTCTCTCTGATGGGATTGTCCGGGTGTTATTCTCTCTCTCTCTCTCTCTGATGGGATTGTCTGGGTGTTATTCTCTCTCTCTCTCTCTCTGATGGGATTGTCCGGGTGTTATTCTCTCTCTCTCTCTCTGATGGGATTGTCCGGGTGTTATTCTCTCTCTCTCTGATGGGATTGTCCGGGTGTTATTCTCTCTCTCTCTGATGGGATTGTCTGGGTGTTATTCTCTCTCTCTCTCTCTCTCTGATGGGATTGTCCGGGTGTTATTCTCTCTCTCTCTCTCTGATGGGATTGTCCGGGTGTTATTCTCTCTCTCTCTCTCTCTGATGGGATTGTCTGGGTGTTATTCTCTCTCTCTCTCTCTCTGATGGGATTGTCTGGGTGTTATTCTCTCTCTCTCTCTCTCTGATGGGATTGTCCGGGTGTTATTCTCTCTCTCTCTCTCTCTCATGGGACTGTCCGGGTGTTATTCTCTCTCTCTCTCTCTCTGATGTGATTGTCCGGGTGTTATTCTCTCTCTCTCTCTCTCTCATGGGATTGTCCGGGTGTTATTCTCTCTCTCTCTGATGGGATTGTCTGGGTGTTATTCTCTCTCTCTCTCTCTGATGGGATTGTCCGGGTGTTATTCTCTCTCTCTCTGATGGGATTGTCCGGGTGTTATTCTCTCTCTCTCTGATGGGATTGTCCGGGTGTTATTCTCTCTCTCTCTGATGGGATTGTCCGGGTGTTATTCTCTCTCTCTCTCTCTGATGGGATTGTCCGGGTGTTATTCTCTCTCTCTCTCTGATGGGATTGTCCGGGTGTTATTCTCTCTCTCTCTCTCTGATGGGATTGTCTGGGTGTTATTCTCTCTCTCTCTCTCTCTCTGATGGGATTGTCCGGGTGTTATTCTCTCTCTCTCTCTCTCTGATGGGATAGTCCGGGTGTTATTCTCTCTCTCTCTCTCTGATGGGGTTGTCCGGGTGTTATTCTCTCTCTCTCTCTCTCTGATGGGATAGTCCGGGTGTTATTCTCTCTCTCTCTCTCTGATGGGATTGTCTGGGTGTTATTCTCTCTCTCTCTCTCTCTCTGATGGGATTGTCCGGGTGTTATTCTCTCTCTCTCTCTCTCTCTGATGGGATTGTCTGGGTGTTATTCTCTCTCTCTCTGATGGGATTGTCTGGGTGTTATTCTCTCTCTCTCTCTGATGGGATTGTCCGGGTGTTATTCTCTCTCTCTCTCTCTCTGATGGGATTGTCCGGGTGTTATTCTCTCTCTCTCTCTCTCTGATGGGATTGTCTGGGTGTTATTCTCTCTCTCTCTCTGATGGGATTGTCCGGGTGTTATTCTCTCTCTCTCTGATGGGATTGTCTGGGTGTTATTCTCTCTCTCTCTCTCTCTGATGGGATTGTCTGGGTGTTATTCTCTCTCTCTCTCTCTCTCTGATGGGATTGTCCGGGTGTTATTCTCTCTCTCTCTCTCTGATGGGATTGTCTGGGTGTTATTCTCTCTCTCTCTCTCTCTGATGGGATTGTCCGGGTGTTATTCTCTCTCTCTCTGATGGGATTGTCCGGGTGTTATTCTCTCTCTCTCTCTCTCTCTGATGGGATTGTCCAGGTGTTATTCTCTCTCTCTCTCTCTCATGGGATTGTCCAGGTGTTATTCTCTCTCTCTCTCTCTCAGATGGGATTGTCCGGGTGTTATTCTCTCTCTCTCTCTCTGATGGGATTGTCCGGGTGTTATTCTCTCTCTCTGTCTCTCTCTGATGGGATTGTCCGAGTGTTATTCTCTGTCTCTCTCTCTCTGATGGGATTGTCTGGGAGTTATTCTCTCTCTCTCTCTCTCTCTGATGGGATTGTCCGGGTGTTATTCTCTCTCTCTCTCTCTCTGATGGGATTGTCCGGGTGTTATTCTCTCTCTCCCTCTCTGATGGGATTGTCCGGGTGTTATTCTCTCTCTCTCTGATGGGATTGTCCGGGTGTTATTCTCTCTCTCTCTGATGGGATTATCTGGGTGTTATTCTCTCTCTCTCTCTCTCTCCGATGGGATTGTCCGGGTGTTATTCTCTCTCTCTCTCTCTGATGGGATTGTCTGGGTGTTATTCTCTCTCTCTCTCTCTGATGGGATTGTCTGGGTGTTATTCTCTCTCTCTCTCTCTCTCTGATGGGATTGTCTGGGTGTTATTCTCTCTCTCTCTGATGGGATTGTCCGGGTGTTATTCTCTCTCTCTCTCTCTCTGATGGGATTGTCTGGGTGTTATTCTCTCTCTCTCTCTGATGGGATTGTCTGAGTGTTATTCTCTCTCTCTCTCTCTCTGATGGGATTGTCCGGGTGTTATTCTCTCTCTCTCTCTCTCTGATGGGATTGTCTGGGTGTTATTATCTCTCTCTCTCTCTGATGGGATTGTCCGGGTGTTATTCTCTCTCTCTCTGATGGGATTGTCTGGGTGTTATTATCTCTCTCTCTCTCTGATGGGATTGTCCGGGTGTTATTCTCTCTCTCTCTGATGGGATTGTCCGGGTGTTATTCTCTCTCTCTCTCTCTCTGATGTGATTGTCCGGGTGTTATTCTCTCTCTCTCTCTGATGGGATTGTCTGGGTGTTATTCTCTCTCTCTCTCTCTCTGATGGGATTGTCTGGGTGTTATTCTCTCTCTCTCTCTCTCTCTGATGGGATTGTCTGGGTGTTATTCTCTCTCTCTCTCTCTCTGATGGGATTGTCTGAGTGTTATTCTCTCTCTCTCTCTCTCTGATGGGATTGTCCGGGTGTTATTCTCTCCCTCTCTCTCTCTCTGATGGGATTGTCCGGGTGTTATTCTCTCTCTCTCTCTCTCTCTGATGGGATTGTCCGGGTGTTATTCTCTCTCTCTCTCTCTCTCTCTGATGGGATTGTCCGGGTGTTATTCTCTCTCTCTCTCTCTGATGGGATTGTCTGGGTGTTATTCTCTCTCTCTCTCTCTGATGGGATTGTCCGGGTGTTATTCTCTCTCTCTCTCTGATGGGATTGTCCGGGTGTTATTCTCTCTCTCTCTCTCTCTGATGGGATTGTCCGGGTGTTATTCTCTCTCTCTCTCTCTGATGGGATTGTCCGGGTATTATTCTCTCTCTCTCTGATGGGATTGTCCGGGTGTTATTCTCTCTCTCTCTCTCTCTGATGGGATTGTCTGGGTGTTATTCTCTCTCTCTCTCTCTCTCTCTCATGTGATTGTCCGGGTGTTATTCTCTCTCTCTCTCTGATGGGATTGTCCGAGTGTTATTCTCTCTCTCTCTGATGGGATTGTCCGGGTGTTATTCTCTCTCTCTCTGATGGGATTGTCTGGGTGTTATTCTCTCTCTCTCTTTCTCTCTGATGGGATTGTCCGGGTGTTATTCTCTCTCTCTCTCTCTGATGGGATTGTCCGGGTCTTATTCTCTCTCTCTCTCTCTCTGATGGGATTGTCTGGGTGTTATTCTCTCTCTCTCTCTCTCTGATGGGATTGTCCGGGTGTTATTCTCTCTCTCTCTCTCTCTGATGGGATTGTCCGGGTGTTATTCTCTCTCTCTCTGATGGGATTGTCTGGGTGTTATTCTCTCTCTCTCTCTCTGATGGGATTGTCCGGGTGTTATTCTCTCTCTCTCTCTGATGGGATTGTCTGGGTGTTATTCTCTCTCTCTCTCTCTCTGATGGGATTGTCTGGGTGTTATTCTCTCTCTCTCTCTCTCTGATGGGATTGTCCGGGTGTTATTCTCTCTCTCTCTCTCTGATGGGATTGTCCGGGTCTTATTCTCTCTCTCTCTCTCTCTGATGGGATTGTCTGGGTGTTATTCTCTCTCTCTCTCTGATGGGATTGTCCGGGTGTTATTCTCTCTCTCTCTGATGGGATTGTCTGGGTGTTATTCTCTCTCTCTCTCTCTCTCTGATGGGATTGTCCGGGTGTTATTCTCTCTCTCTCTGATGGGATTGTCCGGGTGTTATTCTCTCTCTCTCTCTCTCTGATGGGATTGTCCGGGTGTTATTCTCTCTCTCTCTCTCTCTGATGGGATTGTCCGGGTGTTATTCTCTCCCTCTCTCTCTCTCTGATGGGATTGTCCGGGTTTTATTCTCTCTCTCTCTCTCTATCTCTGATGGGATTGTCTGGGTGTTATTCTCTCTCTCTCTCTCTGATGGGATTGTCCGGGTGTTATTCTCTCTCTCTCTCTGATGGGATTGTCCGGGTGTTATTCTCTCTCTCTCTCTCTCTGATGGGATTGTCTGGGTGTTATTCTCTCTCTCTATCTCTCTGAATGGATTGTCCGGGTGTTATTCTCTCTCTCTCTCTGATGGGATTGTCCGGGTGTTATTCTCTCTCTCTCTCTCTCTCTCTGATGGGATTGTCTGGGTGTTATTCTCTCTCTCTCTCTCTGATGGGATTGTCCGGGTGTTATTCTCTCTCTCTCTCTCTGATGGGATTGTCCGGGTGTTATTCTCTCTCTCTCTGATGGGATTGTCTGGGTGTTATTCTCTCTCTCTCTCTCTCTCTGATGGGATTGTCCGGGTGTTATTCTCTCTCTCTCTCTCTGATGGGATTGTCCGGGTGTTATTCTCTCTCTCTCTGATGGGATTGTCCGGGTGTTATTCTCTCTCTCTCTGATGGGATTGTCTGGGTGTTATTCTCTCTCTCTCTCTCTCTCTGATGGGATTGTCCGGGTGTTATTCTCTCTCTCTCTCTCTGATGGGATTGTCCGGGTGTTATTCTCTCTCTCTCTCTCTCTGATGGGATTGTCTGGGTGTTATTCTCTCTCTCTCTCTCTCTGATGGGATTGTCCGGGTGTTATTCTCTCTCTCTCTCTCTCTGATGGGATTGTCTGGGTGTTATTCTCTCTCTCTCTCTCTCTGATGGGATTGTCCGGGTGTTATTCTCTCTCTCTCTCTCTCTCATGGGACTGTCCGGGTGTTATTCTCTCTCTCTCTCTCTCTGATGGGATTGTCCGGGTGTTATTCTCTCTCTCTCTCTCTCTGATGGGATTGTCCGGGTGTTATTCTCTCTCTCTCTGATGGGATTGTCTGGGTGTTATTCTCTCTCTCTCTCTCTGATGGGATTGTCCGGGTGTTATTCTCTCTCTCTCTGATGGGATTGTCCGGGTGTTATTCTCTCTCTCTCTGATGGGATTGTCCGGGTGTTATTCTCTCTCTCTCTGATGGGATTGTCCGGGTGTTATTCTCTCTCTCTCTCTCTGATGGGATTGTCCGGGTGTTATTCTCTCTCTCTCTCTGATGGGATTGTCCGGGTGTTATTCTCTCTCTCTCTCTCTGATGGGATTGTCTGGGTGTTATTCTCTCTCTCTCTCTCTCTCTGATGGGATTGTCCGGGTGTTATTCTCTCTCTCTCTCTCTCTGATGGGATAGTCCGGGTGTTATTCTCTCTCTCTCTCTCTGATGGGATTGTCTGGGTGTTATTCTCTCTCTCTCTCTCTGATGGGATTGTCTGGGTGTTATTCTCTCTCTCTCTCTCTGATGGGATTGTCCGGGTGTTATTCTCTCTCTCTCTCTCTCTGATGGGATTGTCTGGGTGTTATTCTCTCTCTCTCTCTGATGGGATTGTCTGGGTGTTATTCTCTCTCTCTCTCTCTCTGATGGGATTGTCTGGGTGTTATTCTCTCTCTCTCTGATGGGATTGTCCGGGTGTTATTCTCTCTCTCTCTGATGGGATTGTCCGGGTGTTATTCTCTCTCTCTCTCTCTCTCTGATGGGATTGTCTGGGTGTTATTCTCTCTCTCTCTGATGGGATTGTCTGGGTGTTATTCTCTCTCTCTCTCTGATGGGATTGTCCGGGTGTTATTCTCTCTCTCTCTGATGGGATTGTCCGGGTGTTATTCTCTCTCTCTCTCTCTCTCTGATGGGATTGTCCGGGTGTTATTCTCTCTCTCTCTCTCTCTCTCTGATGGGATTGTCTGGGTTTTATTCTCTCTCTCTCTCATGGGATTGTCCAGGTGTTATTCTCTCTCTCTCTCTCTCTGATGGGATTGTCTGGGTGTTATTCTCTCTCTCTCTCTCTGATGGGATTGTCCGGGTGTTATTCTCTCTCTCTCTCTGATGGGATTGTCCGGGTGTTATTCTCTCTCTCTCTGATGGGATTGTCTGGGTGTTATTCTCTCTCTCTCTCTCTCTGATGGGATTGTCTGGGTGTTATTCTCTCTCTCTCTCTCTGATGGGATTGTCTGGGTGTTATTCTCTCTCTCTCTGATGGGATTGTCCGGGTGTTATTCTCTCTCTCTCTCTCTCTGATGGGATTGTCTGGGTGTTATTCTCTCTCTCTCTCTCTCTCTCTGATGGGATTGTCCGGGTGTTATTCTCTCTCTCTCTCTCTGATGGGATTGTCTGGGTGTTATTCTCTCTCTCTCTCTCTGATGGGATTGTCTGGGTGTTATTCTCTCTCTCTCTCTCTCTGATGGGATTGTCCGGGTGTTATTCTCTCTCTCTCTGATGGGATTGTCCGGGTGTTATTCTCTCTCTCTCTCTCTCTCTGATGGGATTGTCCGGGAGTTATTCTCTCTCTCTCTCTCTGATGGGATTGTCCGGGAGTTATTCTCTCTCTCTCTCTCTGATGGGATTGTCCGGGTGTTATTCTCTCTCTCTCTCTCTCTATCTGATGGGATTGTCCGGGTGTTATTCTCTCTCTCTCTCTCTCTCTGATGGGATTGTCCGGGTGTTATTCTCTCTCTATCTCTGATGGGATTGTCCGGGTGTTATTCTCTCTCTCTCTGTTGGGATTGTCCGGGTGTTATTCTCTCTCTCTCTCTCTCTGATGGCATTGTCCGGGTGTTATTCTCTCTCTCTCTCTCTGATGGGATTGTCTGGGTGTTATTCTCTCTCTCTCTCTCTCTGATGGGATTGTCCGGGTGTTATTCTCTCTCTCTCTCTCTCTGATGGGATTGTCTGGGTGTTATTCTCTCTCTCTCTCTCTCTCTGATGGGATTGTCTGGGTGTTATTCTCTCTCTCTCTCTATCTCTGATGGGATTGTCCGGGTGTTATTCTCTCTCTCTCTGTTGGGATTGTCCGGGAGTTATTCTCTCTCTCTCTCTCTCTGATGGCATTGTCCGGGTGTTATTCTCTCTCTCTCTCTCTGATGGGATTGTCTGGGTGTTATTCTCTCTCTCTCTCTCTCTGATGGGATTGTCCGGGTGTTATTCTCTCTCTCTCTCTCTCTGATGGGATTGTCTGGGTGTTATTCTCTCTCTCTCTCTCTCTCTGATGGGATTGTCTGGGTGTTATTCTCTCTCTCTCTCTATCTCTGATGGGATTGTCCGGGTGTTATTCTCTCTCTCTCTGTTGGGATTGTCCGGGAGTTATTCTCTCTCTCTCTGATGGGATTGTCTGGGTGTTATTCTCTCTCTCTCTCTCTCTCTGATGGGATTGTCCGGGTGTTATTCTCTCTCTCTCTGATGGGATTGTCTGGGTGTTATTCTCTCTCTCTCTCTCTCTCTGATGGGATTGTCTGGGTGTTATTCTCTCTCTCTCTCTCTCTGATGGGATTGTCTGGGTGTTATTCTCTCTCTCTCTCTCTCCGATGGGATTGTCCGGGTGTTATTCTCTCTCTCTCTCTCTCTCTCTGATGGGATTGTCCGGGTGTTATTCTCTCTCTCTCTCTCTCTCTGATGGGATTGTCCGGGTGTTATTCTCTCTCTCTCTCTCTCTCTCTGATGGGATTGTCTGGGTGTTATTCTCTCTCTCTCTCTCTCTGATGGGATTGTCTGGGTGTTATTCTCTCTCTCTCTCTCTCTGATGGGATTGTCTGGGTGTTATTCTCTCTCTCTCTCTCTCTGATGGGATTGTCCGGGTGTTATTCTCTCTCTCTCTCTCTCTGATGGGATTGTCCGGGTGTTATTCTCTCTCTCTCTCTCTCTGATGGGATTGTCCGGGTGTTATTCTCTCTCTCTCTGATGGGATTGTTCGGGTGTTATTCTCTCTCTCTCTCTCTCTGATGGGATTGTCCGGGTGTTATTCTCTCTCTCTCTCTCTCTGATGGGATTGTCCGGGTGTTATTCTCTCTCTCTCTCTCTGATGGGATTGTCTGGGTGTTATTCTCTCTCTCTCTCTCTCTGATGGGATTGTCCGGGTGTTATTCTCTCTCTCTCTCTCTCTGATGGGATTGTCCGGGTGTTATTCTCTCTCTCTCTCTCTGATGGGATTGTCCGGGTGTTATTCTCTCTCTCTCTCTCTCTGATGGGATTGTCTGGGTGTTATTCTCTCTCTCTCTCTCTCTGATGGGATTGTCTGGGTGTTATTCTCTCTCTCTCTGATGGGATTGTCCGGGTGTTATTCTCTCTCTCTCTCTCTCTGATGGGATTGTCCGGGTGTTATTCTCTCTCTCTCTCTCTGATGGGATTGTCTGGGTGTTATTCTCTCTCTCTCTGATGGGATTGTCCGGGTGTTATTCTCTCTCTCTCTCTCTCTGATGGGATTGTCTGGGTGTTATTCTCTCTCTCTCTCTCTGATGGGATTGTCCGGGTGTTATTCTCTCTCTCTCTCTCTCTGATGGGATTGTCTGGGTGTTATTCTCTCTCTCTCTCTCTCTGATGGGATTGTCTGGGTGTTATTCTCTCTCTCTCTGATGGGATTGTCAGGGTGTTATTCTCTCTCTCTCTCTCTGATGGGATTGTCTGGGTGTTATTCTCTCTCTCTCTCTGATGGGATTGTCCGGGTGTTATTCTCTCTCTCTCTCTCTCTGATGGGATTGTCCGGGTGTTATTCTCTCTCTCTCTCTCTCTGATGGGATTGTCTGGGTGTTATTCTCTCTCTCTCTCTCTCTGATGGGATTGTCCGGGTGTTATTCTCTCTCTCTCTGATGGGATTGTCCGGGTGTTATTCTCTCTCTCTCTCTCTCTCTGATGGGATTGTCTGGGTGTTATTCTCTCTCTCTCTGATGGGATTGACCGGGTGTTATTCTCTCTCTCTCTCTCTCTGATGGGAATATCCGGGTGTTATTCTCTCTCTCTCTCTCTCTGATGGGATTGTCCAGGTGTTATTCTCTCTCTCTCTCTGATGGGATTGTCTGGGTGTTATTCTCTCTCTCTCTCTCTCTGATGGGATTGTCCAGGTGTTATTCTCTCTCTCTCTCTCTGATGGGATTGTCTGGGTGTTATTCTCTCTCTCTATCTCTCTCTCTGATGGGATTGTCCGGGTGTTATTCTCTCTCTCTCTCTCTCTGATGGGATTGTCCAGGTGTTATTCTCTCTCTCTCTCTCTGATGGGATTGTCTGGGTGTTATTCTCTCTCTCTCTCTCTCTCTGATGGGATTGTCCGGGTGTTATTCTCTCTCTCTCTGATGGGATTGTCTGGGTGTTATTCTCTCTCTCTCTGATGTGATTGTCTGGGTGTTATTCTCTCTCTCTCTCTCTCTGATGGGATTGTCCGGGTGTTATTCTCTCTCTCTCTCTCTCTGATGGGATTGTCCGGGTGTTATTCTCTCTCTCTCTGATGGGATTGTCTGGGTGTTATTCTCTCTCTCTCTCTCTCTCTGATGGGATTGTCCGGGTGTTATTCTCTCTCTCTCTCTCTCTGATGGGATTTTCTGGGTGTTATTCTCTCTCTCTCTCTTTCTGTTGGGATTGTCCGGGTGTTATTCTCTCTCTCTCTCTCTGATGGGATTGTCCGGGTGTTATTCTCTCTCTCTCTCTCTCTCTGATGGGATTGTCTGGGTGTTATTCTCTCTCTCTCTCTCTCTAATGGGATTGTCCAGGTGTTATTCTCTCTCTCTCTCTTTCTGTTGCGATTGTCCGGGTGTTATTCTCTCTCTCTCTAATGGGATTGTCCGGGTGTTATTCTCTCTCTCTCTCTCTGATGGGATTGTCCGGGTGTTATTCTCTCTCTCTCTCTCTGATGGGATTGTCCGGGTGTTATTCTCTCCCTCTCTCTCTCTGATGGGATTGTCCGGGTGTTATTCTCTCTCTCTCTCTCTCTCTGATGGGATTGTCTGGGTGTTATTCTCTCTCTCTCTCTCTGATGGGATTGTCTGGGTGTTATTCTCTCTCTCTCTCTCTGATGGGATTGTCCGAGTGTTATTCTCTTTCTCTCTGATGGGATTGTCCGGGTGTTATTCTCTCTCTCTCTCTCTGATGGGATTGTCCGGGTGTTATTCTCTCTCTCTCTCTCTCTGATGGGATTGTCTGGGTGTTATTCTCTCTCTCTCTGATGGGATTGTCCGGGTGTTATTCTCTCTCTCTCTCTCTCTGATGGGATTGTCTGGGTGTTATTCTCTCTCTCTCTGATGGGATTGTCCGGGTGTTATTCTCTCTCTCTCTCTGATGGGATTGTCTGGGTGTTATTCTCTCTCTCTCTGATGGGATTGTCCGGGTGTTATTCTCTCTCTCTCTGATGGGATTGTCCGGGTGTTATTCTCTCTCTCTCTCTCTCTGATGGGATTGTCTGGGTGTTATTCTCTCTCTCTCTGATGGGATTGTCCGGGTGTTATTCTCTCTCTCTCTCTCTGATGGGATTGTCCGGGTGTTATTCTCTCTCTCTCTCTCTGATGGGATTATCTGGGTGATATTCTCTCTCTCTCTCTCTGATGGGATTGTCCGGGTGTTATTCTCTCTCTCTCTCTCTCTCTCTGATGGGATTGTCTGGGTGTTATTCTCTCTCTCTCTCTCTGATGGGATTGTCCGAGTGTTATTCTCTTTCTCTCTGATGGGATTGTCCGGGTGTTATTCTCTCTCTCTCTCTCTCTGATGGGATTGTCTGGGTGTTATTCTCTCTCTCTCTGATGGGATTATCTGGGTGATATTCTCTCTCTCTCTCTCTGATGGGATTGTCCGGGTGTTATTCTCTCTCTCTCTCTCTCTATCTGATGGGATTGTCCGGGTGTTATTCTCTCTCTCTCTCTCTCTCTGATGGGATTGTCCGGGTGTTATTCTCTCTCTATCTCTGATGGGATTGTCCGGGTGTTATTCTCTCTCTCTCTGTTGGGATTGTCCGGGAGTTATTCTCTCTCTCTCTCTCTCTGATGGCATTGTCCGGGTGTTATTCTCTCTCTCTCTCTCTGATGGGATTGTCTGGGTGTTATTCTCTCTCTCTCTCTCTCTGATGGGATTGTCCGGGTGTTATTCTCTCTCTCTCTCTCTCTGATGGGATTGTCTGGGTGTTATTCTCTCTCTCTCTCTCTCTCTGATGGGATTGTCTGGGTGTTATTCTCTCTCTCTCTCTATCTCTGATGGGATTGTCCGGGTGTTATTCTCTCTCTCTCTGTTGGGATTGTCCGGGAGTTATTCTCTCTCTCTCTGATGGGATTGTCTGGGTGTTATTCTCTCTCTCTCTCTCTCTCTGATGGGATTGTCCGGGTGTTATTCTCTCTCTCTCTCTCTGATGGGATTGTCTGGGTGTTATTCTCTCTCTCTCTCTCTCTCTGATGGGATTGTCTGGGTGTTATTCTCTCTCTCTCTCTCTCTGATGGGATTGTCCGGGTGTTATTCTCTCTCTCTCTCTCTCTGATGGGATTGTCTGGGTGTTATTCTCTCTCTCTCTCTCTCTCTGATGGGATTGTCTGGGTGTTATTCTCTCTCTCTCTCTCTCTGATGGGATTGTCCGGGTGTTATTCTCTCTCTCTCTCTCTCTCTGATGGGATTGTCCAGGTGTTATTCTCTCTCTCTCTGATGGGATTGTCCGGGTGTTATTCTCTCTCTCTCTCTCTGATGGGGATGTCCGGGAGTTATTCTCTCTCTCTCTCTCTCTGATGGGATTGTCCGGGTTTTATTCTCTTTCTCTCTCTGATGGGATTGTCCGGGAGTTATTCTCTCTCTCTCTCTGATGGGATTGTCCGGGTTTTATTCTCTTTCTCTCTCTGATGGGATTGTCCGGGAGTTATTCTCTCTCTCTCTCTGATGGGATTGTCCGGGAGTTATTCTCTCTCTCTCTCTGATGGGATTGTCCGGGAGTTATTCTCTCTCTCTCTCTGATGGGATTGTCTGGGTGTTATTCTCTTTCTCTCTCTGATGGGATTGTCCGGGAGTTATTCTCTCTCTCTCTCTGATGGGATTGTCCAGGTGTTATTCTCTCTCTCTCTCTGATGGGATTGTCTGGGTGTTATTCTCTCTCTCTCTCTCTCTCTCTGATGGGATTGTCCGGGTGTTATTCTCTCTCTCTCTCTGATGGGATTGTCCGGGTGTTATTCTCTCTCTCTCTCTCTCTCTCTGATGGGATTGTTCGGGTGTTATTCTCTCTCTCTCTCTCTCTGATGGGATTGTCCGGGTGTTATTCTCTCTCTCTCTCTCTCCGATGGGATTGTCCGGGTGTTATTCTCTCTCTCTCTCTCTCTCTCTGATGGGATTGTCCGGGTGTTATTCTCTCTCTCTCTCTCTCTCTGATGGGATTGTCCGGGTGTTATTCTCTCTCTCTCTCTCTCTCTCTGATGGGATTGTCTGGGTGTTATTCTCTCTCTCTCTCTCTCTGATGGGATTGTCTGGGTGTTATTCTCTCTCTCTCTCTCTCTGATGGGATTGTCTGGGTGTTATTCTCTCTCTCTCTCTCTCTGATGGGATTGTCCGGGTGTTATTCTCTCTCTCTCTCTCTCTGATGGGATTGTCCGGGTGTTATTCTCTCTCTCTCTCTCTCTGATGGGATTGTCCGGGTGTTATTCTCTCTCTCTCTGATGGGATTGTTCGGGTGTTATTCTCTCTCTCTCTCTCTCTGATGGGATTGTCCGGGTGTTATTCTCTCTCTCTCTCTCTCTGATGGGATTGTCCGGGTGTTATTCTCTCTCTCTCTCTCTGATGGGATTGTCTGGGTGTTATTCTCTCTCTCTCTCTCTCTGATGGGATTGTCCGGGTGTTATTCTCTCTCTCTCTCTCTCTGATGGGATTGTCCGGGTGTTATTCTCTCTCTCTCTCTCTGATGGGATTGTCCGGGTGTTATTCTCTCTCTCTCTCTCTCTGATGGGATTGTCTGGGTGTTATTCTCTCTCTCTCTCTCTCTGATGGGATTGTCTGGGTGTTATTCTCTCTCTCTCTGATGGGATTGTCCGGGTGTTATTCTCTCTCTCTCTCTCTCTGATGGGATTGTCCGGGTGTTATTCTCTCTCTCTCTCTCTGATGGGATTGTCTGGGTGTTATTCTCTCTCTCTCTGATGGGATTGTCCGGGTGTTATTCTCTCTCTCTCTCTCTCTGATGGGATTGTCTGGGTGTTATTCTCTCTCTCTCTCTCTGATGGGATTGTCCGGGTGTTATTCTCTCTCTCTCTCTCTCTGATGGGATTGTCTGGGTGTTATTCTCTCTCTCTCTCTCTCTGATGGGATTGTCTGGGTGTTATTCTCTCTCTCTCTGATGGGATTGTCAGGGTGTTATTCTCTCTCTCTCTCTCTGATGGGATTGTCCGGGTGTTATTCTCTCTCTCTCTGATGGGATTGTCCGGGTGTTATTCTCTCTCTCTCTCTCTCTGATGGGATTGTCCGGGTGTTATTCTCTCTCTCTCTCTCTGATGGGATTGTCTGGGTGTTATTCTCTCTCTCTCTGATGGGATTGTCCGGGTGTTATTCTCTCTCTCTCTCTCTCTGATGGGATTGTCTGGGTGTTATTCTCTCTCTCTCTGATGGGATTGTCCGGGTGTTATTCTCTCTCTCTCTCTCTCTGATGGGATTGTCTGGGTGTTATTCTCTCTCTCTCTCTCTCTGATGGGATTGTCCGGGTGTTATTCTCTCTCTCTCTGATGGGATTGTCCGGGTGTTATTCTCTCTCTCTCTCTCTGATGGGATTGTCTGGGTGTTATTCTCTCTCTCTCTCTGATGGGATTGTCCGGGTGTTATTCTCTCTCTCTCTCTCTCTCTGATGGGATTGTCCGGGTGTTATTCTCTCTCTCTCTCTCTCTGATGGGATTGTCTGGGTGTTATTCTCTCTCTCTCTCTGATGGGATTGTCCGGGAGTTATTCTCTCTCTCTCTGATGGGATTGTCTGGGTGTTATTCTCTCTCTCTCTCTCTGATGGGATTGTCCGGGTGTTATTCTCTCTCTCTCTGATGGGATTGTCTGGGTGTTATTCTCTCTCTCTCTCTCTCTGATGGGATTGTCCGGGTGTTATTCTCTCTCTCTCTCTCTCTCTGATAGGATTGTGTGGGTGTTATTCTCTCTCTCTCTCTCTGATGGGATTGTCTGGGTGTTATTCTCTCTCTCTCTCTCTCTCTGATGGGATTGTCTGGGTGTTATTCTCTCTCTCTCTCTCTCTCTGATGGGATTGTCCGGGTGTTATTCTCTCTCTCTCTCTCTGATGGGATTGTCTGGGTGTTATTCTCTCTCTCTCTCTGATGGGATTGTCCGGGTGTTATTCTCTCTCTCTCTCTCTCTCTGATGGGATTGTCCGGGTGTTGTTCTCTCTCTCTCTCACTCTGATGGGATTGTCCGGGTGTTATTCTCTCTCTCTCTCTCTCTGATGGGAATATCCGGGTGTTATTCTCTCTCTCTCTGATGGGATTGTCCGGGTGTTATTCTCTCTCTCTCTCTCTGATGGGATTGTCCAGGTGTTATTCTCTCTCTCTCTCTCTCTCTGATGGGATTGTCCAGGTGTTATTCTCTCTCTCTCTCTCTCTCTGATGGGATTGTCTGGGTGTTATTCTCTCTCTCTCTCTCTGATGGGATTGTCCGGGTGTTGTTCTCTCTCTCTCTCACTCTGATGGGATTGTCCGTGTGTTATTCTCTCTCTCTCTCTCTCTGATGGGAATATCCGGGTGTTATTCTCTCTCTCTCTGATGGGATTGTCTGGGTGTTATTCTCTCTCTCTCTCTCTGATGGGATTGTCCGGGTGTTATTCTCTCTCTCTCTCTCTCTCTCTGATGGGATTGTCTGGGTGTTATTCTCTCTCTCTCTCTCTGATGGGATTGTCTGGGTGTTATTCTCTCTCTCTCTCTCTCTCTCTGATGGGATTGTCCGGGTGTTATTCTCTCTCTCTCTCTCTCTGATGGGATTGTCCGGGTGTTATTCTCTCTCTCTCTCTCTCTCTGATGGGATTGTCTGGGTGTTATTCTCTCTCTCTCTCTCTCTGATGGGATTGTCCGGGTGTTATTCTCTCTCTCTCTCTCTCTCTGATGGGATTGTCTGGGTGTTATTCTCTCTCTCTCTCTCTCTGATGGGATTGTCCGGGTGTTATTCTCTCTCTCTCTCTCTCTCTGATGGGATTGTCTGGGTGTTATTCTCTCTCTCTCTCTGATGGGATTGTCTGGGTGTTATTCTCTCTCTCTCTCTCTCTGATGGGATTGTCTGGGTGTTATTCTCTCTTTCTCTCTCTCTGATGGGATTGTCTGGGTGTTATTCTCTCTCTCTCTGATGGGATTGTCCGGGTGTTATTCTCTCTCTCTCTCTCTGATGGGATTGTCTGGGTGTTATTCTCTCTCTCTCTCTCTCTCTGATGGGATTGTCGAGGTGTTATTCTCTCTCTCTCTCTCTCTCTGATGGGATTGTCCGGGTGTTATTCTCTCTCTCTCTCTCTGATGGGATTGTCCGGGTGTTATTCTCTCTCTCTCTCTGATGGGATTGTCCGGGTGTTATTCTCTCTCTCTCTCTCTGATGGGATTGTCCGGGTGTTATTCTCTCTCTCTCTCTCTCTCTGATGGGATTGTCCGGGTGTTATTGTCTCTCTCTCTCTCTCTCTGATGGGATTGTCGAGGTGTTATTCTCTCTCTCTCTCTCTCTCTCTGATGGGATTGTCTGGGTGTTATTCTCTCTCTCTCTCTGATGGGATTGTCCGGGTGTTATTCTCTCTCTCTCTCTCTCTCTGATGGGATTGTCTGGGTGTTATTCTCTCTCTCTCTCTCCCTCTCTCTCTGATGGGATTGTCCGGGTGTTATTCTCTCTCTCTCTCTCTCTCTGATGGGATTGTCTGGGTGTTATTCTCTCTCTCTCTCTCTCTCTGATGGGATTGTCCGGGTGTTATTCTCTCTCTCTCTCTCTCTCTGATGGGATTGTCTGGGTGTTATTCTCTCTCTCTCTCTCCCTCTCTCTCTGATGGGATTGTCCGGGTGTTATTCTCTCTCTCTCTCTCTCTCTCTGATGGGATTGTCTGGGTGTTATTCTCTCTCTCTCTCTCTGATGGGATTGTCCGGGTGTTATTCTCTCTCTCTCTCTCTCTGATGGGATTGTCCGGGTGTTATTCTCTCTCTCTCTCTCTCTCTAATGGGATTGTCCGGGTGTTATTCTCTCTCTCTCTGATGGGATTGTCTGGGTGTTATTCTCTCTCTCTCTCTCTGATGGGATTGTCTGGGTGTTATTCTCTCTCTCTCTCTCTCTGATGGGATTGTCTGGGTGTTATTCTCTCTCTCTCTCTCTGATGGGATTGTCCGGGTGTTATTCTCTCTCTCTCTCTCTCTGATGGGATTGTCTGGGTGTTATTCTCTCTCTCTCTCTCTGATGGGATTGTCTGGGTGTTATTCTCTCTCTCTCTCTCTCTCTGATGGGATTGTCCGGGTGTTATTCTCTCTCTCTCTCTCTGATGGGATTGTCCGGGTGTTATTCTCTCTCTCTCTCTCTCTCTGATGGGATTGTCCGGGTGTTATTCTCTCTCTCTCTGATGGGATTGTCTGGGTGTTATTCTCTCTCTCTCTCTCTGATGGGATTGTCCGGGTGTTATTCTCTCTCTCTCTCTCTCTGATGGGATTGTCCGGGTGTTATTCTCTCTCTCTCTCTCTGATGGGATTGTCTGGGAGTTATTCTCTCTCTCTCTCTCTCTCTCTGATGGGATTGTCCGGGTGTTATTCTCTCTCTCTCTCTCTCTCTCTCTCTGATGGGATTGTCTGGGTGTTATTCTCTCTCTCTCTCTCTGATGGGATTGTCCGGGTGTTATTCTCTCTCTCTCTCTCTGATGGGATTGTCCGGGTGTTATTCTCTCTCTCCCTCTCTCTCTGATGGGATTGTCTGGGAGTTATTCTCTCTCTCTGATGGGATTGTCTGGGTGTTATTCTCTCTCTCTCTCTCTCTGATGGGATTGTATGGGTGTTATTCTCTCTCTCTCTCTCCCTCTCTCTCTGATGGGATTGTCCGGGTGTTATTCTCTCTCTCTCTCTCTGATGGGATTGTCCGGGTGTTATTCTCTCTCTCTCTCTCTGATGGGATTGTCCGGGTGTTATTCTCTCTCTCTCTCTCTCTGATGGGATTGTCCGGGTGTTATTCTCTCTCTGTCTCTCTGATGGGATTGTCCAGGTGTTATTCTCACTCTCTCTCTCTCTGATGGGATTGTCCGGGTGTTATTCTCTCTCTCTCTCTCTGATGGGATTGTCCGGGTGTTATTCTCTCTCTCTCTCTCTCTGATGGGATTGTCTGGGTGTTATTCTCTCTCTCTCTGATGGGATTGTCCGGGTGTTATTCTCTCTCTCTCTCTCTCTCTGATGGGATTGTCCAGGTGTTATTCTCTCTCTCTCTCTCTCTCTCTCTCTGATGGGATTGTCCGGGTGTTATTCTCTCTCTCTCTCTCTCTGATGGGATTGTCCGGGTGTTATTCTCTCTCTCTCTCTCTCTCTGATGGGATTGTCCGGGTGTTATTCTCTCTCTCTCTCTCCCTGATGGGATTGTCCGGGTGTTATTCTCTCTCTCTCTCTCTCTGATGGGATTGTCCGGGTGTTATTCTCTCTCTCTCTCTCTCTCTGATGGGATTGTCCGGGTGTTATTCTCTCTCTCTCTCTCTCTCTGATGGGATTGTCCGGGTGTTATTCTCTCTCTCTCTCTCTCTCTGATGGGATTGTCTGGGTGTTATTCTCTCTCTCTCTCTCTCTGATGGGATTGTCTGGGTGTTATTCTCTCTCTCTCTCTCTCTCTGATGGGATTGTCCGGGTGTTATTCTCTCTCTCTCTCTCTCTGATGGGATTGTCCGGGTGTTATTCTCTCTCTCTCTCTCTCTCTGATGGGATTGTCCGGGTGTTATTCTCTCTCTCTCTCTCTCTGATGGGATTGTCTGGGTGTTATTCTCTCTCTCTCTCTCTCTCTGATGGGATTGTCCGGGTGTTATTCTCTCTCTCTCTCTCTCTCTCTGATGGGATTGTCTGGGAGTTATTCTCTCTCTCTCTCTCTGATGGGATTGTCTGGGTGTTATTCTCTCTCTCTCTCTCTCTCTGATGGGATTGTCCGGGTGTTATTCTCTCTCTCTCTCTCTCTCTGATGGGATTGTCTGGGTGTTATTCTCTCTCTCTCTGATGGGATTGTCTGGGTGTTATTCTCTCTCTCTCTGATGGGATTGTCCGGGTGTTATTCTCTCTCTCTCTCTCTGATGGGATTGTCCGGGTGTTATTCTCTCTCTCTCTCTCTCTGATGGGATTGTCCGGGTGTTATTCTCTCTCTCTCTGATGTGATTGTCTGGGTGTTATTCTCTCTCTCTCTCTCTCTCTCTGATGGGATTGTCTGGGTGTTATTCTCTCTCTCTCTCTCTGATGGGAATTGTCTGGGTGTTATTCTCTCTCTCTCTCTCTGATGGGATTGTCTGGGAGTTATTCTCTCTCTCTCTCTCTCTCTCTGATGGGATTGTCCGGGTGTTATTCTCTCTCTCTCTCTCTGATGGGATTGTCTGGGTGTTATTCTCTCTCTCTCTCTGATGGGATTGTCCGGGTGTTATTCTCTCTCTCTCTCTCTCTCTGATGGGATTGTCTGGGAGTTATTCTCTCTCTCTCTCTCTCTCTCTGATGGGATTGTCCGGGTGTTATTCTAACTCTCTCTCTCTCTCTGATGGGATTATCTGGGTGTTATTCTCTCTCTCTCTGATGGGACTGTCCGGGAGTTATTCTCTCTCTCTCTCTCTGATGGGATTGTCCGGGTGTTATTCTCTCTCTCTCTCTCTGATGGGATTGTCCGGGTGTTATTCTCTCTCTCTCTCTCTGATGGGATTGTCCGGGTGTTATTCTCTCCCTGTCTCTCTGATGGGATTGTCCAGGTGTTATTCTCTCTCTCTCTCTCTCTGATGGGATTGTCTGGGTGTTATTCTCTCTCTCTCTGATGGGATTGTCTGGGTGTTATTCTCTCTCTCTCTCTCTCTGATGGGATTGTCCGGGTGTTATTCTCTCTCTCTCTCTCTCTGATGGGATTGTCCGGGTGTTATTCTCTCTCTCTCTCTCTGATGGGATTGTCCGGGTGTTATTCTCTCTCTCTCTCTCTGATGGGATTGTCTGGGTGTTATTCTCTCTCTCTCTCTCTCTGATGGGATTGTCCAGGTGTTATTCTCTCTCTCTCTCTCTCTCTGATGGGATTGTCTGGGTGTTATTCTCTCTCTCTCTCTCTGATGGGATTGTCCGGGTGTTATTCTCTCTCTCTCTCTCTCTCTGATGGGATTGTCCGGGTGTTATTCTCTCTCTCTCTCTCTGATGGGATTGTCTGGGTGTTATTCTCTCTCTCTCTCTCTGATGGGATTGTCCGGGTGTTATTCTCTCTCTCTCTCTCTGATGGGATTGTCCGGGTGTTATTCTCTCTCTCTCTCTCTCTGATGGGATTGTCCAGGTGTTATTCTCTCTCTCTCTCTCTCTCTCTCTCTGATGGGATTGTCCGGGTGTTATTCTCTCTCTCTCTCTCTCTGATGGGATTGTCCGGGTGTTATTCTCTCTCTCTCTCTCTCTGATGGGATTGTCCGGGTGTTATTCTCTCTCTCTCTCTCTCTCTCTGATGGGATTGTCCGGGTGTTATTCTCTCTCTCTCTCTCTCTGATGGGATTGTCTGGGTATTATTCTCTCTCTCTCTCTCTCTGATGGGATTGTCTGGGTGTTATTCTCTCTCTCTCTCTCTCTGATGGGATTGTCTGGGTGTTATTCTCTCTCTCTCTCTCTGATGGGATTGTCCGGGTGTTATTCTCTCTCTCTCTCTCTCTGATGGGATTGTCTGGGTGTTATTCTCTCTCTCTCTCTCTCTGATGGGATTGTCCAGGTGTTATTCTCTCTCTCTCTCTCTCTCTGATGGGATTGTCTGGGTGTTATTCTCTCTCTCTCTCTCTGATGGGATTGTCCGGGTGTTATTCTCTCTCTCTCTCTCTGATGGGATTGTCTGGGTGTTATTCTCTCTCTCTCTGATGGGATTGTCCGGGTGTTATTCTCTCTCTCTCTCTCTGATGGGATTGTCCGGGTGTTATTCTCTCTCTCTCTCTCTCTGATGGGATTGTCCAGGTGTTATTCTCTCTCTCTCTCTCTCTCTCTCTCTGATGGGATTGTCCGGGTGTTATTCTCTCTCTCTCTCTCTCTGATGGGATTGTCCGGGTGTTATTCTCTCTCTCTCTCTCTCTGATGGGATTGTCTGGGTGTTATTCTCTCTCTCTCTCTCTCTGATGGGATTGTCTGGGTGTTATTCTCTCTCTCTCTCTCTCTGATGGGATTGTCTGGGTGTTATTCTCTCTCTCTCTCTCTGATGGGATTGTCCGGGTGTTATTCTCTCTCTCTCTCTCTCTGTTGGGATTGTCTGGGTGTTATTCTCTCTCTCTCTCTCTCTGATGGGATTGTCTGGGTGTTATTCTCTCTCTCCCTCTCTCTCTGATGGGATTGTCCGGGTGTTATTCTCTCTCTCTCTCTCTGATGGGATTGTCCGGGTGTTATTCTCTCTCTCTCTCTCTCTGATGGGATTGTCTGGGTGTTATTCTCTCTCTCTCTCTGATGGGATTGTCTGGGTGTTATTCTCTCTCTCTCTCTGATGGGATTGTCCGGGTGTTGTTCTCTCTCTCTCTGATGGGATTGTCCGGGTGTTATTCTCTCTCTCTCTCTGATGGGATTGTCCGGGTGTTATTCTCTCTCTCTCTCTCTCTGATGGGATTGTCCGGGTGTTATTCTCTCTCTCTCTCTCTGATGGGATTGTCCGGGTGTTATTCTCTCTCTCTCTCTCTGATGGGATTGTCCGGGTGTTATTCTCTCTCTCTCTCTCTGATGGGATTGTCCGGGTGTTATTCTCTCTCTCTCTCTCTCTGATGGGATTGTCCGGGTGTTATTATCTCTCTCTCTCTCTGATATGATTGTCCGGGTGTTATTCTCTCTCTCTCTCTCTGATGGGATTGTCCGGGTGTTATTCTCTCTCTCTCTCTCTCTGATGGGATTGTCTGGGTGTTATTCTCTCTCTCTCTCTCTCTGATGGGATTGTCCGGGTGTTATTCTCTCTCTCTCTCTGATGGGATTGTCCGGGTGTTATTCTCTCTCTCTCTCTCTCTGATGGGATTGTCCGGGTGTTATTCTCTCTCTCTCTCTCTCTGATGGGATTGTCTGGGTGTTATTCTCTCTCTCTCTCTGATGTGATTGTCTGGGTGTTATTCTCTCTCTCTCTGATGGGATTGTCCGGGTGTTGTTCTCTCTCTCTCTCTCTCTGATGGGATTTTCAGGGTGTTATTCTCTCTCTCTCTCTCTCTGATGGGATTGTCTGGGTGTTATTCTCTCTCTCTCTCTCTCTCTCTGATGGGATTGTCTGGGTGTTATTCTCTCTCTCTCTCTCTCTCTCTGATGGGATTGTCTGGGTGTTATTCTCTCTCTCTCTCTCTCTCTCTGATGGGATTGTCTGGGTGTTATTCTCTCTCTCTCTCTCTGATGGGATTGTCCGGGTGTTATTCTCTCTCTCTCTCTCTCTGATGGGATTGTCCGGGTGTTATTCTCTCTCTCTCTGATGGGATTGTCTGGGTGTTCTTCTCTCTCTCTCTCTCTGATGGGATTGTCCGGGTGTTATTCTCTCTCTCTCTCTCTCTGATGGGATTGTCCGGGTGTTATTCTCTCTCTCTCTGATGGGATTGTCTGGGTGTTATTCTCTCTCTCTCTCTGATGGGATTGTCTGGGTGTTATTCTCTCTCTCTCTCTCTCTCTGATGGGATTGTCCGGGTGTTATTCTCTCTCTCTCTCTCTGATGGGATTGTCTGGGTTTTATTCTCTCTCTCTCTCTCTGATGGGATTGTCTGGGTGTTATTCTCTCTCTCTCTCTCTCTCTCTCTGATGGGATTGTCTGGGTGTTATTCTCTCTCTCTCTCTCTCTCTGATGGGATTGTCTGGGTGTTATTCTCTCTCTCTCTCTGATGGGATTGTCTGGGTGTTATTCTCTCTCTCTCTCTCTCTCTGATGGGATTGTCCGGGTGTTATTCTCTCTCTCTCTCTCTCTGATGGGATTGTCTGGGTTTTATTCTCTCTCTCTCTCTCTGATGGGATTGTCTGGGTGTTATTCTCTCTCTCTCTCTCTGATGGGATTGTCCGGGTGTTATTCTCTCTCTCTCTCTCTCTCTCTCTGATGGGATTGTCCGGGTGTTATTCTCTCTCTCTCTCTCTGATGGGATTGTCCGGGTGTTATTCTCTCTCTCTCTCTCTGATGGGATTGTCCGGGTGTTATTCTCTCTCTCTCTCTCTCTGATGGGATTGTCCGGGTGTTATTCTCTCTCTCTCTGATGGGATTGTCTGGGTGTTATTCGCTCTCTCTCTCTCTCTCTCTCTCTCTCTGATGGGATTGTCCGGGTGTTATTCTCTCTCTCTCTGATGGGATTGTCTGGGTGTTATTCTCTCTCTCTCTGATGGGATTGTCTGGGTGTTATTCTCTCTCTCTCTCTCTCTGATGGGATTGTCTGGGTGTTATTCTCTCTCTCTCTCTCTCTGATGGGATTGTCCAGGTGTTATTCTCTCTCTCTCTCTCTGATGGGATTGTCCGGGTGTTATTCTCTCTCTCTCTCTCTCTGATGGGATTGTCTGGGTGTTATTCTCTCTCTCTCTCTCTCTGATGGGATTGTCCGGGTGTTATTCTCTCTCTCTCTCTCTGATGGGATTGTCCGGGTGTTATTCTCTCTCTCTCTCTCTGATGGGATTGTCCGGGTGTTATTCTCTCTCTCTCTCTGATGGGATTGTCCGAGTGTTATTCTCTCTCTCTCTCTCTCTGATGGGATTGTCCGGGTGTTATTCTCTCTCTCTCTCTCTGATGGGATTGTCCGGGTGTTATTCTCTCTCTCTCTCTCTGATGGGATTGTCCGGGTGTTATTCTCTCTCTCTCTCTGATGGGATTGTCCGAGTGTTATTCTCTCTCTCTCTCTCTCTGATGGGATTGTCTGGGTGTTATTCTCTCTCTCTCTCTCTCTGATGGGATTGTCTGGGTGTTATTCTCTCTCTCTCTGATGGGATTGTCTGGGTGTTATTCTCTCTCTCTCTCTCTCTCTGATGGGATTGTCCGGGTGTTATTCTCTCTCTCTCTCTCTGATGGGATTGTCCGGGTGTTATTCTCTCTCTCTCTCTGATGGGATTGTCCGAGTCTTATTCTCTCTCTCTCTCTCTCTGATGGGATTGTCTGGGTGTTATTCTCTCTCTCTCTCTCTCTGATGGGATTGTCTGGGTGTTATTCTCTCTCTGTCTCTCTGATGGGATTGTCCAGGTGTTATTCTCTCTCTCTCTCTCTCTGATGGGATTGTCCAGGTGTTATTCTCTCTCTCTCTCTCTGATGGGATTGTCCGGGTGTTATTCTCTCTCTCTCTCTCTCTGATGGGATTGTCTGGGTGTTATTCTCTCTCTCTCTGATGGGATTGTCTGGGTGTTATTCTCTCTCTCTCTCTCTGATGGGATTGTCCGGGTGTTATTCTCTCTCTCTCTCTGATGGGATTGTCTGGGTGTTATTCTCTCTCTCTCTCTCTCTGATGGGATTGTCTGGGTGTTATTCTCTCTCTCTCTCTGATGGGATTGTCCGGGTGTTATTCTCTCTCTCTCTCTCTGATGGGATTGTCTGGGAGTTATTCTCTCTCTCTCTCTCACTGATGGGATTGTCTGGGTGTTATTCTCTCTCTCTCTCTCACTGATGGGATTGTCTGGGTGTTATTCTCTCTCTCTCTCTCTGATGGGATTGTCTGGGTGTTATTCTCTCTCTCTCTGATGGGATTGTCTGGGTGTTATTCTCTCTCTCTCTCTCTCTGATGGGATTGTCTGGGTGTTATTCTCTCTCTCTCTCTCTCTGATGGGATTGTCCGGGTGTTATTCTCTCTCTCTCTCTCTGATGGGATTGTCTGGGTGTTATTCTCTCTCTGTCTCTCTGATGGGATTGTCCGGGTGTTATTCTCTCTCTCTCTCTCTGATGGGATTGTCCGGGTGTTATTCTCTCTCTCTCTCTCTGATGGGATTGTCTGGGTGTTATTCTCTCTCTGTCTCTCTGATGGGATTGTCCGGGTGTTATTCTCTCTCTCTCTCTCTGATGGGATTGTCCGGGTGTTATTCTCTTTCTCTCTGATGGGATTGTCCAGGTGTTATTCTCTCTCTCTCTCTCTCTGATGGGATTGTCCGGGTGTTATTCTCTCTCTCTCTGATGGGATTGTCTGGGTGTTATTCTCTCTCTCTCTCTCTCTGATGGGATTGTCCAGGTGTTATTCTCTCTCTCTCTCTCTCTGATGGGATTGTCCGGGTGTTATTCTCTCTCTCTCTCTCTGATGGGATTGTCTGGGTGTTATTCTCTCTCTGTCTCTCTGATGGGATTGTCCAGGTGTTATTCTCTCTCTCTCTCTCTCTGATGGGATTGTCTGGGTGTTATTCTCTCTCTCTCTCTCTCTGATGGGATTGTCTGGGTGTTATTCTCTCTCTCTCTGATGGGATTGTCCGGGTGTTATTCTGTCTCTCTCTGATGGGATTGTCTGGGTGTTATTCTCTCTCTCTCTCTCTCTCTGATGGGATTGTCCGGGTGTTATGCTCTCTCTCTCTCTCTCTGATGGGATTGTCTGGGTGTTATTCTCTCTCTCTCTCTCTGATGGGATTGTATGGGTGTTATTCTCTCTCTCTCTCTCTCTGATGGGATTGTCTGGGTGTTATTCTCTCTCTCTCTCTCTCTCTGATGGGATTGTCTGGGTGTTATTCTCTCTCTCTCTCTCTGATGGGATTGTCCGGGTGTTATTCTCTCTCTCTCTCTCTGATGGGATTGTCCGGGTGTTATTCTCTCTCTCTCTCTCTGATGGGATTGTCCGGGTGTTATTCTCTCTCTCTCTGATGGGATTGTCCGGGTGTTATTCTCTCTCTCTCTCTCTGATGGGATTGTCCGGGTGTTATTCTCTCTCTCTCTCTCTGATGGGATTGTCTGGGTGTTATTCTCTCTCTCTCTCTCTGATGGGATTGTCTGGGTGTTATTCTCTCTCACTCTCTCTCTCTGATGGGATTGTCCGGCTGTTATTCTCTCTCTCTCTCTCTGATAGGATTGTCCGGGTGTTATTCTCTCTCTCTCTCTCTCTCTGATGGGATTGTCCGGGTGTTATTCTCTCTCTTTCTGATGGGATTGTCTGGGTGTTATTCTCTCTCTCTCTCTCTCTCTGATGGGATTGTCCAGGTGTTATTCTCTCTCTCTCTCTCTGATGGGATTGTCCGGGTGTTATTCTCTCTCTCTCTCTCTCTGATGGGATTGTCTGGGTGTTATTCTCTCTCTCTCTCTCTCTGATGGGATTGTCCGGGTGTTATTCTCTCTCTCTCTCTCTGATGGGATTGTCCGGGTGTTATTCTCTCTCTCTCTCTCTGATGGGATTGTCCGGGTGTTATTCTCTCTCTCTCTCTGATGGGATTGTCCGAGTGTTATTCTCTCTCTCTCTCTCTCTGATGGGATTGTCCGGGTGTTATTCTCTCTCTCTCTCTCTGATGGGATTGTCCGGGTGTTATTCTCTCTCTCTCTCTCTGATGGGATTGTCCGGGTGTTATTCTCTCTCTCTCTCTGATGGGATTGTCCGAGTGTTATTCTCTCTCTCTCTCTCTCTGATGGGATTGTCTGGGTGTTATTCTCTCTCTCTCTCTCTCTGATGGGATTGTCTGGGTGTTATTCTCTCTCTCTCTGATGGGATTGTCTGGGTGTTATTCTCTCTCTCTCTCTCTCTCTGATGGGATTGTCCGGGTGTTATTCTCTCTCTCTCTCTCTGATGGGATTGTCCGGGTGTTATTCTCTCTCTCTCTCTGATGGGATTGTCCGAGTCTTATTCTCTCTCTCTCTCTCTCTGATGGGATTGTCTGGGTGTTATTCTCTCTCTCTCTCTCTCTGATGGGATTGTCTGGGTGTTATTCTCTCTCTGTCTCTCTGATGGGATTGTCCAGGTGTTATTCTCTCTCTCTCTCTCTCTGATGGGATTGTCCAGGTGTTATTCTCTCTCTCTCTCTCTGATGGGATTGTCCGGGTGTTATTCTCTCTCTCTCTCTCTCTGATGGGATTGTCTGGGTGTTATTCTCTCTCTCTCTGATGGGATTGTCTGGGTGTTATTCTCTCTCTCTCTCTCTGATGGGATTGTCCGGGTGTTATTCTCTCTCTCTCTCTGATGGGATTGTCTGGGTGTTATTCTCTCTCTCTCTCTCTCTGATGGGATTGTCTGGGTGTTATTCTCTCTCTCTCTCTGATGGGATTGTCCGGGTGTTATTCTCTCTCTCTCTCTCTGATGGGATTGTCTGGGAGTTATTCTCTCTCTCTCTCTCACTGATGGGATTGTCTGGGTGTTATTCTCTCTCTCTCTCTCACTGATGGGATTGTCTGGGTGTTATTCTCTCTCTCTCTCTCTGATGGGATTGTCTGGGTGTTATTCTCTCTCTCTCTGATGGGATTGTCTGGGTGTTATTCTCTCTCTCTCTCTCTCTGATGGGATTGTCTGGGTGTTATTCTCTCTCTCTCTCTCTC
The DNA here is from genome assembly GCA_026770705.1 of Isurus oxyrinchus. Taxonomy (NCBI): domain Eukaryota; kingdom Metazoa; phylum Chordata; class Chondrichthyes; order Lamniformes; family Lamnidae; genus Isurus; species Isurus oxyrinchus. The sequence goes on along the minus strand of JANJGN010000913.1, from coordinate 79,263 downwards.
TGATGGGATTGTCCGGGTGTTATTCTCTCTCTCTCTCTCTGATGGGATTGTCTGGGTGTTATTCTCTCTCTGTCTCTCTGATGGGATTGTCCGGGTGTTATTCTCTCTCTCTCTCTCTGATGGGATTGTCCGGGTGTTATTCTCTCTCTCTCTCTCTGATGGGATTGTCTGGGTGTTATTCTCTCTCTGTCTCTCTGATGGGATTGTCCGGGTGTTATTCTCTCTCTCTCTCTCTGATGGGATTGTCCGGGTGTTATTCTCTTTCTCTCTGATGGGATTGTCCAGGTGTTATTCTCTCTCTCTCTCTCTCTGATGGGATTGTCCGGGTGTTATTCTCTCTCTCTCTGATGGGATTGTCTGGGTGTTATTCTCTCTCTCTCTCTCTCTGATGGGATTGTCCAGGTGTTATTCTCTCTCTCTCTCTCTCTGATGGGATTGTCCGGGTGTTATTCTCTCTCTCTCTCTCTGATGGGATTGTCTGGGTGTTATTCTCTCTCTGTCTCTCTGATGGGATTGTCCAGGTGTTATTCTCTCTCTCTCTCTCTCTGATGGGATTGTCTGGGTGTTATTCTCTCTCTCTCTCTCTCTGATGGGATTGTCTGGGTGTTATTCTCTCTCTCTCTGATGGGATTGTCCGGGTGTTATTCTGTCTCTCTCTGATGGGATTGTCTGGGTGTTATTCTCTCTCTCTCTCTCTCTCTGATGGGATTGTCCGGGTGTTATGCTCTCTCTCTCTCTCTCTGATGGGATTGTCTGGGTGTTATTCTCTCTCTCTCTCTCTGATGGGATTGTATGGGTGTTATTCTCTCTCTCTCTCTCTCTGATGGGATTGTCTGGGTGTTATTCTCTCTCTCTCTCTCTCTCTGATGGGATTGTCTGGGTGTTATTCTCTCTCTCTCTCTCTGATGGGATTGTCCGGGTGTTATTCTCTCTCTCTCTCTCTGATGGGATTGTCCGGGTGTTATTCTCTCTCTCTCTCTCTGATGGGATTGTCCGGGTGTTATTCTCTCTCTCTCTGATGGGATTGTCCGGGTGTTATTCTCTCTCTCTCTCTCTGATGGGATTGTCCGGGTGTTATTCTCTCTCTCTCTCTCTGATGGGATTGTCTGGGTGTTATTCTCTCTCTCTCTCTCTGATGGGATTGTCTGGGTGTTATTCTCTCTCACTCTCTCTCTCTGATGGGATTGTCCGGCTGTTATTCTCTCTCTCTCTCTCTGATAGGATTGTCCGGGTGTTATTCTCTCTCTCTCTCTCTCTCTGATGGGATTGTCCGGGTGTTATTCTCTCTCTTTCTGATGGGATTGTCTGGGTGTTATTCTCTCTCTCTCTCTCTCTCTGATGGGATTGTCTGGGTGTTATTCTCTCTCTCTCTCTCTGATGGGATTGTCCGGGTGTTATTCTCTCTCTCTCTCTCTGATGGGATTGTCCGGGTGTTATTCTCTCTCTCTCTCTCTCTCTGATGGGATTGTCCGGGTGTTATTCTCTCTCTCTCTCTCTGATGGGATTGTCCGGGTGTTATTCTCTCTCTCTCTCTCTGATGGGATTGTCCGGGTGTTATTCTCTCTCTCTCTCTGATGGGATTGTCTGGGTGTTATTCTCTCTCTCTCTCTCTCTGATGGGATTGTCCGGGTGTTATTCTCTCTCTCTCTCTGATGGGATTGTCCGGGTGTTATTCTCTCTCTCTCTGATGGGATTGTCCGGGTGTTATTCTCTCTCTCTCTCTCTCTGATGGGATTGTCCGGGTGTTATTCTCTCTCTCTCTGATGGGATTATCTGGGTGTTATTCTCTCTCTCTCTCTCTCTGATGGGATTGTCCGGGTGTTATTCTCTCTCTCTCTCTCTCTGATGGGATTGTCTGGGTGTTATTCTCTCTCTCTCTCTGATGGGATTGTCTGGGTGTTATTCTCTCTCTCTCTCTCTGATGGGATTGTCTGAGAGTTATTCTCTCTCTCTCTGATGGGATTGTCCGGGTGTTATTCTCTCTCTCTCTCTCTCTCTGATGGGATTGTCCGGGTGTTATTCTCTCTCTCTCTCTCTGATGGGATTGTCCGGGTGTTATTCTCTCTCTCTCTCTCTCTGATGGGATTGTCCGGGTGTTATTCTCTCTCTCTCTCTCTCTCTCTGATGGGATTGTCCGGGTGTTATTCTCTCTCTCTCTCTCTGATGGGATTGTCTGGGTGTTATTCTCTCTCTCTCTCTCTGATGGGATTGTCCGGGTGTTATTCTCTTTCTCTCTCTGATGGGATTGTCCGGGTGTTATTCTCTCTCTCTCTGATGGGATTGTCCGGGTGTTATTCTCTCTCTCTCTGATGGGATTGTCTGGGTGTTATTCTCTCTCTCTCTCTCTGATGGGATTGTCCGGGTGTTATTCTCTCTATCTCTCTGATGGGATTGTCTGGGTGTTATTCTCTCTCTCTCTCTCTCTGATGGGATTGTCTGGGTGTTATTCTCTCTCTCTCTCTCTCTGATGGGATTGTCCGGGTGTTATTCTCTCTCTCTCTCTCTGATGGGATTGTCCGGGTCTTATTCTCTCTCTCTCTCTCTCTGATGGGATTGTCTGGGTGTTATTCTCTCTCTCTCTCTCTCTGATGGGACTGTCCGGGTGTTATTCTCTCTCTCTCTCTCTGATGGGATTGTCCGGGTGTTATTCTCTCTCTCTCTGATGGGATAGTCTGGGTGTTATTCTCTCTCTCTCTGATGGGATTGTCCGGGTGTTATTCTCTCTCTCTCTCTGATGGGATTGTCCGGGTGTTATTCTCTCTCTCTCTCTCTGATGGGATTGTCCGGGTGTTATTCTCTCTCTCTCTCTCTCTGATGGGATTGTCCGGGTGTTATTCTCTCTCTCTCTCTGATGGGATTGTCCGGGTGTTATTCTCTCTCTCTCTCTCTGATGGGATTGTCTGGGTGTTATTCTCTCTCTCTCTGATGGGATTGTCTGGCTGTTATTCTCTCTCTCTCTCTCTGATGGGATTGTCCGGGTGTTATTCTCTCTCTCTCTCTCTGATGGGATTGTCTGGGTGTTATTCTCTCTCTCTCTGATGGGATTGTCTGGGTGTTATTCTCTCTCTCTCTCTCTCTCTCTCTGATGGGATTGTCTGGGTGTTATTCTCTCTCTCTCTCTCTCTCTGATGGGATTGTCTGGGTGTTATTCTCTCTCTCTCTGATGGGATTGTCTGGCTGTTATTCTCTCTCTCTCTCTCTGATGGGATTGTCCGGGTGTTATTCTCTCTCTCTCTCTCTGATGGGATTGTCTGGGTGTTATTCTCTCTCTCTCTGATGGGATTGTCTGGGTGTTATTCTCTCTCTCTCTCTCTCTCTCTCTGATGGGATTGTCTGGGTGTTATTCTCTCTCTCTCTCTCTCTCTGATGGGATTGTCTGGGTGTTATTCTCTCTCTCTCTCTCTCTCTGATGGGATTGTCTGGGTGTTATTCTCTCTCTCTCTGCTGGGATTGTCTGGGTGTTATTCTCTCTCTCTCTCTCTGATGGGATTGTCTGGGTGTTATTCTCTCTCTCTCTGATGGGATTGTCTGGGTGTTATTCTCTCTCTCTCTCTCTCTGATGGGATTGTCCGGGTGTTATTCTCTCTCTCTCTGATGGGATTGTCCGGGTGTTATTCTCTCTCTCTCTCTCTCTGATGGGATTGTCCGGGTGTTATTCTCTCTCTCTCTCTCTCTGATGGGATTGTCCGGGTGTTATTCTCTCTCTCTCTGATGGGATTGTCCGGGTGTTATTCTCTCCCTCTCTCTCTCTCTGATGGGATTGTCCGGGTGTTATTCTCTCTCTCTCTCTCTCTCTCTGATGGGATTGTCTGGGTGTTATTCTCTCTCTCTCTCTCTGATGGGATTGTCCGGGTGTTATTCTCTCTCTCTCTCTGATGGGATTGTCCGGGTGTTATTCTCTCTCTCTCTCTCTCTGATGGGATTGTCTGGGTGTTATTCTCTCTCTCTCTCTCTCTGATGGGATTGTCCGGGTGTTATTCTCTCTCTCTCTCTCTCTCTCTGATGGGATTGTCTGGGTGTTATTCTCTCTCTCTCTCTCTGATGGGATTGTCCGGGTGTTATTCTCTCTCTCTCTCTGATGGGATTGTCCGGGTGTTATTCTCTCTCTCTCTCTCTCTGATGGGATTGTCTGGGTGTTATTCTCTCTCTCTCTCTCTCTGATGGGATTGTCCGGGTGTTATTCTCTCTCTCTCTCTCTGATGGGATTGTCCGGGTGTTATTCTCTCTCTCTCTGATGGGATTGTCCGGGTGTTATTCTCTCTCTCTCTGATGGGATTGTCTGGGTGTTATTCTCTCTCTCTCTCTCTCTCTGATGGGATTGTCCGGGTGTTATTCTCTCTCTCTCTCTCTGATGGGATTGTCCGGGTGTTATTCTCTCTCTCTCTCTCTCTGATGGGATTGTCTGGGTGTTATTCTCTCTCTCTCTCTCTCTGATGGGATTGTCTGGGTGTTATTCTCTCTCTCTCTCTCTCTGATGGGATTGTCCGGGTGTTATTCTCTCTCTCTCTCTCTCTCATGGGACTGTCCGGGTGTTATTCTCTCTCTCTCTCTCTCTGATGTGATTGTCCGGGTGTTATTCTCTCTCTCTCTCTCTCTCATGGGATTGTCCGGGTGTTATTCTCTCTCTCTCTGATGGGATTGTCTGGGTGTTATTCTCTCTCTCTCTCTCTGATGGGATTGTCCGGGTGTTATTCTCTCTCTCTCTGATGGGATTGTCCGGGTGTTATTCTCTCTCTCTCTGATGGGATTGTCCGGGTGTTATTCTCTCTCTCTCTGATGGGATTGTCCGGGTGTTATTCTCTCTCTCTCTCTCTGATGGGATTGTCCGGGTGTTATTCTCTCTCTCTCTCTGATGGGATTGTCCGGGTGTTATTCTCTCTCTCTCTCTCTGATGGGATTGTCTGGGTGTTATTCTCTCTCTCTCTCTCTCTCTGATGGGATTGTCCGGGTGTTATTCTCTCTCTCTCTCTCTCTGATGGGATAGTCCGGGTGTTATTCTCTCTCTCTCTCTCTGATGGGATTGTCCGGGTGTTATTCTCTCTCTCTCTCTCTCTGATGGGATAGTCCGGGTGTTATTCTCTCTCTCCCTCTCTGATGGGATTGTCTGGGTGTTATTCTCTCTCTCTCTCTCTCTCTGATGGGATTGTCCGGGTGTTATTCTCTCTCTCTCTCTCTCTCTGATGGGATTGTCTGGGTGTTATTCTCTCTCTCTCTGATGGGATTGTCTGGGTGTTATTCTCTCTCTCTCTCTGATGGGATTGTCCGGGTGTTATTCTCTCTCTCTCTCTCTCTGATGGGATTGTCCGGGTGTTATTCTCTCTCTCTCTCTCTCTGATGGGATTGTCTGGGTGTTATTCTCTCTCTCTCTCTGATGGGATTGTCCGGGTGTTATTCTCTCTCTCTCTGATGGGATTGTCTGGGTGTTATTCTCTCTCTCTCTCTCTCTGATGGGATTGTCTGGGTGTTATTCTCTCTCTCTCTCTCTCTCTGATGGGATTGTCCGGGTGTTATTCTCTCTCTCTCTCTCTGATGGGATTGTCTGGGTGTTATTCTCTCTCTCTCTCTCTCTGATGGGATTGTCCGGGTGTTATTCTCTCTCTCTCTGATGGGATTGTCCGGGTGTTATTCTCTCTCTCTCTCTCTCTCTGATGGGATTGTCCAGGTGTTATTCTCTCTCTCTCTCTCTCATGGGATTGTCCAGGTGTTATTCTCTCTCTCTCTCTCTCAGATGGGATTGTCCGGGTGTTATTCTCTCTCTCTCTCTCTGATGGGATTGTCCGGGTGTTATTCTCTCTCTCTCTCTCTCTCTGATGGGATTGTCCGAGTGTTATTCTCTGTCTCTCTCTCTCTGATGGGATTGTCTGGGAGTTATTCTCTCTCTCTCTCTCTCTCTGATGGGATTGTCCGGGTGTTATTCTCTCTCTCTCTCTCTCTGATGGGATTGTCCGGGTGTTATTCTCTCTCTCCCTCTCTGATGGGATTGTCCGGGTGTTATTCTCTCTCTCTCTGATGGGATTGTCCGGGTGTTATTCTCTCTCTCTCTGATGGGATTATCTGGGTGTTATTCTCTCTCTCTCTCTCTCTCCGATGGGATTGTCCGGGTGTTATTCTCTCTCTCTCTCTCTGATGGGATTGTCTGGGTGTTATTCTCTCTCTCTCTCTCTGATGGGATTGTCTGGGTGTTATTCTCTCTCTCTCTCTCTCTCTGATGGGATTGTCTGGGTGTTATTCTCTCTCTCTCTGATGGGATTGTCCGGGTGTTATTCTCTCTCTCTCTCTCTCTGATGGGATTGTCTGGGTGTTATTCTCTCTCTCTCTCTGATGGGATTGTCTGAGTGTTATTCTCTCTCTCTCTCTCTCTGATGGGATTGTCCGGGTGTTATTCTCTCTCTCTCTCTCTCTGATGGGATTGTCTGGGTGTTATTATCTCTCTCTCTCTCTGATGGGATTGTCCGGGTGTTATTCTCTCTCTCTCTGATGGGATTGTCTGGGTGTTATTATCTCTCTCTCTCTCTGATGGGATTGTCCGGGTGTTATTCTCTCTCTCTCTGATGGGATTGTCCGGGTGTTATTCTCTCTCTCTCTCTCTCTGATGTGATTGTCCGGGTGTTATTCTCTCTCTCTCTCTGATAGGATTGTCTGGGTGTTATTCTCTCTCTCTCTCTCTCTGATGGGATTGTCTGGGTGTTATTCTCTCTCTCTCTCTCTCTCTCTGATGGGATTGTCTGGGTGTTATTCTCTCTCTCTCTCTCTCTGATGGGATTGTCTGGGTGTTATTCTCTCTCTCTCTCTCTCTGATGGGATTGTCCGGGTGTTATTCTCTCCCTCTCTCTCTCTCTGATGGGATTGTCCGGGTGTTATTCTCTCTCTCTCTCTCTCTCTGATGGGATTGTCCGGGTGTTATTCTCTCTCTCTCTCTCTCTCTCTGATGGGATTGTCCGGGTGTTATTCTCTCTCTCTCTCTCTGATGGGATTGTCTGGGTGTTATTCTCTCTCTCTCTCTCTGATGGGATTGTCCGGGTGTTATTCTCTCTCTCTCTCTGATGGGATTGTCCGGGTGTTATTCTCTCTCTCTCTCTCTCTGATGGGATTGTCCGGGTGTTATTCTCTCTCTCTCTCTCTGATGGGATTGTCCGGGTGTTATTCTCTCTCTCTCTGATGGGATTGTCTGGGTGTTATTCTCTCTCTCTCTCTCTCTGATGGGATTGTCCAGGTGTTATTCTCTCTCTCTCTCTCTCTGATGGGATTGTCCGGGTGTTATTCTCTCTCTCTCTCTCTGATGGGATTGTCTGGGTGTTATTCTCTCTCTGTCTCTCTGATGGGATTGTCCAGGTGTTATTCTCTCTCTCTCTCTCTCTGATGGGATTGTCTGGGTGTTATTCTCTCTCTCTCTCTCTCTGATGGGATTGTCTGGGTGTTATTCTCTCTCTCTCTGATGGGATTGTCCGGGTGTTATTCTGTCTCTCTCTGATGGGATTGTCTGGGTGTTATTCTCTCTCTCTCTCTCTCTCTGATGGGATTGTCCGGGTGTTATGCTCTCTCTCTCTCTCTCTGATGGGATTGTCTGGGTGTTATTCTCTCTCTCTCTCTCTGATGGGATTGTATGGGTGTTATTCTCTCTCTCTCTCTCTCTGATGGGATTGTCTGGGTGTTATTCTCTCTCTCTCTCTCTCTCTGATGGGATTGTCTGGGTGTTATTCTCTCTCTCTCTCTCTGATGGGATTGTCCGGGTGTTATTCTCTCTCTCTCTCTCTGATGGGATTGTCCGGGTGTTATTCTCTCTCTCTCTCTCTGATGGGATTGTCCGGGTGTTATTCTCTCTCTCTCTGATGGGATTGTCCGGGTGTTATTCTCTCTCTCTCTCTCTGATGGGATTGTCCGGGTGTTATTCTCTCTCTCTCTCTCTGATGGGATTGTCTGGGTGTTATTCTCTCTCTCTCTCTCTGATGGGATTGTCTGGGTGTTATTCTCTCTCACTCTCTCTCTCTGATGGGATTGTCCGGCTGTTATTCTCTCTCTCTCTCTCTGATAGGATTGTCCGGGTGTTATTCTCTCTCTCTCTCTCTCTCTGATGGGATTGTCCGGGTGTTATTCTCTCTCTTTCTGATGGGATTGTCTGGGTGTTATTCTCTCTCTCTCTCTCTCTCTCTGATGGGATTGTCTGGGTGTTATTCTCTCTCTCTCTCTCTGATGGGATTGTCCGGGTGTTATTCTCTCTCTCTCTCTCTGATGGGATTGTCCGGGTGTTATTCTCTCTCTCTCTCTCTCTCTGATGGGATTGTCCGGGTGTTATTCTCTCTCTCTCTCTCTGATGGGATTGTCCGGGTGTTATTCTCTCTCTCTCTCTCTGATGGGATTGTCCGGGTGTTATTCTCTCTCTCTCTCTGATGGGATTGTCTGGGTGTTATTCTCTCTCTCTCTCTCTCTGATGGGATTGTCCGGGTGTTATTCTCTCTCTCTCTCTGATGGGATTGTCCGGGTGTTATTCTCTCTCTCTCTGATGGGATTGTCCGGGTGTTATTCTCTCTCTCTCTCTCTCTGATGGGATTGTCCGGGTGTTATTCTCTCTCTCTCTGATGGGATTATCTGGGTGTTATTCTCTCTCTCTCTCTCTCTGATGGGATTGTCCGGGTGTTATTCTCTCTCTCTCTCTCTCTGATGGGATTGTCTGGGTGTTATTCTCTCTCTCTCTCTGATGGGATTGTCTGGGTGTTATTCTCTCTCTCTCTCTCTGATGGGATTGTCTGAGAGTTATTCTCTCTCTCTCTGATGGGATTGTCCGGGTGTTATTCTCTCTCTCTCTCTCTCTCTGATGGGATTGTCCGGGTGTTATTCTCTCTCTCTCTCTCTGATGGGATTGTCCGGGTGTTATTCTCTCTCTCTCTCTCTCTGATGGGATTGTCCGGGTGTTATTCTCTCTCTCTCTCTCTCTCTCTGATGGGATTGTCCGGGTGTTATTCTCTCTCTCTCTCTCTGATGGGATTGTCTGGGTGTTATTCTCTCTCTCTCTCTCTGATGGGATTGTCCGGGTGTTATTCTCTTTCTCTCTCTGATGGGATTGTCCGGGTGTTATTCTCTCTCTCTCTGATGGGATTGTCCGGGTGTTATTCTCTCTCTCTCTGATGGGATTGTCTGGGTGTTATTCTCTCTCTCTCTCTCTGATGGGATTGTCCGGGTGTTATTCTCTCTATCTCTCTGATGGGATTGTCTGGGTGTTATTCTCTCTCTCTCTCTCTCTGATGGGATTGTCTGGGTGTTATTCTCTCTCTCTCTCTCTCTGATGGGATTGTCCGGGTGTTATTCTCTCTCTCTCTCTCTGATGGGATTGTCCGGGTCTTATTCTCTCTCTCTCTCTCTCTGATGGGATTGTCTGGGTGTTATTCTCTCTCTCTCTCTCTCTGATGGGACTGTCCGGGTGTTATTCTCTCTCTCTCTCTCTGATGGGATTGTCCGGGTGTTATTCTCTCTCTCTCTGATGGGATAGTCTGGGTGTTATTCTCTCTCTCTCTGATGGGATTGTCCGGGTGTTATTCTCTCTCTCTCTCTGATGGGATTGTCCGGGTGTTATTCTCTCTCTCTCTCTCTGATGGGATTGTCCGGGTGTTATTCTCTCTCTCTCTCTCTCTGATGGGATTGTCCGGGTGTTATTCTCTCTCTCTCTCTGATGGGATTGTCCGGGTGTTATTCTCTCTCTCTCTCTCTGATGGGATTGTCTGGGTGTTATTCTCTCTCTCTCTGATGGGATTGTCTGGCTGTTATTCTCTCTCTCTCTCTCTGATGGGATTGTCCGGGTGTTATTCTCTCTCTCTCTCTCTGATGGGATTGTCTGGGTGTTATTCTCTCTCTCTCTGATGGGATTGTCTGGGTGTTATTCTCTCTCTCTCTCTCTCTCTCTCTGATGGGATTGTCTGGGTGTTATTCTCTCTCTCTCTCTCTCTCTGATGGGATTGTCTGGGTGTTATTCTCTCTCTCTCTCTCTCTCTGATGGGATTGTCTGGGTGTTATTCTCTCTCTCTCTGCTGGGATTGTCTGGGTGTTATTCTCTCTCTCTCTCTCTGATGGGATTGTCTGGGTGTTATTCTCTCTCTCTCTGATGGGATTGTCTGGGTGTTATTCTCTCTCTCTCTCTCTCTGATGGGATTGTCCGGGTGTTATTCTCTCTCTCTCTGATGGGATTGTCCGGGTGTTATTCTCTCTCTCTCTCTCTCTGATGGGATTGTCCGGGTGTTATTCTCTCTCTCTCTCTCTCTGATGGGATTGTCCGGGTGTTATTCTCTCTCTCTCTGATGGGATTGTCCGGGTGTTATTCTCTCCCTCTCTCTCTCTCTGATGGGATTGTCCGGGTGTTATTCTCTCTCTCTCTCTCTCTCTCTGATGGGATTGTCTGGGTGTTATTCTCTCTCTCTCTCTCTGATGGGATTGTCCGGGTGTTATTCTCTCTCTCTCTCTGATGGGATTGTCCGGGTGTTATTCTCTCTCTCTCTCTCTCTGATGGGATTGTCTGGGTGTTATTCTCTCTCTCTCTCTCTCTGATGGGATTGTCCGGGTGTTATTCTCTCTCTCTCTCTCTCTCTCTGATGGGATTGTCTGGGTGTTATTCTCTCTCTCTCTCTCTGATGGGATTGTCCGGGTGTTATTCTCTCTCTCTCTCTGATGGGATTGTCCGGGTGTTATTCTCTCTCTCTCTCTCTCTGATGGGATTGTCTGGGTGTTATTCTCTCTCTCTCTCTCTCTGATGGGATTGTCCGGGTGTTATTCTCTCTCTCTCTCTCTGATGGGATTGTCCGGGTGTTATTCTCTCTCTCTCTGATGGGATTGTCCGGGTGTTATTCTCTCTCTCTCTGATGGGATTGTCTGGGTGTTATTCTCTCTCTCTCTCTCTCTCTGATGGGATTGTCCGGGTGTTATTCTCTCTCTCTCTCTCTGATGGGATTGTCCGGGTGTTATTCTCTCTCTCTCTCTCTCTGATGGGATTGTCTGGGTGTTATTCTCTCTCTCTCTCTCTCTGATGGGATTGTCTGGGTGTTATTCTCTCTCTCTCTCTCTCTGATGGGATTGTCCGGGTGTTATTCTCTCTCTCTCTCTCTCTCATGGGACTGTCCGGGTGTTATTCTCTCTCTCTCTCTCTCTGATGTGATTGTCCGGGTGTTATTCTCTCTCTCTCTCTCTCTCATGGGATTGTCCGGGTGTTATTCTCTCTCTCTCTGATGGGATTGTCTGGGTGTTATTCTCTCTCTCTCTCTCTGATGGGATTGTCCGGGTGTTATTCTCTCTCTCTCTGATGGGATTGTCCGGGTGTTATTCTCTCTCTCTCTGATGGGATTGTCCGGGTGTTATTCTCTCTCTCTCTGATGGGATTGTCCGGGTGTTATTCTCTCTCTCTCTCTCTGATGGGATTGTCCGGGTGTTATTCTCTCTCTCTCTCTGATGGGATTGTCCGGGTGTTATTCTCTCTCTCTCTCTCTGATGGGATTGTCTGGGTGTTATTCTCTCTCTCTCTCTCTCTCTGATGGGATTGTCCGGGTGTTATTCTCTCTCTCTCTCTCTCTGATGGGATAGTCCGGGTGTTATTCTCTCTCTCTCTCTCTGATGGGATTGTCCGGGTGTTATTCTCTCTCTCTCTCTCTCTGATGGGATAGTCCGGGTGTTATTCTCTCTCTCCCTCTCTGATGGGATTGTCTGGGTGTTATTCTCTCTCTCTCTCTCTCTCTGATGGGATTGTCCGGGTGTTATTCTCTCTCTCTCTCTCTCTCTGATGGGATTGTCTGGGTGTTATTCTCTCTCTCTCTGATGGGATTGTCTGGGTGTTATTCTCTCTCTCTCTCTGATGGGATTGTCCGGGTGTTATTCTCTCTCTCTCTCTCTCTGATGGGATTGTCCGGGTGTTATTCTCTCTCTCTCTCTCTCTGATGGGATTGTCTGGGTGTTATTCTCTCTCTCTCTCTGATGGGATTGTCCGGGTGTTATTCTCTCTCTCTCTGATGGGATTGTCTGGGTGTTATTCTCTCTCTCTCTCTCTCTGATGGGATTGTCTGGGTGTTATTCTCTCTCTCTCTCTCTCTCTGATGGGATTGTCCGGGTGTTATTCTCTCTCTCTCTCTCTGATGGGATTGTCTGGGTGTTATTCTCTCTCTCTCTCTCTCTGATGGGATTGTCCGGGTGTTATTCTCTCTCTCTCTGATGGGATTGTCCGGGTGTTATTCTCTCTCTCTCTCTCTCTCTGATGGGATTGTCCAGGTGTTATTCTCTCTCTCTCTCTCTCATGGGATTGTCCAGGTGTTATTCTCTCTCTCTCTCTCTCAGATGGGATTGTCCGGGTGTTATTCTCTCTCTCTCTCTCTGATGGGATTGTCCGGGTGTTATTCTCTCTCTCTCTCTCTCTCTGATGGGATTGTCCGAGTGTTATTCTCTGTCTCTCTCTCTCTGATGGGATTGTCTGGGAGTTATTCTCTCTCTCTCTCTCTCTCTGATGGGATTGTCCGGGTGTTATTCTCTCTCTCTCTCTCTCTGATGGGATTGTCCGGGTGTTATTCTCTCTCTCCCTCTCTGATGGGATTGTCCGGGTGTTATTCTCTCTCTCTCTGATGGGATTGTCCGGGTGTTATTCTCTCTCTCTCTGATGGGATTATCTGGGTGTTATTCTCTCTCTCTCTCTCTCTCCGATGGGATTGTCCGGGTGTTATTCTCTCTCTCTCTCTCTGATGGGATTGTCTGGGTGTTATTCTCTCTCTCTCTCTCTGATGGGATTGTCTGGGTGTTATTCTCTCTCTCTCTCTCTCTCTGATGGGATTGTCTGGGTGTTATTCTCTCTCTCTCTGATGGGATTGTCCGGGTGTTATTCTCTCTCTCTCTCTCTCTGATGGGATTGTCTGGGTGTTATTCTCTCTCTCTCTCTGATGGGATTGTCTGAGTGTTATTCTCTCTCTCTCTCTCTCTGATGGGATTGTCCGGGTGTTATTCTCTCTCTCTCTCTCTCTGATGGGATTGTCTGGGTGTTATTATCTCTCTCTCTCTCTGATGGGATTGTCCGGGTGTTATTCTCTCTCTCTCTGATGGGATTGTCTGGGTGTTATTATCTCTCTCTCTCTCTGATGGGATTGTCCGGGTGTTATTCTCTCTCTCTCTGATGGGATTGTCCGGGTGTTATTCTCTCTCTCTCTCTCTCTGATGTGATTGTCCGGGTGTTATTCTCTCTCTCTCTCTGATAGGATTGTCTGGGTGTTATTCTCTCTCTCTCTCTCTCTGATGGGATTGTCTGGGTGTTATTCTCTCTCTCTCTCTCTCTCTCTGATGGGATTGTCTGGGTGTTATTCTCTCTCTCTCTCTCTCTGATGGGATTGTCTGGGTGTTATTCTCTCTCTCTCTCTCTCTGATGGGATTGTCCGGGTGTTATTCTCTCCCTCTCTCTCTCTCTGATGGGATTGTCCGGGTGTTATTCTCTCTCTCTCTCTCTCTCTGATGGGATTGTCCGGGTGTTATTCTCTCTCTCTCTCTCTCTCTCTGATGGGATTGTCCGGGTGTTATTCTCTCTCTCTCTCTCTGATGGGATTGTCTGGGTGTTATTCTCTCTCTCTCTCTCTGATGGGATTGTCCGGGTGTTATTCTCTCTCTCTCTCTGATGGGATTGTCCGGGTGTTATTCTCTCTCTCTCTCTCTCTGATGGGATTGTCCGGGTGTTATTCTCTCTCTCTCTCTCTGATGGGATTGTCCGGGTGTTATTCTCTCTCTCTCTGATGGGATTGTCCGGGTGTTATTCTCTCTCTCTCTCTCTCTGATGGGATTGTCTGGGTGTTATTCTCTCTCTCTCTCTCTCTCTCTCATGTGATTGTCCGGGTGTTATTCTCTCTCTCTCTCTGATGGGATTGTCCGAGTGTTATTCTCTCTCTCTCTGATGGGATTGTCCGGGTGTTATTCTCTCTCTCTCTGATGGGATTGTCTGGGTGTTATTCTCTCTCTCTCTTTCTCTCTGATGGGATTGTCCGGGTGTTATTCTCTCTCTCTCTCTCTGATGGGATTGTCCGGGTCTTATTCTCTCTCTCTCTCTCTCTGATGGGATTGTCTGGGTGTTATTCTCTCTCTCTCTCTCTCTGATGGGATTGTCCGGGTGTTATTCTCTCTCTCTCTCTCTCTGATGGGATTGTCCGGGTGTTATTCTCTCTCTCTCTGATGGGATTGTCTGGGTGTTATTCTCTCTCTCTCTCTCTGATGGGATTGTCCGGGTGTTATTCTCTCTCTCTCTCTGATGGGATTGTCTGGGTGTTATTCTCTCTCTCTCTCTCTCTGATGGGATTGTCTGGGTGTTATTCTCTCTCTCTCTCTCTCTGATGGGATTGTCCGGGTGTTATTCTCTCTCTCTCTCTCTGATGGGATTGTCCGGGTCTTATTCTCTCTCTCTCTCTCTCTGATGGGATTGTCTGGGTGTTATTCTCTCTCTCTCTCTGATGGGATTGTCCGGGTGTTATTCTCTCTCTCTCTGATGGGATTGTCTTGGTGTTATTCTCTCTCTCTCTCTCTCTGATGGGATTGTCCGGGTGTTATTCTCTCTCTCTCTGATGGGATTGTCCGGGTGTTATTCTCTCTCTCTCTCTCTCTGATGGGATTGTCCGGGTGTTATTCTCTCTCTCTCTCTCTCTGATGGGATTGTCCGGGTGTTATTCTCTCCCTCTCTCTCTCTCTGATGGGATTGTCCGCGTTTTATTCTCTCTCTCTCTCTCTCTCTCTGATGGGATTGTCTGGGTGTTATTCTCTCTCTCTCTCTCTGATGGGATTGTCCGGGTGTTATTCTCTCTCTCTCTCTGATGGGATTGTCCGGGTGTTATTCTCTCTCTCTCTCTCTCTGATGGGATTGTCTGGGTGTTATTCTCTCTCTCTATCTCTCTGAATGGATTGTCCGGGTGTTATTCTCTCTCTCTCTCTGATGGGATTGTCTGGGTTTTATTCTCTCTCTCTCTCTCTCTCTCTGATGGGATTGTCTGGGTGTTATTCTCTCTCTCTCTCTCTGATGGGATTGTCCGGGTGTTATTCTCTCTCTCTCTCTCTGATGGGATTGTCCGGGTGTTATTCTCTCTCTCTCTGATGGGATTGTCTGGGTGTTATTCTCTCTCTCTCTCTCTCTCTGATGGGATTGTCCGGGTGTTATTCTCTCTCTCTCTCTCTGATGGGATTGTCCGGGTGTTATTCTCTCTCTCTCTGATGGGATTGTCCGGGTGTTATTCTCTCTCTCTCTGATGGGATTGTCTGGGTGTTATTCTCTCTCTCTCTCTCTCTCTGATGGGATTGTCCGGGTGTTATTCTCTCTCTCTCTCTCTGATGGGATTGTCCGGGTGTTATTCTCTCTCTCTCTCTCTCTGATGGGATTGTCTGGGTGTTATTCTCTCTCTCTCTCTCTCTGATGGGATTGTCCGGGTGTTATTCTCTCTCTCTCTCTCTCTGATGGGATTGTCTGGGTGTTTTTCTCTCTCTCTCTCTCTCTGATGGGATTGTCCGGGTGTTATTCTCTCTCTCTCTCTCTCTCATGGGACTGTCCGGGTGTTATTCTCTCTCTCTCTCTCTCTGATGGGATTGTCCGGGTGTTATTCTCTCTCTCTCTCTCTCTGATGGGATTGTCCGGGTGTTATTCTCTCTCTCTCTGATGGGATTGTCTGGGTGTTATTCTCTCTCTCTCTCTCTGATGGGATTGTCCGGGTGTTATTCTCTCTCTCTCTGATGGGATTGTCCGGGTGTTATTCTCTCTCTCTCTGATGGGATTGTCCGGGTGTTATTCTCTCTCTCTCTGATGGGATTGTCCGGGTGTTATTCTCTCTCTCTCTCTCTGATGGGATTGTCCGGGTGTTATTCTCTCTCTCTCTCTGATGGGATTGTCCGGGTGTTATTCTCTCTCTCTCTCTCTGATGGGATTGTCTGGGTGTTATTCTCTCTCTCTCTCTCTCTCTGATGGGATTGTCCGGGTGTTATTCTCTCTCTCTCTCTCTCTGATGGGATAGTCCGGGTGTTATTCTCTCTCTCTCTCTCTGATGGGATTGTCTGGGTGTTATTCTCTCTCTCTCTCTCTGATGGGATTGTCTGGGTGTTATTCTCTCTCTCTCTCTCTGATGGGATTGTCCGGGTGTTATTCTCTCTCTCTCTCTCTCTGATGGGATTGTCTGGGTGTTATTCTCTCTCTCTCTCTGATGGGATTGTCTGGGTGTTATTCTCTCTCTCTCTCTCTCTGATGGGATTGTCTGGGTGTTATTCTCTCTCTCTCTGATGGGATTGTCCGGGTGTTATTCTCTCTCTCTCTGATGGGATTGTCCGGGTGTTATTCTCTCTCTCTCTCTCTCTCTGATGGGATTGTCTGGGTGTTATTCTCTCTCTCTCTGATGGGATTGTCTGGGTGTTATTCTCTCTCTCTCTCTGATGGGATTGTCCGGGTGTTATTCTCTCTCTCTCTGATGGGATTGTCCGGGTGTTATTCTCTCTCTCTCTCTCTCTCTGATGGGATTGTCCGGGTGTTATTCTCTCTCTCTCTCTCTCTCTCTGATGGGATTGTCTGGGTTTTATTCTCTCTCTCTCTCATGGGATTGTCCAGGTGTTATTCTCTCTCTCTCTCTCTCTGATGGGATTGTCTGGGTGTTATTCTCTCTCTCTCTCTCTGATGGGATTGTCCGGGTGTTATTCTCTCTCTCTCTCTGATGGGATTGTCCGGGTGTTATTCTCTCTCTCTCTGATGGGATTGTCTGGGTGTTATTCTCTCTCTCTCTCTCTCTGATGGGATTGTCTGGGTGTTATTCTCTCTCTCTCTCTCTGATGGGATTGTCTGGGTGTTATTCTCTCTCTCTCTGATGGGATTGTCCGGGTGTTATTCTCTCTCTCTCTCTCTCTGATGGGATTGTCTGGGTGTTATTCTCTCTCTCTCTCTCTCTCTCTGATGGGATTGTCCGGGTGTTATTCTCTCTCTCTCTCTCTGATGGGATTGTCTGGGTGTTATTCTCTCTCTCTCTCTCTGATGGGATTGTCTGGGTGTTATTCTCTCTCTCTCTCTCTCTGATGGGATTGTCCGGGTGTTATTCTCTCTCTCTCTGATGGGATTGTCCGGGTGTTATTCTCTCTCTCTCTCTCTCTCTGATGGGATTGTCCAGGTGTTATTCTCTCTCTCTCTCTCTCATGGGATTGTCCAGGTGTTATTCTCTCTCTCTCTCTCTCTGATGGGATTGTCCGGGTGTTATTCTCTCTCTCTCTCTCTGATGGGATTGTCTGGGTGTTATTCTCTCTCTCTCTCTGATGGGATTGTCCGGGTGTTATTCTCTCTCTCTCTGATGGGATTGTCTGGGTGTTATTCTCTCTCTCTCTCTCTCTGATGGGATTGTCCGGGTGTTATTCTCTCTCTCTCTCTCTCTGATGGGATTGTCTGGGTGTTATTCTCTCTCTCTCTCTCTGATGGGATTGTCTGGGTGTTATTCTCTCTCTCTCTCTCTGATGGGATTGTCCGGGTGTTATTCTCTCTCTCTCTCTCTGATGGGATTGTCTGGGTGTTATTCTCTCTCTCTCTGATGGGATTGTCTGGGTGTTATTCTCTCTCTCTCTCTCTGATGGGATTGTCTGGGTGTTATTCTCTCTCTCTCTCTCTGATGGGATTGTCTGGGTGTTATTCTCTCTCTCTCTCTCTCTGATGGGATTGTCTGGGTGTTATTCTCTCTCTCTCTCTCTGATGGGATTGTCTAGGTGTTATTCTCTCTCTCTCTCTCTGATGGGATTGTCTGGGTGTTATTCTCTCTCTCTCTCTCTCTCTGATGGGATTGTCTGGGTGTTATTCTCTCTCTCTCTGATGGGATTGTCCGGGTGTTATTCTCTCTCTCTCTCTCTCTCTGATGGGATTGTCTGGGTGTTATTCTCTCTCTCTCTCTCTCTGATGGGATTGTCCGGGTGTTATTCTCTCTCTCTCTGATGGGATTATCTGGGTGTTATTCTCTCTCTCTCTCTCTCTCTGATGGGATTGTCCAGGTGTTATTCTCTCTCTCTCTTTCTCTGATGGGATTGTCCGGGTGTTATTCTCTCTCTCTCTGATGGGATTGTCTGGGTGTTATTCTCTCTCTCTCTCTGATGGGATTGTCTGGGTGTTATTCTCTCTCTCTCTCTGATGGGATTGTCTGGGTGTTATTCTCTCTCTCTCTCTCTCTGATGGGATTGTCCGGGTGTTATTCTCTCTCTCTCTGATGGGATTGTCTGGGTGTTATTCTCTCTCTCTCTCTCTCTGATGGGATTGTCCGGGTGTTATTCTCTCTCTCTCTCTCTCTGATGGGATTGTCTGGGTGTTATTCTCTCTCTCTCTCTCTGATGGGATTGTCCGGGTGTTATTCTCTCTCTCTCTGATGGGATTGTCTGGGTGTTATTCTCTCTCTCTCTCTGATGGGATTGTCCGAGTGTTATTCTCTGTCTCTCTCTCTCTGATGGGATTGTCTGGGTGTTATTCTCTCTCTCTCTCTCTCTGATGGGATTGTCTGGGTGTTATTCTCTCTCTCTCTCTCTCTGATGGGATTGTCCGGGTGTTATTCTCTCTCTCTCTCTCTCTCTGATGGGATTGTCCGAGTGTTATTCTCTGTCTCTCTCTCTCTGATGGGATTGTCTGGGAGTTATTCTCTCTCTCTCTCTCTCTCTGATGGGATTGTCCGGGTGTTATTCTCTCTCTCACTCTCTCTGATGGGATTGTCCGGGTGTTATTCTCTCTCTCCCTCTCTGATGGGATTGTCCGGGTGTTATTCTCTCTCTCTCTGATGGGATTGTCCGGGTGTTATTCTCTCTCTCTCTGATGGGATTATCTGGGTGTTATTCTCTCTCTCTCTCTCCCTCTCTCTCCGATGGGATTGTCCGGGTGTTATTCTCTCTCTCTCTCTCTGATGGGATTGTCTGGGTGTTATTCTCTCTCTCTCTCTCTGATGGGATTGTCCGGGTGTTATTCTCTCTCTCTCTCTCTCTGATGGGATTGTCTGGGTGTTATTCTCTCTCTCTCTCTGATGGGATTGTCTGAGTGTTATTCTCTCTCTCTCTCTCTCTGATGGGATTGTCCGGGTGTTATTCTCTCTCTCTCTCTCTCTGATGGGATTGTCTGGGTGTTATTATCTCTCTCTCTCTCTGATGGGATTGTCCGGGTGTTATTCTCTCTCTCTCTGATGGGATTGTCTGGGTGTTATTATCTCTCTCTCGCTCTGATGGGATTGTCCGGGTGTTATTCTCTCTCTCTCTGATGGGATTGTCCGGGTGTTATTCTCTCTCTCTCTCTCTCTGATGTGATTGTCCGGGTGTTATTCTCTCTCTCTCTCTGATGGGATTGTCTGGGTGTTATTCTCTCTCTCTATCTCTCTGATGGGATTGTCCGGGTGTTATTCTCTCCCTCTCTCTCTCTCTGATGGGATTGTCCGGGTGTTATTCTCTCTCTCTCTCTCTCTCTGATGGGATTGTCCGGGTGTTATTCTCTCTCTCTCTCTCTGATGGGATTGTCTGGGTGTTATTCTCTCTCTCTCTCTCTGATGGGATTGTCCGGGTGTTATTCTCTCTCTCTCTCTGATGGGATTGTCCGGGTGTTATTCTCTCTCTCTCTCTCTCTGATGGGATTGTCTGGGTGTTATTCTCTCTCTCTCTCTCTGATGGGATTGTCCGGGTCTTATTCTCTCTCTCTCTCTCTCTGATTGGATTGTCTGGGTGTTATTCTCTCTCTCTCTCTCTCTGATGGGATTGTCCGGGTGTTATTCTCTCTCTCTCTCTCTCTGATGGGATTGTCCGGGTGTTATTCTCTCTCTCTCTGATGGGATTGTCTGGGTGTTATTCTCTCTCTCTCTCTCTGATGGGATTGTCCGGGTGTTATTCTCTCTCTCTCTCTGATGGTATTGTCTGGGTGTTATTCTCTCTCTCTCTCTCTCTGATGGGATTGTCTGGGTGTTATTCTCTCTCTCTCTCTCTCTGATGGGATTGTCCGGGTGTTATTCTCTCTCTCTCTCTCTGATGGGATTGTCCGGGTCTTATTCTCTCTCTCTCTCTCTCTGATGGGACTGTCCGGGTGTTATTCTCTCTCTCTCTGATGGGATTGTCTGGGTGTTATTCTCTCTCTCTCTGATGGGATTGTCCGGGTGTTATTCTCTCTCTCTCTCTGATGGGATTGTCCGGGTGTTATTCTCTCTCTCTCTCTCTGATGGGATTGTCCGGGTGTTATTCTCTCTCTCTCTCTCTCTGATGGGATTGCCCGGGTGTTATTCTCTCTCTCTCTCTGATGGGATTGTCCGGGTGTTATTCTCTCTCTCTCTCTCTGATGGGATTGTCTGGGTGTTATTCTCTCTCTCTCTGATGGGATTGTCTGGGTGTTATTCTCTCTCTCTCTCTCTGATGGGATTGTCCGGGTGTTATTCTCTCTCTCTCTCTCTGATGGGATTGTCTGGGTGTTATTCTCTCTCTCTCTCTCTGATGGGATTGTCTGGGTGTTATTCTCTCTCTCTCTGATGGGATTGTCTGGGTGTTATTCTCTCTCTCTCTCTCTGATGGGATTGTCTGGGTGTTATTCTCTCTCTCTCTGATGGGATTGTCTGGGTGTTATTCTCTCTCTCTCTGATGGGATTGTCCGGGTGTTATTCTCTCTCTCTCTGATGGGATTGTCTGGGTGTTATTCTCTCTCTCTCTCTCTCTCTGATGGGATTGTCCGGGTGTTATTCTCTCTCTCTCTCTCTGATGGGATTGTCCGGGTGTTATTCTCTCTCTCTCTCTCTCTGATGGGATTGTCTGGGTGTTATTCTCTCTCTCTCTCTCTCTGATGGGATTGTCCGGGTGTTATTCTCTCTCTCTCTCTCTCTGATGGGATTGTCTGGGTGTTATTCTCTCTCTCTCTCTCTCTGATGGGATTGTCCGGGTGTTATTCTCTCTCTCTCTCTCTCTCATGGGATTGTCCGGGTGTTATTCTCTCTCTCTCTGATGGGATTGTCTGGGTGTTATTCTCTCTCTCTCTCTCTGATGGGATTGTCCGGGTGTTATTCTCTCTCTCTCTGATGGGATTGTCCGGGTGTTATTCTCTCTCTCTCTGATGGGATTGTCCGGGTGTTATTCTCTCTCTCTCTGATGGGATTGTCCGGGTGTTATTCTCTCTCTCTCTCTCTGATGGGATTGTCCGGGTGTTATTCTCTCTCTCTCTCTGATGGGATTGTCCGGGTGTTATTCTCTCTCTCTCTCTCTCTGATGGGATTTTCCGGGTGTTATTCTCTCTCTCTCTCTCTGATGGGATTGTCTGGGTGTTATTCTCTCTCTCTCTCTCTCTGATGGGATTGTCTGGGTGTTATTCTCTCTCTCTCTCTCTGATGGGATTGTCTGGGTGTTATTCTCTCTCTCTCTCTCTCTCTGATGGGATTGTCCGGGTGTTATTCTCTCTCTCTCTCTCTCTGATGGGATAGTCCGGGTGTTATTCTCTCTCTCTCTCTCTGATGGGATTGTCTGGGTGTTATTCTCTCTCTCTCTCTCTCTGATGGGATTGTCTGGGTGTTATTCTCTCTCTCTCTGATGGGATTGTCCGGGTGTTATTCTCTCTCTCTCTGATGGGATTGTCCGGGTGTTATTCTCTCTCTCTCTCTCTCTCTGATGGGATTGTCTGGGTGTTATTCTCTCTCTCTCTCTCTGATGGGATTGTCTGGGTGTTATTCTCTCTCTCTCTCTCTGATGGGATTGTCTGGGTGTTATTCTCTCTCTCTCTCTCTCTGATGGGATTGTCTGGGTGTTATTCTCTCTCTCTCTCTCTGATGGGATTGTCTAGGTGTTATTCTCTCTCTCTCTCTCTGATGGGATTGTCTGGGTGTTATTCTCTCTCTCTCTCTCTCTCTGATGGGATTGTCTGGGTGTTATTCTCTCTCTCTCTGATGGGATTGTCCGGGTGTTATTCTCTCTCTCTCTCTCTCTCTGATGGGATTGTCTGGGTGTTATTCTCTCTCTCTCTCTTTCTGATGGGATTGTCCGGGTGTTATTCTCTCTCTCTCTGATGGGATTATCTGGGTGTTATTCTCTCTCTCTCTCTCTCTCTGATGGGATTGTCCAGGTGTTATTCTCTCTCTCTCTTTCTCTGATGGGATTGTCCGGGTGTTATTCTCTCTCTCTCTGATGGGATTGTCTGGGTGTTATTCTCTCTCTCTCTCTGATGGGATTGTCTGGGTGTTATTCTCTCTCTCTCTCTGATGGGATTGTCTGGGTGTTATTCTCTCTCTCTCTCTCTCTGATGGGATTGTCCGGGTGTTATTCTCTCTCTCTCTGATGGGATTGTCTGGGTGTTATTCTCTCTCTCTCTCTCTCTGATGGGATTGTCCGGGTGTTATTCTCTCTCTCTCTCTCTCTGATGGGATTGTCTGGGTGTTATTCTCTCTCTCTCTCTCTGATGGGATTGTCCGGGTGTTATTCTCTCTCTCTCTGATGGGATTGTCTGGGTGTTATTCTCTCTCTCTCTCTGATGGGATTGTCCGAGTGTTATTCTCTGTCTCTCTCTCTCTGATGGGATTGTCTGGGTGTTATTCTCTCTCTCTCTCTCTCTGATGGGATTGTCTGGGTGTTATTCTCTCTCTCTCTCTCTCTGATGGGATTGTCCGGGTGTTATTCTCTCTCTCTCTCTCTCTCTGATGGGATTGTCCGAGTGTTATTCTCTGTCTCTCTCTCTCTGATGGGATTGT
This sequence comes from Isurus oxyrinchus, assembly GCA_026770705.1. Lineage (NCBI taxonomy): Eukaryota > Metazoa > Chordata > Chondrichthyes > Lamniformes > Lamnidae > Isurus > Isurus oxyrinchus. The sequence continues at coordinate 56,602 of JANJGN010000913.1, read as the reverse complement.
CTGGGTGTTATTCTCTCTCTCTCTCTCTATCTGATGGGATTGTCCGGGTGTTATTCTCTCTCTCTCTCTCTCTGATGGGATTGTCCGGGTGTTATTCTCTCTCTCCCTCTCTGATGGGATTGTCCGGGTGTTATTCTCTCTCTCTCTCTCTCTGATGGGATTGTCTGGGTGTTATTCTCTCTCTCTCTCTGATGGGATTGTCTGAGTGTTATTCTCTCTCTCTCTCTCTCTGATGGGATTGTCCGGGTGTTATTCTCTCTCTCTCTCTCTCTGATGGGATTGTCTGGGTGTTATTATCTCTCTCTCTCTCTGATGGGATTGTCCGGGTGTTATTCTCTCTCTCTCTGATGGGATTGTCTGGGTGTTATTATCTCTCTCTCGCTCTGATGGGATTGTCCGGGTGTTATTCTCTCTCTCTCTGATGGGATTGTCCGGGTGTTATTCTCTCTCTCTCTCTCTCTGATGTGATTGTCCGGGTGTTATTCTCTCTCTCTCTCTGATGGGATTGTCTGGGTGTTATTCTCTCTCTCTATCTCTCTGATGGGATTGTCCGGGTGTTATTCTCTCCCTCTCTCTCTCTCTGATGGGATTGTCCGGGTGTTATTCTCTCTCTCTCTCTCTCTCTGATGGGATTGTCCGGGTGTTATTCTCTCTCTCTCTCTCTGATGGGATTGTCTGGGTGTTATTCTCTCTCTCTCTCTCTGATGGGATTGTCCGGGTGTTATTCTCTCTCTCTCTCTGATGGGATTGTCCGGGTGTTATTCTCTCTCTCTCTCTCTCTGATGGGATTGTCTGGGTGTTATTCTCTCTCTCTCTCTCTGATGGGATTGTCCGGGTCTTATTCTCTCTCTCTCTCTCTCTGATGGGATTGTCTGGGTGTTATTCTCTCTCTCTCTCTCTCTGATGGGATTGTCCGGGTGTTATTCTCTCTCTCTCTCTCTCTGATGGGATTGTCCGGGTGTTATTCTCTCTCTCTCTGATGGGATTGTCTGGGTGTTATTCTCTCTCTCTCTCTCTGATGGGATTGTCCGGGTGTTATTCTCTCTCTCTCTCTGATGGGATTGTCTGGGTGTTATTCTCTCTCTCTCTCTCTCTGATGGGATTGTCTGGGTGTTATTCTCTCTCTCTCTCTCTCTGATGGGATTGTCCGGGTGTTATTCTCTCTCTCTCTCTCTGATGGGATTGTCCGGGTCTTATTCTCTCTCTCTCTCTCTCTGATGGGACTGTCCGGGTGTTATTCTCTCTCTCTCTGATGGGATTGTCTGGGTGTTATTCTCTCTCTCTCTGATGGGATTGTCCGGGTGTTATTCTCTCTCTCTCTCTGATGGGATTGTCCGGGTGTTATTCTCTCTCTCTCTCTCTGATGGGATTGTCCGGGTGTTATTCTCTCTCTCTCTCTCTCTGATGGGATTGCCCGGGTGTTATTCTCTCTCTCTCTCTGATGGGATTGTCCGGGTGTTATTCTCTCTCTCTCTCTCTGATGGGATTGTCTGGGTGTTATTCTCTCTCTCTCTGATGGGATTGTCTGGGTGTTATTCTCTCTCTCTCTCTCTGATGGGATTGTCCGGGTGTTATTCTCTCTCTCTCTCTCTGATGGGATTGTCTGGGTGTTATTCTCTCTCTCTCTCTCTCTGATGGGATTGTCTGGGTGTTATTCTCTCTCTCTCTGATGGGATTGTCTGGGTGTTATTCTCTCTCTCTCTCTCTGATGGGATTGTCTGGGTGTTATTCTCTCTCTCTCTGATGGGATTGTCTGGGTGTTATTCTCTCTCTCTCTGATGGGATTGTCCGGGTGTTATTCTCTCTCTCTCTGATGGGATTGTCTGGGTGTTATTCTCTCTCTCTCTCTCTCTCTGATGGGATTGTCCGGGTGTTATTCTCTCTCTCTCTCTCTGATGGGATTGTCCGGGTGTTATTCTCTCTCTCTCTCTCTCTGATGGGATTGTCCAGGTGTTATTCTCTCTCTCTCTCTCTCATGGGATTGTCCAGGTGTTATTCTCTCTCTCTCTCTCTCTGATGGGATTGTCCGGGTGTTATTCTCTCTCTCTCTCTCTGATGGGATTGTCTGGGTGTTATTCTCTCTCTCTCTCTGATGGGATTGTCCGGGTGTTATTCTCTCTCTCTCTGATGGGATTGTCTGGGTGTTATTCTCTCTCTCTCTCTCTCTGATGGGATTGTCCGGGTGTTATTCTCTCTCTCTCTCTCTCTCTGATGGGATTGTCTGGGTGTTATTCTCTCTCTCTCTCTCTGATGGGATTGTCTGGGTGTTATTCTCTCTCTCTCTCTCTGATGGGATTGTCCGGGTGTTATTCTCTCTCTCTCTCTCTGATGGGATTGTCTGGGTGTTATTCTCTCTCTCTCTGATGGGATTGTCTGGGTGTTATTCTCTCTCTCTCTCTCTGATGGGATTGTCTGGGTGTTATTCTCTCTCTCTCTCTCTGATGGGATTGTCCGGGTGTTATTCTCTCTCTCTCTGATGGGATTGTCCGGGTGTTATTCTCTCTCTCTCTGATGGGATTGTCCGGGTGTTATTCTCTCTCTCTCTGATGGGATTGTCCGGGTGTTATTCTCTCTCTCTCTCTCTGATGGGATTGTCCGGGTGTTATTCTCTCTCTCTCTCTGATGGGATTGTCCGGGTGTTATTCTCTCTCTCTCTCTCTGATGGGATTGTCTGGGTGTTATTCTCTCTCTCTCTCTCTCTCTGATGGGATTGTCCGGGTGTTATTCTCTCTCTCTCTCTCTCTGATGGGATAGTCCGGGTGTTATTCTCTCTCTCTCTCTCTGATGGGATTGTCTGGGTGTTATTCTCTCTCTCTCTCTCTGATGGGATTGTCTGGGTGTTATTCTCTCTCTCTCTCTCTGATGGGATTGTCCGGGTGTTATTCTCTCTCTCTCTCTCTCTGATGGGATTGTCTGGGTGTTATTCTCTCTCTCTCTCTGATGGGATTGTCTGGGTGTTATTCTCTCTCTCTCTCTCTCTGATGGGATTGTCTGGGTGTTATTCTCTCTCTCTCTGATGGGATTGTCCGGGTGTTATTCTCTCTCTCTCTGATGGGATTGTCCGGGTGTTATTCTCTCTCTCTCTCTCTCTCTGATGGGATTGTCTGGGTGTTATTCTCTCTCTCTCTGATGGGATTGTCTGGGTGTTATTCTCTCTCTCTCTCTGATGGGATTGTCCGGGTGTTATTCTCTCTCTCTCTGATGGGATTGTCCGGGTGTTATTCTCTCTCTCTCTCTCTCTCTGATGGGATTGTCCGGGTGTTATTCTCTCTCTCTCTCTCTCTCTCTGATGGGATTGTCTGGGTTTTATTCTCTCTCTCTCTCATGGGATTGTCCAGGTGTTATTCTCTCTCTCTCTCTCTCTGATGGGATTGTCTGGGTGTTATTCTCTCTCTCTCTCTCTGATGGGATTGTCCGGGTGTTATTCTCTCTCTCTCTCTGATGGGATTGTCCGGGTGTTATTCTCTCTCTCTCTGATGGGATTGTCTGGGTGTTATTCTCTCTCTCTCTCTCTCTGATGGGATTGTCTGGGTGTTATTCTCTCTCTCTCTCTCTGATGGGATTGTCTGGGTGTTATTCTCTCTCTCTCTGATGGGATTGTCCGGGTGTTATTCTCTCTCTCTCTCTCTCTGATGGGATTGTCTGGGTGTTATTCTCTCTCTCTCTCTCTCTCTCTGATGGGATTGTCCGGGTGTTATTCTCTCTCTCTCTCTCTGATGGGATTGTCTGGGTGTTATTCTCTCTCTCTCTCTCTGATGGGATTGTCTGGGTGTTATTCTCTCTCTCTCTCTCTCTGATGGGATTGTCCGGGTGTTATTCTCTCTCTCTCTGATGGGATTGTCCGGGTGTTATTCTCTCTCTCTCTCTCTCTCTGATGGGATTGTCCAGGTGTTATTCTCTCTCTCTCTCTCTCATGGGATTGTCCAGGTGTTATTCTCTCTCTCTCTCTCTCTGATGGGATTGTCCGGGTGTTATTCTCTCTCTCTCTCTCTGATGGGATTGTCTGGGTGTTATTCTCTCTCTCTCTCTGATGGGATTGTCCGGGTGTTATTCTCTCTCTCTCTGATGGGATTGTCTGGGTGTTATTCTCTCTCTCTCTCTCTCTGATGGGATTGTCCGGGTGTTATTCTCTCTCTCTCTCTCTCTGATGGGATTGTCTGGGTGTTATTCTCTCTCTCTCTCTCTGATGGGATTGTCTGGGTGTTATTCTCTCTCTCTCTCTCTGATGGGATTGTCCGGGTGTTATTCTCTCTCTCTCTCTCTGATGGGATTGTCTGGGTGTTATTCTCTCTCTCTCTGATGGGATTGTCTGGGTGTTATTCTCTCTCTCTCTCTCTGATGGGATTGTCTGGGTGTTATTCTCTCTCTCTCTCTCTGATGGGATTGTCTGGGTGTTATTCTCTCTCTCTCTCTCTCTGATGGGATTGTCTGGGTGTTATTCTCTCTCTCTCTCTCTGATGGGATTGTCTAGGTGTTATTCTCTCTCTCTCTCTCTGATGGGATTGTCTGGGTGTTATTCTCTCTCTCTCTCTCTCTCTGATGGGATTGTCTGGGTGTTATTCTCTCTCTCTCTGATGGGATTGTGCGGGTGTTATTCTCTCTCTCTCTCTCTCTCTGATGGGATTGTCTGGGTGTTATTCTCTCTCTCTCTCTGATGGGATTGTCCGGGTGTTATTCTCTCTCTCTCTGATGGGATTATCTGGGTGTTATTCTCTCTCTCTCTCTCTCTCTGATGGGATTGTCCAGGTGTTATTCTCTCTCTCTCTTTCTCTGATGGGATTGTCCGGGTGTTATTCTCTCTCTCTCTGATGGGATTGTCTGGGTGTTATTCTCTCTCTCTCTCTGATGGGATTGTCTGGGTGTTATTCTCTCTCTCTCTCTGATGGGATTGTCTGGGTGTTATTCTCTCTCTCTCTCTCTCTGATGGGATTGTCCGGGTGTTATTCTCTCTCTCTCTGATGGGATTGTCTGGGTGTTATTCTCTCTCTCTCTCTCTCTGATGGGATTGTCCGGGTGTTATTCTCTCTCTCTCTCTCTCTGATGGGATTGTCTGGGTGTTATTCTCTCTCTCTCTCTCTGATGGGATTGTCCGGGTGTTATTCTCTCTCTCTCTGATGGGATTGTCTGGGTGTTATTCTCTCTCTCTCTCTGATGGGATTGTCCGAGTGTTATTCTCTGTCTCTCTCTCTCTGATGGGATTGTCTGGGTGTTATTCTCTCTCTCTCTCTCTCTGATGGGATTGTCTGGGTGTTATTCTCTCTCTCTCTCTCTCTGATGGGATTGTCCGGGTGTTATTCTCTCTCTCTCTCTCTCTCTGATGGGATTGTCCGAGTGTTATTCTCTGTCTCTCTCTCTCTGATGGGATTGTCTGGGAGTTATTCTCTCTCTCTCTCTCTCTCTGATGGGATTGTCCGGGTGTTATTCTCTCTCTCACTCTCTCTGATGGGATTGTCCGGGTGTTATTCTCTCTCTCCCTCTCTGATGGGATTGTCCGGGTGTTATTCTCTCTCTCTCTGATGGGATTGTCCGGGTGTTATTCTCTCTCTCTCTGATGGGATTATCTGGGTGTTATTCTCTCTCTCTCTCTCCCTCTCTCTCCGATGGGATTGTCCGGGTGTTATTCTCTCTCTCTCTCTCTGATGGGATTGTCTGGGTGTTATTCTCTCTCTCTCTCTCTGATGGGATTGTCCGGGTGTTATTCTCTCTCTCTCTCTCTCTGATGGGATTGTCTGGGTGTTATTCTCTCTCTCTCTCTGATGGGATTGTCTGAGTGTTATTCTCTCTCTCTCTCTCTCTGATGGGATTGTCCGGGTGTTATTCTCTCTCTCTCTCTCTCTGATGGGATTGTCTGGGTGTTATTATCTCTCTCTCTCTCTGATGGGATTGTCCGGGTGTTATTCTCTCTCTCTCTGATGGGATTGTCTGGGTGTTATTATCTCTCTCTCGCTCTGATGGGATTGTCCGGGTGTTATTCTCTCTCTCTCTGATGGGATTGTCCGGGTGTTATTCTCTCTCTCTCTCTCTCTGATGTGATTGTCCGGGTGTTATTCTCTCTCTCTCTCTGATGGGATTGTCTGGGTGTTATTCTCTCTCTCTATCTCTCTGATGGGATTGTCCGGGTGTTATTCTCTCCCTCTCTCTCTCTCTGATGGGATTGTCCGGGTGTTATTCTCTCTCTCTCTCTCTCTCTGATGGGATTGTCCGGGTGTTATTCTCTCTCTCTCTCTCTGATGGGATTGTCTGGGTGTTATTCTCTCTCTCTCTCTCTGATGGGATTGTCCGGGTGTTATTCTCTCTCTCTCTCTGATGGGATTGTCCGGGTGTTATTCTCTCTCTCTCTCTCTCTGATGGGATTGTCTGGGTGTTATTCTCTCTCTCTCTCTCTGATGGGATTGTCCGGGTCTTATTCTCTCTCTCTCTCTCTCTGATTGGATTGTCTGGGTGTTATTCTCTCTCTCTCTCTCTCTGATGGGATTGTCCGGGTGTTATTCTCTCTCTCTCTCTCTCTGATGGGATTGTCCGGGTGTTATTCTCTCTCTCTCTGATGGGATTGTCTGGGTGTTATTCTCTCTCTCTCTCTCTGATGGGATTGTCCGGGTGTTATTCTCTCTCTCTCTCTGATGGTATTGTCTGGGTGTTATTCTCTCTCTCTCTCTCTCTGATGGGATTGTCTGGGTGTTATTCTCTCTCTCTCTCTCTCTGATGGGATTGTCCGGGTGTTATTCTCTCTCTCTCTCTCTGATGGGATTGTCCGGGTCTTATTCTCTCTCTCTCTCTCTCTGATGGGACTGTCCGGGTGTTATTCTCTCTCTCTCTGATGGGATTGTCTGGGTGTTATTCTCTCTCTCTCTGATGGGATTGTCCGGGTGTTATTCTCTCTCTCTCTCTGATGGGATTGTCCGGGTGTTATTCTCTCTCTCTCTCTCTGATGGGATTGTCCGGGTGTTATTCTCTCTCTCTCTCTCTCTGATGGGATTGCCCGGGTGTTATTCTCTCTCTCTCTCTGATGGGATTGTCCGGGTGTTATTCTCTCTCTCTCTCTCTGATGGGATTGTCTGGGTGTTATTCTCTCTCTCTCTGATGGGATTGTCTGGGTGTTATTCTCTCTCTCTCTCTCTGATGGGATTGTCCGGGTGTTATTCTCTCTCTCTCTCTCTGATGGGATTGTCTGGGTGTTATTCTCTCTCTCTCTCTCTGATGGGATTGTCTGGGTGTTATTCTCTCTCTCTCTGATGGGATTGTCTGGGTGTTATTCTCTCTCTCTCTCTCTGATGGGATTGTCTGGGTGTTATTCTCTCTCTCTCTGATGGGATTGTCTGGGTGTTATTCTCTCTCTCTCTGATGGGATTGTCCGGGTGTTATTCTCTCTCTCTCTGATGGGATTGTCTGGGTGTTATTCTCTCTCTCTCTCTCTCTCTGATGGGATTGTCCGGGTGTTATTCTCTCTCTCTCTCTCTGATGGGATTGTCCGGGTGTTATTCTCTCTCTCTCTCTCTCTGATGGGATTGTCTGGGTGTTATTCTCTCTCTCTCTCTCTCTGATGGGATTGTCCGGGTGTTATTCTCTCTCTCTCTCTCTCTGATGGGATTGTCTGGGTGTTATTCTCTCTCTCTCTCTCTCTGATGGGATTGTCCGGGTGTTATTCTCTCTCTCTCTCTCTCTCATGGGATTGTCCGGGTGTTATTCTCTCTCTCTCTGATGGGATTGTCTGGGTGTTATTCTCTCTCTCTCTCTCTGATGGGATTGTCCGGGTGTTATTCTCTCTCTCTCTGATGGGATTGTCCGGGTGTTATTCTCTCTCTCTCTGATGGGATTGTCCGGGTGTTATTCTCTCTCTCTCTGATGGGATTGTCCGGGTGTTATTCTCTCTCTCTCTCTCTGATGGGATTGTCCGGGTGTTATTCTCTCTCTCTCTCTGATGGGATTGTCCGGGTGTTATTCTCTCTCTCTCTCTCTCTGATGGGATTTTCCGGGTGTTATTCTCTCTCTCTCTCTCTGATGGGATTGTCTGGGTGTTATTCTCTCTCTCTCTCTCTCTGATGGGATTGTCTGGGTGTTATTCTCTCTCTCTCTCTCTGATGGGATTGTCTGGGTGTTATTCTCTCTCTCTCTCTCTCTCTGATGGGATTGTCCGGGTGTTATTCTCTCTCTCTCTCTCTCTGATGGGATAGTCCGGGTGTTATTCTCTCTCTCTCTCTCTGATGGGATTGTCTGGGTGTTATTCTCTCTCTCTCTCTCTCTGATGGGATTGTCTGGGTGTTATTCTCTCTCTCTCTGATGGGATTGTCCGGGTGTTATTCTCTCTCTCTCTGATGGGATTGTCCGGGTGTTATTCTCTCTCTCTCTCTCTCTCTGATGGGATTGTCTGGGTGTTATTCTCTCTCTCTCTCTCTGATGGGATTGTCTGGGTGTTATTCTCTCTCTCTCTCTCTGATGGGATTGTCTGGGTGTTATTCTCTCTCTCTCTCTCTCTGATGGGATTGTCTGGGTGTTATTCTCTCTCTCTCTCTCTGATGGGATTGTCTAGGTGTTATTCTCTCTCTCTCTCTCTGATGGGATTGTCTGGGTGTTATTCTCTCTCTCTCTCTCTCTCTGATGGGATTGTCTGGGTGTTATTCTCTCTCTCTCTGATGGGATTGTCCGGGTGTTATTCTCTCTCTCTCTCTCTCTCTGATGGGATTGTCTGGGTGTTATTCTCTCTCTCTCTCTCTCTGATGGGATTGTCCGGGTGTTATTCTCTCTCTCTCTGATGGGATTATCTGGGTGTTATTCTCTCTCTCTCTCTCTCTCTGATGGGATTGTCCAGGTGTTATTCTCTCTCTCTCTTTCTCTGATGGGATTGTCCGGGTGTTATTCTCTCTCTCTCTGATGGGATTGTCTGGGTGTTATTCTCTCTCTCTCTCTGATGGGATTGTCTGGGTGTTATTCTCTCTCTCTCTCTGATGGGATTGTCTGGGTGTTATTCTCTCTCTCTCTCTCTCTGATGGGATTGTCCGGGTGTTATTCTCTCTCTCTCTGATGGGATTGTCTGGGTGTTATTCTCTCTCTCTCTCTCTCTGATGGGATTGTCCGGGTGTTATTCTCTCTCTCTCTCTCTCTGATGGGATTGTCTGGGTGTTATTCTCTCTCTCTCTCTCTGATGGGATTGTCCGGGTGTTATTCTCTCTCTCTCTGATGGGATTGTCTGGGTGTTATTCTCTCTCTCTCTCTGATGGGATTGTCCGAGTGTTATTCTCTGTCTCTCTCTCTCTGATGGGATTGTCTGGGTGTTATTCTCTCTCTCTCTCTCTCTGATGGGATTGTCTGGGTGTTATTCTCTCTCTCTCTCTCTCTGATGGGATTGTCCGGGTGTTATTCTCTCTCTCTCTCTCTCTCTGATGGGATTGTCCGAGTGTTATTCTCTGTCTCTCTCTCTCTGATGGGATTGTCTGGGTGTTATTCTCTCTCTCTCTCTCTATCTGATGGGATTGTCCGGGTGTTATTCTCTCTCTCTCTCTCTCTGATGGGATTGTCCGGGTGTTATTCTCTCTCTCCCTCTCTGATGGGATTGTCCGGGTGTTATTCTCTCTCTCTCTCTCTCTGATGGGATTGTCTGGGTGTTATTCTCTCTCTCTCTCTGATGGGATTGTCTGAGTGTTATTCTCTCTCTCTCTCTCTCTGATGGGATTGTCCGGGTGTTATTCTCTCTCTCTCTCTCTCTGATGGGATTGTCTGGGTGTTATTATCTCTCTCTCTCTCTGATGGGATTGTCCGGGTGTTATTCTCTCTCTCTCTGATGGGATTGTCTGGGTGTTATTATCTCTCTCTCGCTCTGATGGGATTGTCCGGGTGTTATTCTCTCTCTCTCTGATGGGATTGTCCGGGTGTTATTCTCTCTCTCTCTCTCTCTGATGTGATTGTCCGGGTGTTATTCTCTCTCTCTCTCTGATGGGATTGTCTGGGTGTTATTCTCTCTCTCTATCTCTCTGATGGGATTGTCCGGGTGTTATTCTCTCCCTCTCTCTCTCTCTGATGGGATTGTCCGGGTGTTATTCTCTCTCTCTCTCTCTCTCTGATGGGATTGTCCGGGTGTTATTCTCTCTCTCTCTCTCTGATGGGATTGTCTGGGTGTTATTCTCTCTCTCTCTCTCTGATGGGATTGTCCGGGTGTTATTCTCTCTCTCTCTCTGATGGGATTGTCCGGGTGTTATTCTCTCTCTCTCTCTCTCTGATGGGATTGTCTGGGTGTTATTCTCTCTCTCTCTCTCTGATGGGATTGTCCGGGTCTTATTCTCTCTCTCTCTCTCTCTGATGGGATTGTCTGGGTGTTATTCTCTCTCTCTCTCTCTCTGATGGGATTGTCCGGGTGTTATTCTCTCTCTCTCTCTCTCTGATGGGATTGTCCGGGTGTTATTCTCTCTCTCTCTGATGGGATTGTCTGGGTGTTATTCTCTCTCTCTCTCTCTGATGGGATTGTCCGGGTGTTATTCTCTCTCTCTCTCTGATGGGATTGTCTGGGTGTTATTCTCTCTCTCTCTCTCTCTGATGGGATTGTCTGGGTGTTATTCTCTCTCTCTCTCTCTCTGATGGGATTGTCCGGGTGTTATTCTCTCTCTCTCTCTCTGATGGGATTGTCCGGGTCTTATTCTCTCTCTCTCTCTCTCTGATGGGACTGTCCGGGTGTTATTCTCTCTCTCTCTGATGGGATTGTCTGGGTGTTATTCTCTCTCTCTCTGATGGGATTGTCCGGGTGTTATTCTCTCTCTCTCTCTGATGGGATTGTCCGGGTGTTATTCTCTCTCTCTCTCTCTGATGGGATTGTCCGGGTGTTATTCTCTCTCTCTCTCTCTCTGATGGGATTGCCCGGGTGTTATTCTCTCTCTCTCTCTGATGGGATTGTCCGGGTGTTATTCTCTCTCTCTCTCTCTGATGGGATTGTCTGGGTGTTATTCTCTCTCTCTCTGATGGGATTGTCTGGGTGTTATTCTCTCTCTCTCTCTCTGATGGGATTGTCCGGGTGTTATTCTCTCTCTCTCTCTCTGATGGGATTGTCTGGGTGTTATTCTCTCTCTCTCTCTCTCTGATGGGATTGTCTGGGTGTTATTCTCTCTCTCTCTGATGGGATTGTCTGGGTGTTATTCTCTCTCTCTCTCTCTGATGGGATTGTCTGGGTGTTATTCTCTCTCTCTCTGATGGGATTGTCTGGGTGTTATTCTCTCTCTCTCTGATGGGATTGTCCGGGTGTTATTCTCTCTCTCTCTGATGGGATTGTCTGGGTGTTATTCTCTCTCTCTCTCTCTCTCTGATGGGATTGTCCGGGTGTTATTCTCTCTCTCTCTCTCTGATGGGATTGTCCGGGTGTTATTCTCTCTCTCTCTCTCTCTGATGGGATTGTCCAGGTGTTATTCTCTCTCTCTCTCTCTCATGGGATTGTCCAGGTGTTATTCTCTCTCTCTCTCTCTCTGATGGGATTGTCCGGGTGTTATTCTCTCTCTCTCTCTCTGATGGGATTGTCTGGGTGTTATTCTCTCTCTCTCTCTGATGGGATTGTCCGGGTGTTATTCTCTCTCTCTCTGATGGGATTGTCTGGGTGTTATTCTCTCTCTCTCTCTCTCTGATGGGATTGTCCGGGTGTTATTCTCTCTCTCTCTCTCTCTCTGATGGGATTGTCTGGGTGTTATTCTCTCTCTCTCTCTCTGATGGGATTGTCTGGGTGTTATTCTCTCTCTCTCTCTCTGATGGGATTGTCCGGGTGTTATTCTCTCTCTCTCTCTCTGATGGGATTGTCTGGGTGTTATTCTCTCTCTCTCTGATGGGATTGTCTGGGTGTTATTCTCTCTCTCTCTCTCTGATGGGATTGTCTGGGTGTTATTCTCTCTCTCTCTCTCTGATGGGATTGTCTGGGTGTTATTCTCTCTCTCTCTCTCTCTGATGGGATTGTCTGGGTGTTATTCTCTCTCTCTCTCTCTGATGGGATTGTCCAGGTGTTATTCTCTCTCTCTCTCTCTGATGGGATTGTCTGGGTGTTATTCTCTCTCTCTCTCTCTCTCTGATGGGATTGTCTGGGTGTTATTCTCTCTCTCTCTGATGGGATTGTCCGGGTGTTATTCTCTCTCTCTCTCTCTCTCTGATGGGATTGTCTGGGTGTTATTCTCTCTCTCTCTCTCTCTGATGGGATTGTCCGGGTGTTATTCTCTCTCTCTCTGATGGGATTATCTGGGTGTTATTCTCTCTCTCTCTCTCCCTCTCTCTCTGATGGGATTGTCTGGGTGTGATTCTCTCTCTCTCTTTCTCTGATGGGATTGTCCGGGTGTTATTCTCTCTCTCTCTCTCTCTGATGGGATTGTCTGGGTGTTATTCTCTCTCTCTCTCTGATGGGATTGTCTGGGTGTTATTCTCGCTCTCTCTCTGATGGGATTGTCTGGGTGTTATTCTCTCTCTCTCTCTCTCTGATGGGATTGTCCGGGTGTTATTCTCTCTCTCTCTGATGGGATTGTCTGGGTGTTATTCTCTCTCTCTCTCTCTCTGATGGGATTGTCCGGGTGTTATTCTCTCTCTCTCTCTCTCTGATGGGATTGTCTGGGTGTTATTCTCTCTCTCTCTCTCTGATGGGATTGTCCGGGTGTTATTCTCTCTCTCTCTGATGGGATTGTCTGGGTGTTATTCTCTCTCTCTCTCTGATGGGATTGTCCGAGTGTTATTCTCTGTCTCTCTCTCTCTGATGGGATTGTCTGGGTGTTATTCTCTCTCTCTCTCTCTCTGATGGGATTGTCTGGGTGTTATTCTCTCTCTCTCTCTCTCTGATGGGATTGTCCGGGTGTTATTCTCTCTCTCTCTCTCTCTCTGATGGGATTGTCCGAGTGTTATTCTCTGTCTCTCTCTCTCTGATGGGATTGTCTGGGAGTTATTCTCTCTCTCTCTCTCTCTCTGATGGGATTGTCCGGGTGTTATTCTCTCTCTCTCTCTCTCTGATGGGATTGTCCGGGTGTTATTCTCTCTCTCCCTCTCTGATGGGATTGTCCGGGTGTTATTCTCTCTCTCTCTGATGGGATTGTCCGGGTGTTATTCTCTCTCTCTCTGATGGGATTATCTGGGTGTTATTCTCTCTCTCTCTCTCCCTCTCTCTCCGATGGGATTGTCCGGGTGTTATTCTCTCTCTCTCTCTCTCTGATGGGATTGTCCGGGTGTTATTCTCTCTCTCTCTCTCTCTGATGGGATTGTCTGGGTGTTATTATCTCTCTCTCTCTCTGATGGGATTGTCCGGGTGTTATTCTCTCTCTCTCTGATGGGATTGTCTGGGTGTTATTATCTCTCTCTCTCTCTGATGGGATTGTCCGGGTGTTATTCTCTCTCTCTCTGATGGGATTGTCCGGGTGTTATTCTCTCTCTCTCTCTCTCTGATGTGATTGTCCGGGTGTTATTCTCTCTCTCTCTCTGATGGGATTGTCTGGGTGTTATTCTCTCTCTCTATCTCTCTGATGGGATTGTCCGGGTGTTATTCTCTCCCTCTCTCTCTCTCTGATGGGATTGTCCGGGTGTTATTCTCTCTCTCTCTCTCTCTCTGATGGGATTGTCCGGGTGTTATTCTCTCTCTCTCTCTCTCTCTCTGATGGGATTGTCCGGGTGTTATTCTCTCTCTCTCTCTCTGATGGGATTGTCTGGGTGTTATTCTCTCTCTCTCTCTCTGATGGGATTGTCCGGGTGTTATTCTCTCTCTCTCTCTGATGGGATTGTCCGGGTGTTATTCTCTCTCTCTCTCTCTCTGATGGGATTGTCTGGGTGTTATTCTCTCTCTCTCTCTCTCTCTCTCATGTGATTGTCCGGGTGTTATTCTCTCTCTCTCTCTGATGGGATTGTCCGGGTGTTATTCTCTCTCTCTCTGATGGGATTGTCCGGGTGTTATTCTCTCTCTCTCTGATGGGATTGTCTGGGTGTTATTCTCTCTCTCTCTTTCTCTCTGATGGGATTGTCCGGGTGTTATTCTCTCTCTCTCTCTCTGATGGGATTGTCCGGGTCTTATTCTCTCTCTCTCTCTCTCTGATGGGATTGTCTGGGTGTTATTCTCTCTCTCTCTCTCTCTGATGGGATTGTCCGGGTGTTATTCTCTCTCTCTCTCTCTCTGATGGGATTGTCTGGGTGTTATTCTCTCTCTCTCTCACTCTGATGGGATTGTCCGGGTGTTATTCTCTCTCTCTCTCTCTCTCATGGGACTGTCCGGGTGTTATTCTCTCTCTCTCTCTCTGATGGGATTGTCCGGGTGTTATTCTCTCTCTCTCTGATGGGATTGTCTGGGTGTTATTCTCTCTCTCTCTGATGGGATTGTCCGGGTGTTATTCTCTCTCTCTCTCTGATGGGATTGTCCGGGTGTTATTCTCTCTCTCTCTCTCTGATGGGATTGTCCGGGTGTTATTCTCTCTCTCTCTCTCTCTGATGGGATTGTCCGGGTGTTATTCTCTCTCTCTCTCTCTGATGGGATTGTCTGGGTGTTATTCTCTCTCTCTCTCTCTGATGGGATTGTCCGGGTGTTATTCTCTCTCTCTCTCTCTGATGGGATTGTCTGGGTGTTATTCTCTCTCTCACTGATGGGATTGTCTGGGTGTTATTCTCTCTCTCTCTCTCTCTGATGGGATTGTCTGGGTGTTATTCTCTCTCTCTCTCTCTCTCTGATGGGATTGTCTGGGTGTTATTCTCTCTCTCTCTCTCTGATGGGATTGTCCGGGTGTTATTGTCTCTCTCTCTCTCTCTGATGGGATTGTCCGGGTGTTATTCTCTCTCTCTCTCTCTGATGGGATTGTCTGGGTGTTATTCTCTCTCTCTCTCTCTGATGGGATTGTCTGGGTGTTATTCTCTCTCTCTCTCTCTCTGATGGGATTGTCCGGGTGTTATTCTCTCTCTCTCTCATGGGATTGTCCAGGTGTTATTCTCTCTCTCTCTCTCTCTGATGGGATTGTCTGGGTGTTATTCTCTCTCTCTCTCTGATGGGATTGTCCGGGTGTTATTCTCTCTCTCTCTGATGGGATTGTCTGGGTGTTATTCTCTCTCTCTCTCTCTCTGATGGGATTGTCCAGGTGTTATTCTCTCTCTCTCTCTCTGATGGGATTGTCCGGGTGTTATTCTCTCTCTCTCTCTCTCTGATGGGATTGTCTGGGTGTTATTCTCTCTCTCGCTCTCTGATGGGATTGTCCGGGTGTTATTCTGTCTCTCTCTCTCTCTGATGGGATTGTCCGGGTGTTATTCTCTCTCTCTCTCTGATGGGATTGTCCGGGTGTTATTCTCTCTCTCTCTCTCTGATGGGATTGTCTGGGTGTTATTCTCTCTATCTCTGATGGGATTGTCTGGGTGTTATTCTCTCTCTCTCTCTCTGATGGGATTGTCTGGGTGTTATTCTCTCTCTCTCTCTCTGATGGGATTGTCTGGGTGTTATTCTCTCTCTCTCTCTCTCTGATGGGATTGTCTGGGTGTTATTCTCTCTCTCTCTCTCTGATGGGATTGTCCAGGTGTTATTCTCTCTCTCTCTCTCTGATGGGATTGCCTGGGTGTTATTCTCTCTCTCTCTCTCTGATGGGATTGTCTGGGTGTTATTCTCTCTCTCTCTCTCTGATGGGATTGTCCAGGTGTTATTCTCTCTCTCTCTCTCTGATGGGATTGTCTGGGTGTTATTCTCTCTCTCTCTCTCTCTGATGGGATTGTCTGGGTGTTATTCTCTCTCTCTCTGATGGGATTATCTGGGTGTTATTCTCTCTCTCTCTCTCTCTCTGATGTGATTGTCTGGGTGTTATTCTCTCTCTCTCTGATGGGATTGTCCGGGTGTTATTCTCTCTCTCTCTGATGGGATTGTCTGGGTGTTATTCTCTCTCCCTCTGATGGGATTGTCTGGGTGTTATTCTCCCTCTCTCTCTCTCTGATGGGATTGTCCGGGTGTTATTCTCTCTCTCTCTCTGATGGGATTGTCTGGGTGTTATTCTCTCTCTCTCTCTCTGATGGGATTGTCCAGGTGTTATTCTCTCTCTCTCTCTCTCTGATGGGATTGTCTGGGTGTTATTCTCTCTCTCTCTGATGGGATTGTCCGGGTCTTATTCTCTCTCTCTCTCTCTGATGGGATTGTCCGGGTGTTATTCTCTCTCTCTCTCTCTCTGATGGGATTGTCTGGGTGTTATTCTCTCTCTCTCTGATGGGATTGTCCGGGTGTTAGTCTCTCTCTCTCTCTGATGGGATTGTCTGGGTGTTATTCTCTCTCTCTCTCTCTGATGGGATTGTCTGGGTGTTATTCTCTCTCTCTCTGATGGGATTGTCTGGGTGTTATTCTCTCTCTCTCTCTCTCTCTGATGTGATTGTCTGGGTGTTATTCTCTCTCTCTCTGATGGGATTGTCCGGGTGTTATTCTCTCTCTCTCTGATGGGATTGTCTGGGTGTTATTCTCTCTCTCTCTCTCTCTGATGGGATTGTCCGGGTGTTATTCTCTCTCTCTCTGATGGGATTGTCTGGGTGTTATTCTCTCTCTCTCTCTCTCTGATGGGATTGTCTGGGTGTTATTCTCTCTCTCTCTCTCTGATGGGATTGTCTGGGTGTTATTCTCTCTCTCTCTGATGGGATTGTCCGGGTGTTATTCTCTCTCTCTCTCTCTGATGGGATTGTCTGGGTGTTATTCTCTCTCTCTCTCTCTGATGGGATTGTCCGGGTGTTATTCTCTCTCTCTCTGATGGGATTGTCCGGGTGTTATTCTCTCTCTCTCTGATGGGATTGTCCGGGGGTTATTCTCTCTCTCTCTCTCTCTGATGGGATTGTCTGGGTGTTATTCTCTCTCTCTCTCTCTCTGATGGGATTGTCCGGGTGTTATTCTCTCTCTCTCTCTCTGATGGGATTGTCCGGGTGTTATTCTCTCTCTCTCTCTCTGATGGGATTGTCCGGGTGTTATTCTCTCTCTCTCTCTGATGGGATTGTCCGAGTGTTATTCTCTGTCTCTCTCTCTCTGATGGGATTGTCTGGGTGTTATTCTCTCTCTCTCTCTCTCTGATGGGATTGTCTGGGTGTTATTCTCTCTCTCTCTCTCTCTGATGGGATTGTCCGAGTGTTATTCTCTCTCTCTCTCTCTCTCTGATGGGATTGTCTGGGAGTTATTCTCTCTCTCTCTCTCTCTCTGATGGGATTGTCCGGGTGTTATTCTCTCTCTCCCTCTCTGATGGGATTGTCCGGGTGTTATTCTCTCTCTCTCTGATGGGATTGTCTGGGTGTTATTCTCTCTCTCTCTCTCCCTCTCTCTCTGATGGGATTGTCCGGGTGTTATTCTCTCTCTCTCTCTCTGATGGGATTGTCCGGGTGTTATTCTCTCTCTCTCTCTCTCTCATGGGATTGTCCGGGTGTTATTCTCTCTCTCTCTGATGGGATTGTCCGGGTGTTATTCTCTCTCTCTCTGATGGGATTATCTGGGTGTTATTCTCTCTCTCTCTCTCTCTCTCTGATGGGATTGTCTGGGTGTTATTCTCTCTCTCTCTCTCTGATGGGATTGTCTGGGTGTTATTCTCTCTCTCTCTCTGATGGGATTGTCCAGGTGTTATTCTCTCTCTCTCTGATGGGATTGTCCGGGTGTTATTCTCTCTCTCTCTCTCTCTCTGATGGGATTGTCTGGGTGTTATTCTCTCTCTCTCTCTGATGGGATTGTCCGGGTGTTATTCTCTCTCTCTCTCTCTCTCTGATGTGATTGTCTGGGTGTTATTCTCTCTCTCTCTCTCTCTCTGATGTGATTGTCTGGGTGTTATTCTCTCTCTCTCTCTCTCTGATGTGATTGTCTGGGTGTTATTCTCTCTCTCTCTCTGATGGGATTGTCTGGGTGTTATTCTCTCTCTCTCTGATGGGATTGTCTGGGTGTTATTCTCTCTCTCTCTCTCTCTGATGGGATTGTCTGGGTGTTATTCTCTCTCTCTCTCTCTCTGATGGGATTGTCTGGGTGTTATTCTCTCTCTCTCTCTCTCTGATGGGATTGTCTGGGTGTTATTCTCTCTCTCTCTCTCTGATGGGATTGTCCAGGTGTTATTCTCTCTCTCTCTCTCTGATGGGATTGTCTGGGTGTTATTCTCTCTCTCTCTCTCTGATGGGATTGTCTGGGTGTTATTCTCTCTCTCTCTCTCTCTCTGATGGGATTGTCCGGGTGTTATTCTCTCTCTCTCTCTCTGATGGGATTGTCCGGGTGTTATTCTCTCTCTCTCTCTCTGATGGGATTGTCCGGGTGTTATTCTCTCTCTCTCTCTCTGATGGGATTGTCCGGGTGTTATTCTCTCTCTCTCTCTCTCTCTGATGGGATTGTCCGGGTGTTATTCTCTCTCTCTCTCTCTGAATGGATTGTCCGGGTGTTATTCTCTCTCTCTCTCTCTGATGGGATTGTCCGGGTGTTATTCTCTCTCTCTCTCTCTCTGATGGGATTGTCTGTGTGTTATTCTCTCTCTCTCTCTGATGGGATTGTCTGGGTGTTATTCTCTCTCTCTCTCTCTCTCTGATGGGATTGTCCGGGTGTTATTCTCTCTCTCTCTCTCTCTGATGGGATTGTCCGGGTGTTATTCTCTCTCTCTCTCTCTCTCTGATGGGATTGTCCGGGTGTTATTCTCTCTCTCTCTCTCTCTGATGGGATTGTCCGGGTGTTATTCTCTCTCTCTCTCTCTCTGATGGGATTGTCTGGGTGTTATTCTCTCTCTCTCTCTCTCTGATGGGATTGTCCGGGTGTTATTCTCTCTCTCTCTCTCTCTGATGGGATTGTCCGGGTGTTATTCTCTCTCTCTCTCTCTCTGATGGGATTGTCTGGGTGTTATTCTCTCTCTCTCTCTCTCTCTGATGGGATTGTCTGGGTGTTATTCTCTCTCTCTCTCTCTCTCTGATGGGATTGTCTGGGTGTTATTCTCTCTCTCTCTGATGGGATTGTCTGGGTGTTATTATCTCTCTCTCTCTCTCTCTCTCTCTGATGGGATTGTCCGGGTGTTATTCCCTCTCTCTCTCATGGGATTGTCCAGGTGTTATTCTCTCTCTCTCTCTCTCTGATGGGATTGTCCGGGTGTTATTCTCTCTCTCTCTGATGGGATTGTCTGGGTGTTATTCTCTATCTCTCTCTCTGATGGGATTGTCCGGGTGTTATTCTCTCTCTCTCTGATGGGATTGTCTGGGTGTTATTCTCTCTCTCTCTCTCTCTGATGGGATTGTCTGGGTGTTATTCTCTCTCTCTCTGATGGGATTGTCTGGGTGTTATTCTCTCTCTCTCTGATGGGATTGTCCGGGTGTTATTCTCTCTCTCTCTCTCTCTGATGGGATTGTCTGGGTGTTATTCTCTCTCTCTCTCTCTCTGATGGGATTGTCCGGGTGTTATTCTCTCTCTCTCTGATGGGATTGTCCGGGTGTTATTCTCTCTCTCTCTCTCTCTGATGGGATTATCTGGGTGTTATTCTCTCTCTCTCTCTCCCTCTCTCTCTGATGGGATTGTCTGGGTGTTATTCTCTCTCTCTCTCTCTCTGATGGGATTGTCCGGGTGTTATTCTCTCTCTCTCTCTGATGGGATTGTCTGGGTGTTATTCTCTCTCTCTCTCTCTCTGATGGGATTGTCCGGGTGTTATTCTCTCTCTCTCTCTCTCTGATGGGATTGTCCGGGTGTTATTCTCTCTCTCTCTCTGATGGGATTGTCCGGGTGTTATTCTCTCTCTCTCTGATGGGATTGTCCGGGTGTTATTCTCTCTCTCTCTCTCTCTGATGGGATTGTCCGGGTGTTATTCTCTCTCTCTCTGATGGGATTATCTGGGTGTTATTCTCTCTCTCTCTCTCCCTCTCTCTCTGATGGGATTGTCTGGGTGTTATTCTCTCTCTCTCTCTCTGATGGGATTGTCTGGGTGTTATTCTCTCTCTCTCTCTCTGATGGGATTGTCCGGGTGTTATTCTCTCTCTCTCTCTCTGATGGGATTGTCCGGGTGTTATTCTCTCTCTCTCTCTGATGGGATTGTCCGAGTGTTATTCTCTCTCTCTCTCTCTCTGATGGGATTGTCCGGGTGTTATTCTCTCTCTCTCTCTCTGATGGGATTGTCCGGGTGTTATTCTCTCTCTCTCTCTCTGATGGGATTGTCTGGGTGTTATTCTCTCTCTCTCTCTCTGATGGGATTGTCCGGGTGTTATTCTCTCTCTCTCTGATGGGATTATCAGGGTGTTATTCTCTCTCTCTCTCTCTCTCTGATGGGATTGTCTGGGTGTTATTCTCTCTCTCTCTGATGGGATTGTCTGGGTGTTATTCTCTCTCTCTCTCTCTCTGATGGGATTGTCTGGGTGTTATTCTCTCTCTCTCTCTCTCTCTGATGGGATTGTCCGGGTGTTATTCTCTCTCTCTCTCTCTGATGGGATTGTCTGGGTGTTATTCTCTCTCTCTCTCTCTGATGGGATTGTCTGGGTGTTATTCTCTATCTCTCTGATGGGATTGTCTGGGTGTTATTCTCTCTCTCTCTCTCTGATGGGATTGTCTGGGTGTTATTCTCTCTCTCTCTGATGGGATTGTCTGGGTGTTATTCTCTCTCTCTCTGATGGGATTGTCCGGGTGTTATTCTCTCTCTCTCTCTCTGATGGGATTGTCTGGGTGTTATTCTCTCTCTCTCTGATGGGATTGTCCGGGTGTTATTCTCTCTCTCTCTCTCTGATGGGATTGTCTGGGTGTTATTCTCTCTCTCTCTCTCTCTGATGGGATTGTCCGGGTGTTATTCTCTCTCTCTCTGATGGGATTATCTGGGTGTTATTCTCTCTCTCTCTCTCTCTCTGATGGGATTGTCTGGGTGTTATTCTCTCTCTCTCTGATGGGATTGTCTGGGTGTTATTCTCTCTCTCTCTGATGGGATTGTCCGGGTGTTATTCTCTCTCTCTCTCTCTGATGGGATTGTCTGGGTGTTATTCTCTCTCTCTCTGATGGGATTGTCCGGGTGTTATTCTCTCTCTCTCTCTCTGATGGGATTGTCTGGGTGTTATTCTCTCTCTCTCTCTCTCTGATGGGATTGTCCGGGTGTTATTCTCTCTCTCTCTGATGGGATTATCTGGGTGTTATTCTCTCTCTCTCTCTCTCTCTGATGGGATTGTCCGGGTGTTATTCTCTCTCTCTCTCTCTCTCTGATGGTATTGTCCGGGTGTTATTCTCTCTCTCTCTCTCTCTCTGATGGGATTGTCTGGGTGTTATTCTCTCTCTCTCTCTCTCTGATGGGATTGTCCGGGTGTTATTCTCTCTCTCTCTCTGATGGGATTGTCTGGGTGTTATTCTCTCTCTCTCTCTGATGGGATTGTCTGGGTGTTATTCTCTCTCTCTCTCTCTCTGATGGGATTGTCTGGGTGTTATTCTCTCTCTCTCTGATGGGATTGTCTGGGTGTTATTCTCTCTCTCTCTGATGGGATTGTCTGGGTGTTATTCTCTCTCTCTCTCTCTCTGATGGGATTGTCCGGGTGTTATTCTCTCTCTCTCTCTCTCTGATGGGATTGTCTGGGAGTTATTCTCTCTCTCTCTGATGGGATTGTCCGGGTGTTATTCTCTCTCTCTCTCTCTGATGGGATTTTCTGGGTGTTATTCTCTCTCTCTCTCTGATGGGATTGTCTGGGTGATATTCTCTCTCTCTCTCTCTGATGGGATTGTCTGGGTGTTATTCTCTCTCTCTCTCTGATGGGATTGTCCGGGTGTTATTCTCTCTCTCTGATGGGATTGTCTGGGTGTTATTCTCTCTCTCTCTGATGGGATTGTCTGGGTGTTATTCTCTCTCTCTCTGATGGGATTGTCCGGGTGTTATTGTCTCTCTCTCTCTCTGATGGGATTGTCTGGGTGATATTCTCTCTCTCTCTCTCTGATGGGATTGTCCGGGTGTTATTCTCTCTCTCTCTCTCTCTGATGGGATTGTCTGGGTGTTATTCTCTCTCTCTCTCTCTCTGATGGGATTGTCCGGGAGTTATTCTCAATCTCTCTCTCTCTGATGGGATTGTCTGGGTGATATTCTCTCTCTCTCTCTCTGATGGGATTGTCCGGGTGTTATTCTCTCTCTCTCTCTCTGATGGGATTGTCCGGGTGTTATTCTCTCTCTCTCTGATGGGACTGTCCGGGAGTTATTCTCAACGTCTCTCTCTCTGATAAGATTGTCCAGGTGTTATTCTCTCTCTCTCTCTCTCTCTGATGGGATTGTCTGGGTGTTATTCTCTCTCTCTCTCTCTGATGGGATTGTCTGGGTGTTATTGTCTCTCTCTCTCTCTCTGATGGGATTGTCCGGGAGTTATTCTCTCTGTCTCTCTGATGGGATTGTCCGGGTGTTATTCTCTCTCTCTCTCTCTCTCTGATGGAATTGTCAGGGTGTTATTCTCTCTCTCTCTCTCTGATGGGATTGTCCGGGTGTTATTCTCTCTCTCTCTCTCTCTCTGATGGGATTGTCCGGGTGTTATTATCTCTCTCTCTGATGGGATTGTCCGGGTGTTATTCTCTCTCTCTCTGCTGGGATTGTCTGGGTGTTATTCTCTCTCTCTCTCTCTGATGGGATTGTCTGGGTGTTATTCTCTCTCTCTCTCTCTGATGGGATTGTCTGGGTGTTATTCTCTCTCTCTCTCTCTCTCTGATGGGATTGTCCGGGTGTTATTATCTCTCTCTCTGATGGGATTGTCCGGGTGTTATTCTCTCTCTCTCTGATGGGATTGTCCGGGTGTTATTATCTCTCTCTCTGATGGGATTGTCCGGGTGTTATTCTCTCTCTCTCTGATGGGATTGTCCGGGTGTTATTCTCTCTCTCTCTCTCTCTGATGGGATTGTCTGGGTGTTATTCTCTCTCTCTCGCTCTCTCTGATGGGATTGTCTGGGTGTTATTCTCTCTCTCTCTCTCTGATGGGATTGTCTGGGTGTTATTCTCTCTCTCTCTCTCTATGATGGGATTGTCCGGGTGTTATTCTCTCTCTCTCTCTGATGGGATTGTCCGGGTGTTATTCTCTCTCTCTCTCTCTGATGGGATTGTCTGGGTGTTATTCTCTCTCTCTCTCTCTGATGGGATTGTCTGGGTGTTATTCTCTCTCTCTCTCTCTCTGATGGGATTGTCTGGGTGTTATTCTCTCTCTCTCTCTCTGATGGGATTGTCTGGGTGTTATTCTCTCTCTCTCTCTCTCTGATGGGATTGTCTGGGTGTTATTCTCTCTCTCTCTGATGGGATTATCTGGGTGTTATTCTCTCTCTCTCTCTCTCTCTCTGATGGGATTGTCTGAGAGTTATTCTCTCTCTCTCTGATGGGATTGTCCGGGTGTTATTCTTGTCTCTCTCTCTCTGATGGGATTGTCTGGGTGTTATTCTCTCTCTCTCTCTCTGATGGGATTGTCTGGGTGTTATTCTCTCTCTCTCTCTCTCTGATGGGATTGTCTGAGAGTTATTCTCTCTCTCTCTCTCTCATGTGATTGTCCGGGTGTTATTCTTGTCTCTCTCTCTCTGATGGGATTGTCCGGGTGTTATTCTCTCTCTCTCTCTCTGATGGGATTGTCCGGGTGTTATTCTCTCTCTCTCTGATGGGATTGTCTGGGTGTTATTCTCTCTCTCTCTCTCTCTCTGATGGGATTGTCCGGGTGTTATTATCTCTCTCTCTGATGGGATTGTCCGGGTGTTATTCTCTCTCTCTCTCTCTGATGGGATTGTCTGGGTGTTATTCTCTCTCTCTCTCTCTCTGATGGGATTATCTGGGTGTTATTCTCTCTCTCTCTCTCTCTCTCTGATGGGATTGTCTGGGTGTTATTCTCTCTCTCTCTCTCTCTGATGGGATTATCTGGGTGTTATTCTCTCTCTCTCTCTCTCTGATGGGATTGTCTGAGAGTTATTCTCTCTCTCTCTGATGGGATTGTCCGGGTGTTATTCTTGTCTCTCTCTCTCTGATGGGATTGTCTTGGTGTTATTCTCTCTCTCTCTCTCTGATGGGATTGTCTGGGTGTTATTCTCTCTCTCTCTCTCTCTGATGGGATTGTCTGGGTGTTATTCTCTCTCTCTCTCTCTCTGATGGGATTGTCTGGGTGTTATTCTCTCTCTCTCTCTCTGATGGGATTGTCTGGGTGTTATTCTCTCTCTCTCTCTCTGATGGGATTGTCTGGGTGTTATTCTCTCTCTCTCTCTCTCTCTGATGGTATTGTCCGGGTGTTATTATCTCTCTCTCTGATGGGATTGTCCGGGTGTTATTCTCTCTCTCTCTCTCTGATGGGATTGTCTGGGTGTTATTCTCTCTCTCTCTCTCTCTGATGGGATTGTCCGGGTGTTATTCTCTCTCTCTCTGATGGGATTATCTGGGTGTTATTCTCTCTCTCTCTCTCTCTCTCTGATGGGATTGTCTGGGTGTTATTCTCTCTCTCTCTCTCTCTGATGGGATTGTCTGATAGTTATTCATCTCTCTCTCTCTCATGTGATTGTCCGGGTGTTATTCTTGTCTCTCTCTCTCTGATGGGATTGTCCGGGAGTTATTCTCTCTCTCTCTCTCTGATGGGATTGTCCGGGTGTTATTCTCTCTCTCTCTCTCTCTCTGATGGGATTGTCCGGGTGTTATTCTCTCTCTCTCTCTCTCTCTGATGGGATTGTCCGGGTGTTATTCTCTCTCTCTCTGATGGGATTGTCCGGGTGTTATTCTCTCTCTCTCTCTCTGATGGGATTGTCTGGGTGTTATTCTCTCTCTCTCTGATGGGATTGTCCGGGTGTTATTCTCTCTCTCTCTCTCTCTCTGATGGGATTGTCCGGGTGTTATTCTCTCTCTCTCTCTGATGGGATTGTCTGGGTGTTATTCTCTCTCTCTCTGATGGGATTGTCTGGGTGTTATTCTCTCTCTCTATCTCTCTGATGGGATTGTCCGGGTGTTATTCTCTCTCTCTCTCTCTGATGGGATTGTCCGGGTGTTATTCTCTCTCTCTCTCTCTCTGATGGGATTGTCTGGGTGTTATTCTCTCTCTCTCTCTCTGATGGGATTGTCTGGGTGTTATTCTCTCTCTCTCTCTCTCTGATGGGATTGTCTGAGAGTTATTCTCTCTCTCTCTCTCTCTGATGGGATTGTCCGGGTGTTATTCTTGTCTCTCTCTCTCTGATGGGATTGTCCGGGTGTTATTCTCTCTCTCTCTCTCTCTGATGGGAATGTCCGGGTGTTATTCTCTCTCTCTCTCTCTGATGGGATTGTCCGGGTGTTATTCTCTCTCTCTCTCTCTCTGATGGGATTGTCCGGGTGTTATTCTCTCTCTCTCTCTGATGGGATTGTCTGGGTGTTATTCTCTCTCTCTCTCTCTCTGATGGGATTGTCCGGGTGTTATTGTCTCTCTCTCTGATGGGATTGTCCGGGTGTTATTCTCTCTCTCTCTCTGATGGGATTGTCCGGGTGTTATTCTCTCTCTCTCTGATGGGATTGTCTGGGTGTTATTCTCTCTCTCTCTCTCTCTCTGATGGAATTGTCAGGGTGTTATTCTCTCTCTCTCTCTCTGATGGAATTGTCAGGGTGTTATTCTCTCTCTCTCTCTCTGATGGGATTGTCCGGGTGTTATTCTCTCTCTCTCTCTCTCTGATGGGATTGTCTGGGTGTTATTCTCTCTCTCTCTCTCTGATGGGATTGTCTGGGTGTTATTCTCTCTCTCTCTCTCTCTCTGTTGGGATTGTCTGGGTGTTATTCTCTCTCTCTCTCTCTCTGATGGGATTGTCCGGGTGTTATTCTCTCTCTCTCTCTCTCTGATGGGATTGTCTGGGTGTTATTCTCTCTCTCTCTCTCTCTGATGGGATTGTCCGGGTGTTATTCTCTCTCTCTCTCTCTCTGATGGGATTGTCCGGGTGTTATTCTCTCTCTCTCTCTGATGGGATTGTCTGGGTGTTATTCTCTCTCTCTCTCTCTCTGATGGGATTGTCTGGGTGTTATTCTCTCTCTCTCTCTGATGGGATTGTCCGGGTGTTATTCTCTCTCTCTCTGATGGGATTGTCCGGGTGTTATTCTCTCTCTCTCTCTCTGATGGGATTGTCCGGGTGTTATTCTCTCTCTCTCTGATGGGATTGTCCGGGTGTTATTCTCTCTCTCTCTCTCTGATGGGATTGTCCGGGTGTTATTCTCTCTCTCTCTGATGGGATTGTCCGGGTGTTATTCTCTCTCTCTCTCTCTGATGGGATTGTCTGGGTGTTATTCTCTCTCTCTCTCTCTGATGGGATTGTCTGGGTGTTATTCTCTCTCTCTCTGATGGGATTGTCTGGGTGTTATTCTCTCTCTCTCTCTCTCTGATGGGATTGTCCGGGTGTTATTCTCTCTCTCTCTGATGGGATTGTCCGGGTGTTATTCTCTCTCTCTCTGATGGGATTGTCCGGGAGTTAATCTCTCTCTCTCTCTAATGGGATTGTCCGGGTGTTATTCTCTCTCTCTCTCTCTGATGGGATTGTCCGGGTGTTATTCTCTCTCTCTCTGATGGAATTGTCCGGGTGTTATTCTCTCTCTCTCTGATGGGATTGTCTGGGTATTATTGTCTCTCTCTCTCTCTCTCTCTGATGGGATTGTCCGGGTGTTATTCTCTCTCTCTCTGATGGGATTGTCCGGGTGTTATTCTCTCTCTCACTCTCTCTCACTGATGGGATTGTCCGGGTTTTATTCTCTCTCTCTCTGATGGAATTGTCTGGGTGTTATTCTCTCTCTCTCTCTCTGATGGGATTGTCCGGGTGTTATTCTCTCTCTCTCTGATGGGATTGTCCGGGTGTTATTCTCTCTCTCTCTCTCTCTGATGGGACTGTCTGAGAGTTATTCTCTCTCTCTCTCTCTCTGATGGGATTGTCCGGGTGTTATTCTTGTCTCTCTCTCTCTGATGGGATTGTCCGGGTGTTATTCTTGTCTCTCTCTCTCTGATGGGATTGTCTGGGTGTTATTCTCTCTCTCTCTCTCTCTGATGGGATTGTCCGGGTGTTATTCTCTCTCTCTCTGATGGGATTGTCCGGGTGTTATTCTCTCTCTCTCTCTCTCTCTCTGATGGGATTGTCCGGGTGTTATTCTCTCTCTCTCTGATGGGATTGTCTGGGTGTTATTCTCTCTCTCTCTCTCTCTGATGGGATAGTCCGGGTGTTATTCTCTCTCTCTCTCTCTCTCTGATGGGATTGTCCGGGTGTTATTCTCTCTCTCTCTCATGGGATTGTCTGGGTGTTATTCTCTCTCTCTCTCTCTCTGCTGGGATTGTCTGGGTGTTATTCTCTCTCTCTCTGATGGGATTGTCTGGGTGTTATTCTCTCTCTCTCTCTTTCTGATGGGATTGTCCGGGTGTTATTCTTGTCTCTCTCTCTCTGATGGGATTGTCTGGGTGTTATTCTCTCTCTCTCTCTCTCTCTGATGGGATTGTCCGGGTGTTATTATCTCTCTCTCTGATGGGATTGTCCGGGTGTTATTCTCTCTCTCTCTGATGGGATTGTCCGGGTGTTATTCTCTCTCTCTCGCTCTCTCTGATGGGATTGTCTGGGTGTTATTCTCTCTCTCTCTCTCTGATGGGATTGTCTGGGTGTTATTCTCTCTCTCTCGCTCTCTCTGATGGGATTGTCTGGGTGTTATTCTCTCTCTCTCTCTCTGATGGGATTGTCCGGGTGTTATTCTCTCTCTCTCTCTCTCTGATGGGATTGTCCAGGTGTTATTCTCTCTCTTTCTCTCTGATGGGATTGTCTGGGTGTTATTCTCTCTCTCTCTCTCTGATGGGATTGTCTGGGTGTTATTCTCTCTCTCTCTCTCTCTGATGGGATTGTCTGGGTGTTATTCTCTCTCTCTCTGATGGGATTATCTGGGTGTTATTCTCTCTCTCTCTCTCTCTCTCTGATGGGATTGTCTGAGAGTTATTCTCTCTCTCTCTGATGGGATTGTCCGGGTGTTATTCTTGTCTCTCTCTCTCTGATGGGATTGTCTGGGTGTTATTCTCTCTCTCTCTCTCTGATGGGATTGTCTGGGTGTTATTCTCTCTCTCTCTCTCTCTGATGGGATTGTCTGAGAGTTATTCTCTCTCTCTCTCTCTCATGTGATTGTCCGGGTGTTATTCTTGTCTCTCTCTCTCTGATGGGATTGTCCGGGTGTTATTCTCTCTCTCTCTCTCTGATGGGATTGTCTGGGTGTTATTCTCTCTCTCTCTCTCTGATGGGATTGTCTGGGTGTTATTCTCTCTCTCTCTCTCTCTCTGATGGGATTGTCCGGGTGTTATTATCTCTCTCTCTGATGGGATTGTCCGGGTGTTATTCTCTCTCTCTCTCTCTGATGGGATTGTCTGGGTGTTATTCTCTCTCTCTCTCTCTCTGATGGGATTGTCCGGGTGTTATTCTCTCTCTCTCTGATGGGATTATCTGGGTGTTATTCTCTCTCTCTCTCTCTCTCTGATGGGATTGTCTGGGTGTTATTCTCTCTCTCTCTCTCTCTGATGGGATTGTCTGAGAGTTATTCTCTCTCTCTCTCTCTCATGTGATTGTCCGGGTGTTATTCTTGTCTCTCTCTCTCTGATGGGAATGTCCGGGAGTTATTCTCTCTCTCTCTCTCTGATGGGATTGTCCGGGTGTTATTCTCTCTCTCTCTCTCTCTCTGATGGGATTGTCCGGGTGTTATTCTCTCTCTCTCTCTCTCTCTGATGGGATTGTCCGGGTGTTATTCTCTCTCTCTCTGATGGGATTGTCCGGGTGTTATTCTCTCTCTCTCTGATGGGATTGTCTGGGTGTTATTCTCTCTCTCTCTGATGGGATTGTCCGGGTGTTATTCTCTCTCTCTCTGATGGGATTGTCTGGGTGTTATTCTCTCTCTCTCTCTCTGATGGGATTGTCCGGGTGTTATTCTCTCTCTCTCTCTCTCTGATGGGATTGTCTGGGTGTTATTCTCTCTCTCTCTCTCTCTGATGGGATTGTCCGGGTGTTATTCTCTCTCTCTCTCTCTGATGGGATTGTCCGGGTGTTATTCTCTCTCTCTCTCTCTCTGATGGGATTGTCCGGGTGTTATTCTCTCTCTCTCTCTGATGGGATTGTCTGGGTGTTATTCTCTCTCTCTCTCTGATGGGATTGTCTGGGTGTTATTCTCTCTCTCTCTGATGGGATTGTCTGGGTGTTATTCTCTCTCTCTCTCTCTCTGATGGGATTGTCCGGGTGTTATTCTCTCTCTCTCTGATGGGATTGTCCGGGTGTTATTCTCTCTCTCTCTCTCTCTGATGGGATTGTCCGGGTGTTATTCTCTCTCTCTCTCTCTCTGATGGGAATGTCCGGGTGTTATTCTCTCTCTCTCTCTCTGATGGGATTGTCCGGGTTTTATTCTCTCTCTCTCTCTCTGATGGGATTGTCCGGGTGTTATTCTCTCTCTCTCTCTCTCTGATGGGATTGTCTGGGTGTTATTCTCTCTCTCTCTAATGGGATTGTCCGGGTGTTATTCTCTCTCTCTCTCTCTGATGGGATTGTCCGGGTGTTATTCTCTCTCTCTCTCTCTCTGATGGGATTGTCTGGGTGTTATTCTCTCTCTCTCTCTCTGATGGGATTGTCCGGGTGTTATTCTCTCTCTCTCTCTCTGATGGGATTGTCTGGGTGTTATTCTCTCTCTCTCTCTCTCTGATGGGATTGTCTGGGTGTTATTCTCTCTCTCTCTGATGGGATTGTCCGGGTGTTATTCTCTCTCTCTCTCTCTGATGGGATTGTCCGGGTGTTATTCTCTCTCTCTCTCTCTCTGATGGGATTGTCCGGGTGTTATTCTCTCTCTCTCTCTGATGGGATTGTCTGGGTGTTATTCTCTCTCTCTCTCTCTGATGGGATTGTCTGGGTGTTATTCTCTCTATCTCTCTTTCTGATGGGATTGTCCGGGTGTTATTCTCTCTCTCTCTCTCTCTGATGGGAATGTCCGGGTGTTATTCTCTCTCTCTCTCTCTGATGGGATTGTCCGGGTGTTATTCTCTCTCTCTCTCTCTCTGATGGGATTGTCCGGGTGTTATTCTCTCTCTCTCTCTGATGGGATTGTCTGGGTGTTATTCTCTCTCTCTCTCTCTCTGATGGGATTGTCCGGGTGTTATTCTCTCTCTCTCTCTGATGGGATTGTCCGGGTGTTATTCTCTCTCTCTCTCTGATGGGATTGTCTGGGTGTTATTCTCTCTCTCTCTCTCTCTGATGGGATTGTCTGGGTGTTATTCTCTCTCTCTCTCTCTGATGGGATTGTCTGGGTGTTATTCTCTCTCTCTCTCTCTCTCTGATGGGATTGTCCGGGTGTTATTCTCTCTCTCTCTCTCTCTCTGATGGGATTGTCTGGGTGTTATTCTCTCTCTCTCTCTCTGATGGGATTGTCCGGGTGTTATTCTCTCTCTCTCTCTCTGATGGGATTGTCCGGGAGTTATTC
The DNA here is from genome assembly GCA_026770705.1 of Isurus oxyrinchus. Lineage (NCBI taxonomy): Eukaryota > Metazoa > Chordata > Chondrichthyes > Lamniformes > Lamnidae > Isurus > Isurus oxyrinchus. Next base: position 26,306 of record JANJGN010000913.1, on the reverse strand, counting down.
TCTCTCTCTCTGATGGGATTGTCAGGGTGTTATTCTCTCTCTCTCTCTCTCTCTGATGGGATTGTCCGGGTGTTATTCTCTCTCTCTCTCTCTCTGATGGGATTGTCTGGGTGTTATTCTCTCTCTCTCTGATGGGATTGTCTGGGTGTTATTCTCTCCCTCTCTGATGGGATTGTCTGGGTGTTATTCTCTCTCTCTCTGATGGGATTGTCCGGGAGTTATTCTCTCTCTCTCTGAAGGGATTGTCCGGGTGTTATTCTCTCTCTCTCTCTCTCTGATGGGATTGTCTGGGTGTTATTCTCTCTCTCTCTCTCTGATGGGATTGTCCGGGTGTTATTCTCTCTCTCTCTGATGGGATTGTCTGGGTGTTATTCTCTCTCTCTCTCTCTCTGATGGGATTGTCCGGGTGTTATTCTCTCTCTCTCTCTCTGATGGGATTGTCCGGGTGTTATTCTCTCTCTCTCTCTCTCTGATGGGAATGTCCGGGTGTTATTCTCTCTCTCTCTGATGGGATTGTCTGGGTGTTATTCTCTCTCTCTCTGCTGGGATTGTCTGGGTGTTATTCTCTCTCTCTCTCTCTCTGATGGGATTGTCCGGGTGTTATTCTCTCTCTCTCTCTCTGATGGGATTGTCCGGGTGTTATTCTCTCTCTCTCTCTCTCTGATGGGATTGTCTGGGTGTTATTCTCTCTCTCTCTCTCTCTCTGATGGGATTGTCTGGGTGTTATTCTCTCTCTCTCTCTCTCTGATGGGATTGTCCGGGTGTTATTCTCTCTCTCTCTCTCTCTGATGGGATTGTCTGGGTGTTATTCTCTCTCTCTCTAATGGGATTGTCCGGGTGTTATTCTCTCTCTCTCTCTCTGATGGGATTGTCCGGGTGTTATTCTCTCCCTCCCTCTCTCTGATGGGATTGTCTGGGTGTTATTCTCTCTCTCTCTCTCTCTGATGGGATTGTCCGGGTGTTATTCTCTCTCTCTCTCTCTCTGATGGGATTGTCTGGGTGTTATTCTCTCTCTCTCTAATGGGATTGTCCGGGTGTTATTCTCTCTCTCTCTCTCTGATGGGATTGTCCGGGTGTTATTCTCTCCCTCCCTCTCTCTGATGGGATTGTCCGGGTGTTATTCTCTCTCTCTCTCTCTGATGGGATTGTCCGGGTGTTATTCTCTCCCTCTCTCTCTCTGATGGGATTGTCCGGGTGTTATTCTCTCTCTCTCTGATGGGATTGTCCGGGTGTTATTCTCTCTCTCTCTCTCTCTGATGGGAATGTCCGGGTGTTATTCTCTCTCTCTCTCTCTCTGATGGGATTGTCTGGGTGTTATTCTCTCTCTCTCTCTCTCTGATGGGATTGTCCGGGTGTTATTCTCTCTCTCTCTCTCTCTGATGGGATTGTCTGGGTGTTATTCTCTCTCTCTCTAATGGGATTGTCCGGGTGTTATTCTCTCTCTCTCTCTCTGATGGGATTGTCCGGGTGTTATTCTCTCCCTCCCTCTCTCTGATGGGATTGTCTGGGTGTTATTCTCTCTCTCTCTCTCTCTGATGGGATTGTCCGGGTGTTATTCTCTCTCTCTCTCTCTCTGATGGGATTGTCTGGGTGTTATTCTCTCTCTCTCTAATGGGATTGTCCGGGTGTTATTCTCTCTCTCTCTCTCTGATGGGATTGTCCGGGTGTTATTCTCTCCCTCCCTCTCTCTGATGGGATTGTCCGGGTGTTATTCTCTCTCTCTCTCTCTGATGGGATTGTCCGGGTGTTATTCTCTCCCTCTCTCTCTCTGATGGGATTGTCCGGGTGTTATTCTCTCTCTCTCTGATGGGATTGTCCGGGTGTTATTCTCTCTCTCTCTCTCTCTGATGGGATTGTCCGAGTGTTATTCTCTCTCTCTCTCTCTGATGGGTTTGTCTGGGTGTTATTCTCTCTCTCTCTGATGGGATTGTCTGGGTGTTATTCTCTCTCTCTCTCTGTTGGGATTGTCTGGGTGTTATTCTCTCTCTCTCTCTCTGATGGGATCGTCCTGGAGTTATTCTCTCTCTCTCTCTCTGATGGGATTGTCTGGGTGTTATTCTCTCTCTCTCTCTCTGATGGGATTGTCCGGGTGTTATTCTCTCTCTCTCTCTCTGATGGGATTGTCTGGGTGTTATTCTCTCTCTCTCTCTCTCTGATGGGATTGTCTGGGTGTTATTCTCTCTCTCTCTCTCTGATGGGATTGTCCGGGTGTTATTCTCTCTCTCTCTCTCTCTGATGGGATTGTCTGGGTGTTATTCTCTCTCTCTCTCTCTCTGATGGGATTGTCTGAGAGTTATTCTCTCTCTCTCTCTCTCATGTGATTGTCCGGGTGTTATTCTTGTCTCTCTCTCTCTGATGGGATTGTCTGGGTGTTATTCTCTCTCTCTCTCTCTCTGATGGGAATGTCCGGGTGTTATTCTCTCTCTCTCTCTCTGATGGGATTGTCCGGGTGTTATTCTCTCTCTCTCTCTCTCTGATGGGATTGTCCGGGTGTTATTCTCTCTCTCTCTCTGATGGGATTGTCTGGGTGTTATTCTCTCTCTCTCTCTCTGATGGGATTGTCTGGGTGTTATTCTCTCTCTCTCTCTCTCTGATGGGATTGTCCGGGTGTTATTCTCTCTCTCTCTGATGGGATTGTCTGGGTGTTATTCTCTCTCTCTCTCTCTCTCTGATGGGATTGTCCGGGTGTTATTCTCTCTCTCTCTCTCTGATGGGATTGTCCGGGTGTTATTCTCTCCCTCCCTCTCTCTGATGGGATTGTCCGGGTGTTATTCTCTCTCTCTCTCTCTGATGGGATTGTCCGGGTGTTATTCTCTCCCTCTCTCTCTCTGATGGGATTGTCCGGGTGTTATTCTCTCTCTCTCTGATGGGATTGTCCGGGTGTTATTCTCTCTCTCTCTCTCTCTCTGATGGGATTGTCCAGGTGTTATTCTCTCTCTCTCTCTCTCTGATGGGATTGTCCGGGTGTTATTCTCTCTCTCTCTCTCTGATGGGATTGTCCGGGAGTTATTCTCTCTCTCTCTGATGGGATTGTCTGGGTGTTATTCTCTCTCTCTCTCTCTGATGGGATTGTCCGGGTGTTATTCTCTCTCTCTCTGATGGGATTGTCCGGGTGTTATTCTCTCTCTCTCTCTCTCTGATGGGATTGTCCGGGTGTTATTCTCTCTCTCTCTCTCTCTGATGGGATTGTCCGGGTGTTATTCTCTCTCTCTCTCTCTCTGATGGGATTGTCTGGGTGTTATTCTCTCTCTCTCTCTGATGGGATTGTCTGGGTGTTATTCTCTCTCTCTCTGATGGGATTGTCTGGGTGTTATTCTCTCTCTCTCTGATGGGATTGTCCGGGAGTTATTCTCTCTCTCTCTGATGGGATTGTCCGGGTGTTATTCTCTCTCTCTCTCTGATGGGATTGTCTGGGTGTTATTCTCTCTCTCTCTCTCTCTCTGATGGGATTGTCTGGGTGTTATTCTCTCTCTCTCTGATGGGATTGTCCGGGTGTTATTCTCTCTCTCTCTGATGGGATTGTCCGGGTGTTATTCTCTCTCTCTCTGATGGGATTGTCTGGGTGTTATTGTCTCTCTCTCTCTTTCTGTTGGGATTGTCTGGGTGTTATTCTCTCTCTCTCTCTCTCTGATGGGATTGTCTGGGTGTTATTCTCTCTCTCTCTGATGGGATTGTCCGGGTGTTATTCTCTCTCTCTCTGATGGGATTGTCCGGGTGTTATTCTCTCTCTCTCTGCTGGGATTGTCTGGGTGTTATTCTCTCTCTCTCTCTCTCTGATGGGATTGTCCGGGTGTTATTCTCTCTCTCTCTCTCTCTGATGGGATTGACTGGGTGTTATTCTCTCTCTCTCTCTCTCTGATGGGATTGTCTGGGTGTTATTCTCTCTCTCTCTCTGATGGGATTGTCTGGGTGTTATTCTCTCTCTCTCTGATGGGATTGTCTGGGTGTTATTCTCTCTCTCTCTGATGGGATTGTCCGGGAGTTATTCTCTCTCTCTCTGATGGGATTGTCTGGGTGTTATTCTCTCTCTCTCTCTCTCTCTGATGGGATTGTCCGGGTGTTATTCTCTCTCTCTCTCTCTCTCTGATGGGATTGTCCGCGTGTTATTCTCTCTCTCTCTCTCTCTCAGATGGGATTGTCTGGGTGTTATTCTCTCTCTCTCTCTCTGATGGGATTGCATGGGTGTTATTCTCTCTCTCTCTGATGGGATTGTCCGGGTGTTATTCTCTCTCTCTCTGATGGGATTGTCCGGGTGTTATTCTCTCTCTCTCTGATGGGATTGTCTGGGTGTTATTCTCTCTCTCTCTCTCTCTGATGGGATTGTCTGGGTGTTATTCTCTCTCTCTCTCTCTGATGGGATTGTCTGGGTGTTATTCTCTCTCTCTCTCTCTGATGGGATTGTCTGGGTGTTATTCTCTCTCTCTCTGATGGGATTGTCTGGGTGTTATTCTCTCTCTCTCTCTCTCTGATGGGATTGTCCGGGTGTTATTCTCTCTCTCTCTGATGGGATTGTCTGGGTGTTATTCTCTCTCTCTCTGATGGGATTGTCTGGGTGTTATTCTCTCTCTCTCTCTCTCTGATGGGATTGTCTGGGTGTTATTCTCTCTCTCTCTCTCTCTCTGATGGGATTGTCCGGGTGTTATTCTCTCTCTCTCTCTCTGATGGGATTGTCCGGGTGTTATTCTCTCTCTCTCTCTCTGATGGGATTGTCCGGGTGTTATTCTCTCTCTCTCTCTCTGATGGGATTGTCCGGGTGTTATTCTCTCTCTCTCTCTCTCTCTGATGGGATTGTCCGGGTGTTATTCTCTCTCTCTCTCTCTGAATGGATTGTCCGGGTGTTATTCTCTCTCTCTCTCTCTGATGGGATTGTCCGGGTGTTATTCTCTCTCTCTCTGATGGGATTGTCCGGGTGTTATTCTCTCTCTCTCTCTCTCTGATGGGATTGTCCGGGTGTTATTCTCTCTCTCTCTCTCTCTGATGGGATTGTCCGGGTGTTATTCTCTCTCTCTCTCTCTGATGGGATTGTCTGGGTGTTATTCTCTCTCTCTCTCTCTCTGATGGGATTGTCCGGGTGTTATTCTCTCTCTCTCTCTCTCTGATGGGATTGTCTGGGTGTTATTCTCTCTCTCTCTCTCTCTGATGGGATTGTCCGGGTGTTATTCTCTCTCTCTCTCTCTGATGGGATTGTCTGGGTGTTATTCTCTCTCTCTCTCTCTGATGGGATTGTCTGGGTGTTATTCTCTCTCTCTCTCTCTCTGATGGGATTGTCCGGGTGTTATTCTCTCTCTCTCTCTCTCTGATGGGATTGTCTGGGTGTTATTCTCTCTCTCTCTCTCTCTGATGGGATTGTCCGGGTGTTATTCTCTCTCTCTCTCTCTGATGGGATTGTCTGGGTGTTATTCTCTCTCTCTCTCTCTCTCTGATGGGATTGTCTGGGTGTTATTCTCTCTCTCTCTCTCTCTCTGATGGGATTGTCTGGGTGTTATTCTCTCTCTCACTGATGGGATTGTCTGGGTGTTATTCTCTCTCTCTCTCTCTCTGATGGGATTGTCTGGGTGTTATTCTCTCTCTCTCTGATGGGATTGTCTGGGTGTTATTCTCTCTCTCTCTCTCTGATGGGATTGTCTGGGTGTTATTCTCTCTCTCTCTCTCTCTCTGATGGGATTGTCCGGGTGTTATTCTCTCTCTCTCTCTCTCTGATGGGATTGTCCGGGTGTTATTCTCTCTCTCTCTGATGGGATTGTCTGGGTGTTATTCTCTCTCTCTCTCTCTCTGATGGGATTGTCTGGGTGTTATTCTCTCTCTCTCTGATGGGATTGTCTGGGTGTTATTCTCTCTCTCTCTGATGGGATTGTCCGGGTGTTATTCTCTCTCTCTCTCTCTCTGATGGGATTGTCTGGGTGTTATTCTCTCTCTCTCTCTCTCTGATGGGATTGTCCGGGTGTTATTCTCTCTCTCTCTGATGGGATTGTCTGGGTGTTATTCTCTCTCTCTCTGATGGGATGTCCGGGTGTTATTCTCTCTCTCTCTCTCTCTGATGGGATTGTCCGGGTGTTATTCTCTCTCTCTCTGATGGGATTATCTGGGTGTTATTCTCTCTCTCTCTCTCCCTCTCTCTCTGATGGGATTGTCTGGGTGTTATTCTCTCTCTCTCTCTCTGATGGGATTGTCCGGGTGTTATTCTCTCTCTCTCTCTGATGGGATTGTCCGGGTGTTATTCTCTCTCTCTCTGATGGGATTGTCCGGGTGTTATTCTCTCTCTCTCTCTCTCTGTTGGGATTGTCCGGGTGTTATTCTCTCTCTCTCTGATGGGATTATCTGGGTGTTATTCTCTCTCTCTCTCTCCCTCTCTCTCTGATGGGATTGTCTGGGTGTTATTCTCTCTCTCTCTCTCTGATGGGATTGTCTGGGTGTTATTCTCTCTCTCTCTCTCTGATGGGATTGTCCGGGTGTTATTCTCTCTCTCTCTGATGGGATTGTCTGGGTGTTATTCTCTCTCTCTCTCTCTGATGGGATTGTCCGGGTGGTATTCTCTCTCTCTCTCTCTCTGATGGGATTGTCCGGGTGTTATTCTCTCTCTCTCTCTCTGATGGGATTGTCTGGGTGTTATTCTCTCTCTCTCTCTCTCTGATGGGATTGTCCGGGTGTTATTCTCTCTCTCTCTCTGATGGGATTGTCTGGGTGTTATTCTCTCTCTCTCTCTCTCTGATGGGATTGTCCGGGTGTTATTATCTCTCTCTCTCTCTCTCTCTCTCTCATGGGATTGTCCAGGTGTTATTCTCTCTCTCTCTCTCTCTGATGGGATTGTCCGGGTGTTATTCTCTCTCTCTCTGATGGGATTGTCTGGGTGTTATTCTCTCTCTCTCTCTCTCTGATGGGATTGTCTGGGTGTTATTCTCTCTCTCTCTCTCTCTGATGGGATTGTCCGGGTGTTATTCTCTCTCTCTCTCTCTCTGATGGGATTGTCCAGGTGTAATTCTCTCTCTCTCTCTGATGGGATTGTCCGGGTGTTATTCTCTCTCTCTCTCTCTCTCTGATGGGATTGTCTGGGTGTTATTCTCTCTCTCTCTCTCTGATGGGATTGTCTGGGTGTTATTCTCTCTCTCTCTCTCTCTGATGGGATTGTCTGGGTGTTATTCTCTCTCTCTCTGATGGGATTGTCTGGGTGTTATTCTCTCTCTCTCTGATGGGATTGTCTGGGTGTTATTCTCTCTCTCTCTGATGGGATTGTCCGGGTGTTATTCTCTCTCTCTCTCTCTGATGGGATTGTCCGGGTGTTATTCTCTATCTCTCTCTCTCTGATGGGATTGTCTGGGTGTTATTCTCTCTCTCTCTCTCTCTCTGATGGGATTGTCTGGGTGTTATTCTTTCTCTCTCTGATGGGATTGTCTGGGTGTTATTCTCTCTCTCTCTCTCTCTGATGGGATTGTCCGGGTGTTATTCTCTCTCTCTCTCTCTCTGATGGGATTGTCTGGGTGTTATTCTCTCTCTCTCTCTCTCTGATGGGATTGTCCGGGTGTTATTCTCTCTCTCTCTCTCTCTCTGATGGGATTGTCTGGGTGTTATTCTCTCTCTCTCTCTCTGATGGGATTGTCTGGGTGTTATTCTCTCTCTCTCTCTCTCTGATGGGATTGTCTGGGTGTTATTCTCTCTCTCTCTGATGGGATTGTCTGGGTGTTATTCTCTCTCTCTCTGATGGGATTGTCCGGGTGTTATTCTCTCTCTCTCTCTCTCTGATGGGATTGTCTGGGTGTTATTCTCTCTCTCTCTCTCTCTGATGGGATTGTCCGGGTGTTATTCTCTCTCTCTCTGATGGGATTGTCCGGGTGTTATTCTCTCTCTCTCTCTCTCTGATGGGATTGTCCGGGTGTTATTCTCTCTCTCTCTCTCTCTCTGATGGGATTGTCCGGGTGTTATTCTCTCTCTCTCTCTCTCTGATGGGATTGTCCGGGTGTTATTCTCTCTCTCTCTCTCTCTGATGGGATTATCTGGGTGTTATTCTCTCTCTCTCTCTCCCTCTCTCTCTGATGGGATTGTCTGGGTGTTATTCTCTCTCTCTCTCTCTGATGGGATTGTCCGGGTGTTATTCTCTCTCTCTCTGATGGGATTGTCCGGGTGTTATTCTCTCTCTCTCTCTCTCTGATGGGATTGTCCGGGTGTTATTCTCTCTCTCTCTGATGGGATTATCTGGGTGTTATTCTCTCTCTCTCTCTCCCTCTCTCTCTGATGGGATTGTCCGGGTGTTATTCTCTCTCTCTCTCTCTGATGGGATTGTCTGGGTGTTATTCTCTCTCTCTCTCTGATGGGATTGTCTGGGTGTTATTCTCTGTCTCTCTCTCTGATGGGATTGTCTGGGTGTTATTCTCTCTCTCTCTCTCTGATGGGATTGTCCGGGTGTTATTCTCTCTCTCTCTGATGGGATTGTCTGGGTGTTATTCTCTCTCTCTCTCTCTGATGGGATTGTCCGGGTGTTATTCTCTCTCTCTCTGATGGGATTGTCTGGGTGTTATTCTCTCTCTCTCTCTCTCTGATGGGATTGTCTGGGTGTTATTCTCTCTCTCTCTCTCTCTGATGGGATTGTCTGGGTGTTATTCTCTCTCTCTCTCTCTCTGATGGGATTGTCCGGGTGTTATTCTCTCTCTCTCTCTCTGATGGGATTGTCCGGGTGTTATTCTCTCTCTCTCTCTCTCTGATGGGATTGTCCGGGTGTTATTCTCTCTCTCTCTCTGATGGGATTGTCTGGGTGTTATTCTCTCTCTCTCTCTGATGGGATTGTCTGGGTGTTATTCTCTCTCTCTCTGATGGGATTGTCCGGGTGTTATTCTCTCTCTCTCTCTCTGATGGGATTGTCCGGGTGTTATTCTCTCTCTCTCTGATGGGATTGTCCGGGTGTTATTCTCTCTCTCTCTCTCTCTGATGGGATTGTCCGGGTGTTATTCTCTCTCTCTCTCTCTCTGATGGGAATGTCCGGGTGTTATTCTCTCTCTCTCTCTCTGATGGGATTGTCCGGGTGTTATTCTCTCTCTCTCTCTCTCTGATGGGATTGTCTGGGTGTTATTCTCTCTCTCTCTAATGGGATTGTCCGGGTGTTATTCTCTCTCTCTCTCTCTGATGGGATTGTCCGGGTGTTATTCTCTCTCTCTCTCTCTCTGATGGGATTGTCTGGGTGTTATTCTCTCTCTCTCTCTCTGATGGGATTGTCCGGGTGTTATTCTCTCTCTCTCTCTCTCTGATGGGATTGTCTGGGTGTTATTCTCTCTCTCTCTGATGGGATTGTCCGGGTGTTATTCTCTCTCTCTCTCTCTCTCTGATGGGATTGTCCGGGTGTTATTCTCTCTCTCTCTCTCTCTGATGGGAATGTCCGGGTGTTATTCTCTCTCTCTCTCTCTGATGGGATTGTCCGGGTGTTATTCTCTCTCTCTCTCTCTCTGATGGGATTGTCCGGGTGTTATTCTCTCTCTCTCTCTGATGGGATTGTCTGGGTGTTATTCTCTCTCTCTCTCTCTCTCTGATGGGATTGTCTGGGTGTTATTCTCTCTCTCTCTGATGGGATTGTCTGGGTGTTATTCTCTCTCTCTCTGATGGGATTGTCTGGGTGTTATTCTCTCTCTCTCTCTCTCTGATGGGATTGTCCGGGTGTTATTCTCTCTCTCTCTCTCTGATGGGATTGTCCGGGTGTTATTCTCTCTCTCTCTCTCTGATGGGATTGTCCGGGTGTTATTCTCTCTCTCTCTCTCTCTGATGGGATTGTCCGGGTGTTATTCTCTCTCTCTCTCTCTCTGATGGGATTGTCTGGGTGTTATTCTCTCTCTCTCTAATGGGATTGTCCGGGTGTTATTCTCTCTCTCTCTCTCTGATGGGATTGTCCGGGTGTTATTCTCTCCCTCCCTCTCTCTGATGGGATTGTAAGGGTGTTATTCTCTCTCTCTCTCTCTGATGGGATTGTCCGGGTGTTATTCTCTCCCTCTCTCTCTCTGATGGGATTGTCCGGGTGTTATTCTCTCTCTCTCTGATGGGATTGTCCGGGTGTTATTCTCTCTCTCTCTCTCTGATGGGATTGTCCGAGTGTTATTCTCTCTCTCTCTCTCTGATGGGATTGTCTGGGTGTTATTCTCTCTCTCTCTGATGGGATTGTCTGGGTGTTATTCTCTCTCTCTCTCTCTCTGATGGGATTGTCCGGGTGTTATTCTCTCTCTCTCTCTCTCTGTTGGGATTGTCTGGGTGTTATTCTCTCTCTCTCTCTCTGATGGGATCGTCCTGGAGTTATTCTCTCTCTCTCTCTCTGATGGGATTGTCTGGGTGTTATTCTCTCTCTCTCTCTCTGATGGGATTGTCCGGGTGTTATTCTCTCTCTCTCTCTCTCTGATGGGATTGTCCGGGTGTTATTCTCTCTCTCTCTCTCTCTGATGGGATTGTCCGAGTGTTATTCTCTGTCTCTCTCTCTCTGATGGGATTGTCTGGGTGTTATTCTCTCTCTCTCTCTGATGGGATTGTCCGGGTGTTATTCTCTCTCTCTCTCTCTCTGATGGGATTGTCTGGGTGTTATTCTCTCTCTCTCTCTCTGATGGGATTGTCTGGGTGTTATTCTCTCTCTCTCTCTCTCTGATGGGATTGTCTGGGTGTTATTCTCTCTCTCTCTCTCTCTGATGGGATTGTCCGAGTGTTATTCTCTCTCTCTCTCTCTCTCTGATGGGATTGTCTGGGAGTTATTCTCTCTCTCTCTCTCTCTCTGATGGGATTGTCCGGGTGTTATTCTCTCTCTCCCTCTCTGATGGGATTGTCCGGGTGTTATTCTCTCTCTCTCTGATGGGATTGTCTGGGTGTTATTCTCTCTCTCTCTCTCCCTCTCTCTCTGATGGGATTGTCCGGGTGTTATTCTCTCTCTCTCTCTCTCTCATGGGATTGTCCGGGTGTTATTCTCTCTCTCTCTGATGGGATTGTCCGGGTGTTATTCTCTCTCTCTCTCTCTGATGGGATTGTCCGGGTGTTATTCTCTCTCTCTCTCTCTCTCATGGGATTGTCCGGGTGTTATTCTCTCTCTCTCTGATGGGATTGTCCGGGTGTTATTCTCTCTCTCTCTGATGGGATTATCTGGGTGTTATTCTCTCTCTCTCTCTCTCTCTCTGATGGGATTGTCTGGGTGTTATTCTCTCTCTCTCTCTGATGGGATTGTCTGGGTGTTATTCTCTCTCTCTCTGATGGGATTGTCTGGGTGTTATTCTCTCTCTCTCTCTCTGATGGGATTGTCTGGGTGTTATTCTCTCTCTCTCTCTGATGGGATTGTCTGGGTGTTATTCTCTCTCTCTCTCTCTGATGGGATTGTCCGGGTGTTATTCTCTCTCTCTCTCTGATGGGATTGTCTGGGTGTTATTCTCTCTCTCTCTCTCTCTGATGGAATTGTCTGGGTGTTATTCTCTCTCTCTCTCTCTCTGATGGGATTGTCTGGGTGTTATTCTCTCTCTCTCTCTGATGGGATTGTCCGGGTGTTATTCTCTCTCTCTCTCTCTGATGGGATTGTCTGGGTGTTATTCTCTCTCTCTCTCTCTCTCTGATGTGATTGTCTGGGTGTTATTCTCTCTCTCTCTCTTTCTGATGTGATTGTCTGGGTGTTATTCTCTCTCTCTCTGATGGGATTGTCCGGGTGTTATTCTCTCTCTCTCTCTCTGATGGGATTATCTGGGTGTTATTCTCTCTCTCTCTCTCTCTCTGATGGGATTGTCCGGGTGTTATTCTCTCTCTCTCTCTCTCTGATGGGATTGTCTGGGTGTTATTCTCTCTCTCTCTCTCTGATGGGATTGTCTGGGTGTTATTCTCTCTCTCTCTCTCTCTGATGGGATTGTCTGGGTGTTATTCTCTCTCTCTCTCTCTGATGGGATTGTCCAGGTGTTATTCTCTCTCTCTCTCTCTGATGGGATTGTCTGGGTGTTATTCTCTCTCTCTCTCTCTGATGGGATTGTCTGGGTGTTATTCTCTCTCTCTCTCTCTCTCTGATGGGATTGTCCGGGTTTTATTCTCTCTCTCTCTCTCTGATGGGATTGTCCGGGTGTTATTCTCTCTCTCTCTCTCTGATGGGATTGTCCGGGTGTTATTCTCTCTCTCTCTCTCTGATGGGATTGTCCGGGTGTTATTCTCTCTCTCTCTCTCTCTCTGATGGGATTGTCCGGGTGTTATTCTCTCTCTCTCTCTCTGAATGGATTGTCCGGGTGTTATTCTCTCTCTCTCTCTCTGATGGGATTGTCCGGGTGTTATTCTCTCTCTCTCTCTCTCTGATGGGATTGTCTGGGTGTTATTCTCTCTCTCTCTCTCTGATGGGATTGTCCGGGTGTTATTCTCTCTCTCTCTCTCTGATGGGATTGTCCGGGTGTTATTCTCTCTCTCTCTCTCTCTGATGGGATTGTCCGGGTGTTATTCTCTCTCTCTCTCTGATGGGATTGTCTGGGTGTTATTCTCTCTCTCTCTCTCTCTCTGATGGGATTGTCCGGGTGTTATTCTCTCACTCTCTCTCTCTGATGGGATTGTCCGGGTGTTATTCTCTCTCTCTCTCTCTCTGATGGGATTGTCTGGGTGTTATTCTCTCTCTCTCTAATGGGATTGTCCGGGTGTTATTCTCTCTCTCTCTCTCTGATGGGATTGTCCGGGTGTTATTCTCTCCCTCCCTCTCTCTGATGGGATTGTAAGGGTGTTATTCTCTCTCTCTCTCTCTGATGGGATTGTCCGGGTGTTATTCTCTCCCTCTCTCTCTCTGATGGGATTGTCCGGGTGTTATTCTCTCTCTCTCTGATGGGATTGTCCGGGTGTTATTCTCTCTCTCTCTCTCTCTGATGGGATTGTCCGAGTGTTATTCTCTCTCTCTCTCTCTGATGGGATTGTCTGGGTGTTATTCTCTCTCTCTCTGATGGGATTGTCTGGGTGTTATTCTCTCTCTCTCTCTCTCTGATGGGATTGTCCGGGTGTTATTCTCTCTCTCTCTCTCTCTGTTGGGATTGTCTGGGTGTTATTCTCTCTCTCTCTCTCTGATGGGATCGTCCTGGAGTTATTCTCTCTCTCTCTCTCTGATGGGATTGTCTGGGTGTTATTCTCTCTCTCTCTCTCTGATGGGATTGTCCGGGTGTTATTCTCTCTCTCTCTCTCTCTGATGGGATTGTCCGGGTGTTATTCTCTCTCTCTCTCTCTCTGATGGGATTGTCCGGGTGTTATTCTCTCTCTCTCTCTGATGGGATTGTCCGAGTGTTATTCTCTGTCTCTCTCTCTCTGATGGGATTGTCTGGGTGTTATTCTCTCTCTCTCTCTGATGGGATTGTCCGGGTGTTATTCTCTCTCTCTCTCTCTCTGATGGGATTGTCTGGGTGTTATTCTCTCTCTCTCTCTCTGATGGGATTGTCTGGGTGTTATTCTCTCTCTCTCTCTCTCTGATGGGATTGTCTGGGTGTTATTCTCTCTCTCTCTCTCTCTGATGGGATTGTCCGAGTGTTATTCTCTCTCTCTCTCTCTCTCTGATGGGATTGTCTGGGAGTTATTCTCTCTCTCTCTCTCTCTCTGATGGGATTGTCCGGGTGTTATTCTCTCTCTCCCTCTCTGATGGGATTGTCCGGGTGTTATTCTCTCTCTCTCTGATGGGATTGTCTGGGTGTTATTCTCTCTCTCTCTCTCCCTCTCTCTCTGATGGGATTGTCCGGGTGTTATTCTCTCTCTCTCTCTCTCTCATGGGATTGTCCGGGTGTTATTCTCTCTCTCTCTGATGGGATTGTCCGGGTGTTATTCTCTCTCTCTCTCTCTGATGGGATTGTCCGGGTGTTATTCTCTCTCTCTCTCTCTCTCATGGGATTGTCCGGGTGTTATTCTCTCTCTCTCTGATGGGATTGTCCGGGTGTTATTCTCTCTCTCTCTGATGGGATTATCTGGGTGTTATTCTCTCTCTCTCTCTCTCTCTCTGATGGGATTGTCTGGGTGTTATTCTCTCTCTCTCTCTGATGGGATTGTCTGGGTGTTATTCTCTCTCTCTCTCTGATGGGATTGTCTGGGTGTTATTCTCTCTCTCTCTGATGGGATTGTCTGGGTGTTATTCTCTCTCTCTCTCTCTGATGGGATTGTCTGGGTGTTATTCTCTCTCTCTCTCTGATGGGATTGTCTGGGTGTTATTCTCTCTCTCTCTCTCTGATGGGATTGTCCGGGTGTTATTCTCTCTCTCTCTCTGATGGGATTGTCTGGGTGTTATTCTCTCTCTCTCTCTCTCTGATGGAATTGTCTGGGTGTTATTCTCTCTCTCTCTCTCTCTGATGGGATTGTCTGGGTGTTATTCTCTCTCTCTCTCTGATGGGATTGTCCGGGTGTTATTCTCTCTCTCTCTCTCTGATGGGATTGTCTGGGTGTTATTCTCTCTCTCTCTCTCTCTCTGATGTGATTGTCTGGGTGTTATTCTCTCTCTCTCTCTTTCTGATGTGATTGTCTGGGTGTTATTCTCTCTCTCTCTGATGGGATTGTCCGGGTGTTATTCTCTCTCTCTCTCTCTGATGGGATTATCTGGGTGTTATTCTCTCTCTCTCTCTCTCTCTGATGGGATTGTCCGGGTGTTATTCTCTCTCTCTCTCTCTCTGATGGGATTGTCTGGGTGTTATTCTCTCTCTCTCTCTCTGATGGGATTGTCTGGGTGTTATTCTCTCTCTCTCTCTCTCTGATGGGATTGTCTGGGTGTTATTCTCTCTCTCTCTCTCTGATGGGATTGTCCAGGTGTTATTCTCTCTCTCTCTCTCTGATGGGATTGTCTGGGTGTTATTCTCTCTCTCTCTCTCTGATGGGATTGTCTGGGTGTTATTCTCTCTCTCTCTCTCTCTCTGATGGGATTGTCCGGGTTTTATTCTCTCTCTCTCTCTCTGATGGGATTGTCCGGGTGTTATTCTCTCTCTCTCTCTCTGATGGGATTGTCCGGGTGTTATTCTCTCTCTCTCTCTCTGATGGGATTGTCCGGGTGTTATTCTCTCTCTCTCTCTCTCTCTGATGGGATTGTCCGGGTGTTATTCTCTCTCTCTCTCTCTGAATGGATTGTCCGGGTGTTATTCTCTCTCTCTCTCTCTGATGGGATTGTCCGGGTGTTATTCTCTCTCTCTCTCTCTCTGATGGGATTGTCTGGGTGTTATTCTCTCTCTCTCTCTCTGATGGGATTGTCCGGGTGTTATTCTCTCTCTCTCTCTCTGATGGGATTGTCCGGGTGTTATTCTCTCTCTCTCTCTCTCTGATGGGATTGTCCGGGTGTTATTCTCTCTCTCTCTCTGATGGGATTGTCTGGGTGTTATTCTCTCTCTCTCTCTCTGATGGGATTGTCCGGGTGTTATTCTCTCACTCTCTCTCTCTGATGGGATTGTCTGGGTGTTATTCTCTCTCTCTCTCTGATGGGATTGTCTGGGTGTTATTCTCTCTCTCTCTCTCTCTGATGGGATTGTCCGGGTGTTATTCTCTCTCTCTCTCTCTCTGATGGGATTGTCTGGGTGTTATTCTCTCTCTCTCTCTCTGATGGGATTGTCCGGGTGTTATTCTCTCTCTCTCTCTCTCTCTGATGGGATTGTCTGGGTGTTATTCTCTCTCTCTCTCTGATGGGATTGTCTGGGTGTTATTCTCTCTCTCTCTCTCTCTCTGATGGGATTGTCCGGGTGTTATTCCCTCTCTCTCTCATGGGATTGTCCAGGTGTTATTCTCTCTCTCTCTCTCTGATGGGATTGTCTGGGTGTTATTCTCTCTCTCTCTCTCTGATGGGATTGTCTGGGTGTTATTCTCTATCTCTCTCTCTCTGATGGGATTGTCTGGGTGTCATTCTCTCTCTCTCTCTCTCTCTGATGGGATTGTCTGGGTGTTATTCTCTCTCTCTCTCTCTGATGGGATTGTCTGGGTGTTATTCTCTCTCTCTCTGATGGGATTGTCTGGGTGTTATTCTCTCTCTCTCTCTCTCTGATGGGATTGTCCGGGTGTTATTCTCTCTCTCTCTCTCTGATGGGATTGTCTGGGTGTTATTCTCTCTCTCTCTCTCTGATGTGATTGTCCGGGTGTTATTCTCTCTCTCTCTCTCTGATGGGATTGTCTGGGTGTTATTCTCTCTCTCTCTCTCTGATGGGATTGTCCGGGTGTTATTCTCTCTCGCTCTCTCTCTGAAGGGATTGTCTGGGTGTTATTCTCTCTCTCTCTCTCTCTGATGGGATTGTCTGGGTGTTATTCTCTCTCTCTCTCTCTGATGGGATTGTCCGGGTGTTATTCTCTCTCGCTCTCTCTCTGATGGGATTGTCTGGGTGTTATTCTCTCTCTCTCTCTCTCTGATGGGATTGTCTGGGTGTTATTCTCTCTCTCTCTCTCTCTGATGGGATTGTCTGGGTGTTATTCTCTCTCTCTCTCTCTCTGATGGGATTGTCCGGGTGTTATTCTCTCTCTCTCTGATGGGATTGTCCGGGTGTTATTCTCTCTCTCTCTCTCTCTGATGGGATTATCTGGGTGTTATTCTCTCTCTCTCTCTCCCTCTCTCTCTGATGGGATTGTCTGGGTGTTATTCTCTCTCTCTCTCTCTGATGGGATTGTCCGGGTGTTATTCTCTCTCTCTCTCTGATGGGATTGTCCGGGTGTTATTCTCTCTCTCTCTGATGGGATTGTCCGGGTGTTATTCTCTCTCTCTCTCTCTCTGATGGGATTGTCCGGGTGTTATTCTCTCTCTCTCTGATGGGATTATCTGGGTGTTATTCTCTCTCTCTCTCTCCCTCTCTCTCTGATGGGATTGTCTGGGTGTTATTCTCTCTCTCTCTCTCTGATGGGATTGTCTGGGTGTTATTCTCTCTCTCTCTCTCTGATGGGATTGTCCGGGTGTTATTCTCTCTCTCTCTCTCTGATGGGATTGTCCGGGTGTTATTCTCTCTCTCTCTCTGATGGGATTGTCCGAGTGTTATTCTCTCTCTCTCTCTCTCTGATGGGATTGTCCGGGTGTTATTCTCTCTCTCTCTCTCTGATGGGATTGTCTGGGTGTTATTCTCTCTCTCTCTCTCTGATGGGATTGTCAGGGTGTTATTCTCTCTCTCTCTCTCTCTCTGATGGGATTGTCTGGGTGTTATTCTCTCTCTCTCTGATGGGATTGTCTGGGTGTTATTCTCTCTCTCTCTCTCTCTGATGGGATTGTCTGGGTGTTATTCTCTCTCTCTCTCTCTCTCTGATGGGATTGTCTGGGTGTTATTCTCTCTCTCTCTCTCTGATGGGATTGTCTGGGTGTTATTCTCTCTCTCTCTGATGGGATTGTCCAGGTGTTATTCTCTCTCTCTCTCTCTGATGGGATTGTCTGGGTGTTATTCTCTCTCTCTCTCTCTCTGATGGGATTGTCCGGGTGTTATTCTCTCTCTCTCTGATGGGATTATCTGGGTGTTATTCTCTCTCTCTCTCTCTCTCTGATGGGATTGTCCGGGTGTTATTCTCTCTCTCTCTCTCTCTCTGATGGGATTGTCTGGGTGTTATTCTCTCTCTCTCTCTCTCTGATGGGATTGTCCGGGTGTTATTCTCTCTCTCTCTGATGGGATTGTCCGGGTGTTATTCTCTCTCTCTCTCTGATGGGATTGTCCGGGTGTTATTCTCTCTCTCTCTGATGGGATTGTCCGGGTGTTATTCTCTCTCTCTCTCTCTGATGGTATTGTCCGGGTGTTATTCTCTCTCTCTCTCTCTCTGATGGGATTGTCTGGGTGTTATTCTCTCTCTCTCTCTCTCTGATGGGATTGTCCGGGTGTTATTCTCTCTCTCTCTCTGATGGGATTGTCTGGGTGTTATTCTCTCTCTCTCTCTGATGGGATTGTCTGGGTGTTATTCTCTCTCTCTCTCTCTCTGATGGGATTGTCTGGGTGTTATTCTCTCTCTCTCTGATGGGATTGTCTGGGTGTTATTCTCTCTCTCTCTGATGGGATTGTCTGGGTGTTATTCTCTCTCTCTCTCTCTCTGATGGGATTGTCCGGGTGTTATTCTCTCTCTCTCTCTCTCTGATGGGATTGTCTGAGAGTTATTCTCTCTCTCTCTGATGGGATTGTCCGGGTGTTATTCTCTCTCTCTCTCTCTGATGGGATTTTCTGGGTGTTATTCTCTCTCTCTCTCTGATGGGATTGTCTGGGTGATATTCTCTCTCTCTCTCTCTGATGGGATTGTCTGGGTGTTATTCTCTCTCTCTCTCTGATGGGATTGTCCGGGTGTTATTCTCTCTCTCTGATGGGATTGTCTGGGTGTTATTCTCTCTCTCTCTGATGGGATTGTCTGGGTGTTATTCTCTCTCTCTCTGATGGGATTGTCCGGGTGTTATTGTCTCTCTCTCTCTCTGATGGGATTGTCTGGGTGATATTCTCTCTCTCTCTCTCTGATGGGATTGTCCGGGTGTTATTCTCTCTCTCTCTCTCTCTGATGGGATTGTCTGGGTGTTATTCTCTCTCTCTCTCTCTCTGATGGGATTGTCCGGGAGTTATTCTCAATGTCTCTCTCTCTGATGGGATTGTCTGGGTGATATTCTCTCTCTCTCTCTCTGATGGGATTGTCCGGGTGTTATTCTCTCTCTCTCTCTCTGATGGGATTGTCCGGGTGTTATTCTCTCTCTCTCTGATGGGACTGTCCGGGAGTTATTCTCAACGTCTCTCTCTCTGATAAGATTGTCCAGGTGTTATTCTCTCTCTCTCTCTCTCTCTCTGATGGGATTGTCTGGGTGTTATTCTCTCTCTCTCTCTCTGATGGGATTGTCTGGGTGTTATTGTCTCTCTCTCTCTCTCTGATGGGATTGTCCGGGAGTTATTCTCTCTGTCTCTCTGATGGGATTGTCCGGGTGTTATTCTCTCTCTCTCTCTCTCTCTGATGGAATTGTCAGGGTGTTATTCTCTCTCTCTCTCTCTGATGGGATTGTCCGGGTGTTATTCTCTCTCTCTCTCTCTCTGATGGGATTGTCCGGGTGTTATTCTCTCTCTCTCTGATGGAATTGTCTGGGTGTTATTCTCTCTCTCTCTCTCTGATGGGATTGTCCGGGTGTTATTCTCTCTCTCTCTTTTGGGATTGTCTGGGTGTTATTCTCTCTCTCTCTCTCTCTGATGGGATTGTCCGGGTGTTATTCTCTCTCCCTCTGATGGGATTGTCCGGGTGTTATTCTCTCTCTCTCTCTCTCTCTGATGGGATTGTCCGGGTGTTATTCTCTCTCTCTCTGATGGGATTGTCTGGGTGTTATTCTCTCTCTCTCTCTCTCTGATGGGATTGTCCGGGTGTTATTCTCTCTCTCTCTCTCTCTCTGATGGGATTGTCCGGGTGTTATTCTCTCTCTCTCTCATGGGATTGTCTGGGTGTTATTCTCTCTCTCTCTCTCTCTGCTGGGATTGTCTGGGTGTTATTCTCTCTCTCTCTCTCTGATGGGATTGTCTGTGTGTTATTCTCTCTCTCTCTCTCTCTCTGATGGGATTGTCCGGGTGTTATTATCTCTCTCTCTGATGGGATTGTCCGGGTGTTATTCTCTCTCTCTCTGATGGGATTGTCCGGGTGTTATTCTCTCTCTCTCTCTGATGGGATTGTCCGGGTGTTATTCTCTCTCTCTCGCTCTCTCTGATGGGATTGTCTGGGTGTTATTCTCTCTCTCTCTCTCTGATGGGATTGTCTGGGTGTTATTCTCTCTCTCTCTGATGGGATTGTCTGGGTGTTATTCTCTCTCTCTCTCTCTGATGGGATTGTCTGGGTGTTATTCTCTCTCTCTATCTCTCTGATGGGATTGTCCGGGTGTTATTCTCTCTCTCTCTCTATGATGGGATTGTCTGGGTGTTATTCTCTCTCTCTCTCTCTCTGATGGGATTGTCTGGGTGTTATTCTCTCTCTCTCTCTCTCTGATGGGATTGTCTGGGTGTTATTCTCTCTCTCTATCTCTCTGATGGGATTGTCCGGGTGTTATTCTCTCTCTCTCTCTCTGATGGGATTGTCTGGGTGTTATTCTCTCTCTCTCTCTCTCTGATGGGATTGTCTGGGTGTTATTCTCTCTCTCTCTCTGATGGGATTGTCCGGGTGTTATTCTCTCTCTCTCTGATGGGATTGTCCGGGTGTTATTCTCTCTCTCTCTCTCTGATGGGATTGTCCGGGTGTTATTCTCTCTCTCTCTGATGGGATTGTCCGGGTGTTATTCTCTCTCTCTCTCTCTCTCTCTGATGGGATTGTCTGGGTGTTATTCTCTCTCTCTCTCTCTGATGGGATTGTCTGGGTGTTATTGTCTCTCTCTCTCTCTCTGATGGGATTGTCCGGGAGTTATTCTCTCTGTCTCTCTGATGGGATTGTCCGGGTGTTATTCTCTCTCTCTCTCTCTCTCTGATGGAATTGTCAGGGTGTTATTCTCTCTCTCTCTCTCTGATGGGATTGTCCGGGTGTTATTCTCTCTCTCTCTCTCTCTGATGGGATTGTCCGGGTGTTATTCTCTCTCTCTCTGATGGAATTGTCTGGGTGTTATTCTCTCTCTCTCTCTCTGATGGGATTGTCCGGGTGTTATTCTCTCTCTCTCTGATGGGATTGTCTGGGTGTTATTCTCTCTCTCTCTCTCTCTGATGGGATTGTCCGGGTGTTATTCTCTCTCCCTCTGATGGGATTGTCCGGGTGTTATTCTCTCTCTCTCTCTCTCTCTGATGGGATTGTCCGGGTGTTATTCTCTCTCTCTCTGATGGGATTGTCTGGGTGTTATTCTCTCTCTCTCTCTCTCTGATGGGATTGTCCGGGTGTTATTCTCTCTCTCTCTCTCTCTCTGATGGGATTGTCCGGGTGTTATTCTCTCTCTCTCTCATGGGATTGTC
This sequence comes from Isurus oxyrinchus, assembly GCA_026770705.1. Lineage (NCBI taxonomy): Eukaryota > Metazoa > Chordata > Chondrichthyes > Lamniformes > Lamnidae > Isurus > Isurus oxyrinchus. The sequence continues at coordinate 5,511 of JANJGN010000913.1, read as the reverse complement.
TGGGTGTTATTCTCTCTCTCTCTCTCTCTGCTGGGATTGTCTGGGTGTTATTCTCTCTCTCTCTCTCTGATGGGATTGTCTGTGTGTTATTCTCTCTCTCTCTCTCTCTCTGATGGGATTGTCCGGGTGTTATTATCTCTCTCTCTGATGGGATTGTCCGGGTGTTATTCTCTCTCTCTCAGATGGGATTGTCCGGGTGTTATTCTCTCTCTCTCTCTGATGGGATTGTCCGGGTGTTATTCTCTCTCTCTCGCTCTCTCTGATGGGATTGTCTGGGTGTTATTCTCTCTCTCTCTCTCTGATGGGATTGTCTGGGTGTTATTCTCTCTCTCTCTGATGGGATTGTCTGGGTGTTATTCTCTCTCTCTCTCTCTGATGGGATTGTCTGGGTGTTATTCTCTCTCTCTATCTCACTGATGGGATTGTCCGGGTGTTATTCTCTCTCTCTCTCTATGATGGGATTGTCTGGGTGTTATTCTCTCTCTCTCTCTCTCTGATGGGATTGTCTGGGTGTTATTCTCTCTCTCTCTCTCTCTGATGGGATTGTCTGGGTGTTATTCTCTCTCTCTATCTCTCTGATGGGATTGTCCGGGTGTTATTCTCTCTCTCTCTCTCTGATGGGATTGTCTGGGTGTTATTCTCTCTCTCATTCTCTCTGATGGGATTGTCTGGGTGTTATTCTCTCTCTCTCTCTGATGGGATTGTCCGGGTGTTATTCTCTCTCTCTCTGATGGGATTGTCCGGGTGTTATTCTCTCTCTCTCTCTCTGATGGGATTGTCCGGGTGTTATTCTCTCTCTCTCTCTGATGGGATTGTCTGGGTGTTATTCTCTCTCTCTCTCTGATGGGATTGTCCGGGTGTTATTCTCTCTCTCTCTGATGGGATTGTCCGGGTGTTATTCTCTCTCTCTCTCTCTGATGGGATTGTCCGGGTGTTATTCTCTCTCTCTCTCTGATGGGATTGTCTGGGTGTTATTCTCTCTCTCTCTCTCTCTCTGATGGGATTGTCCGGGTGTTATTCTCTCTCTCTCTCTCTGATGGGATTGTCCGGGTGTTATTCTCTCTCTCTCTGATGGGATTGTCCGGGTGTTATTCTCTCTCTCTCTCTCAGATGGGATTGTCTGTGTGTTATTCTCTCTCTCTCTCTCTGATGGGATTGTCTGGGTGTTATTCTCTCTCTCTCTGATGGGATTGTCCGGGTGTTATTCTCTCTCTCTCTCTGATGGGATTGTCTGGGTGTTATTCTCTCTCTCTCTGATGGGATTGTCCGGGAGTTAATCTCTCTCTCTCTCTAATGGGATTGTCCGGGTGTTATTCTCTCTCTCTCTCTCTGATGGGATTGTCCGGGTGTTATTCTCTCTCTCTCTGATGGTTTTGTCTGGGTATTATTGTCTCTCTCTCTCTCTCTCTGATGGGATTGTCCGGGTGTTATTCTCTCTCTCTCTGATGGGATTGTCCGGGTGTTATTCTCTCTCTCACTCTCTCTCACTGATGGGATTGTCCGGGTGTTATTCTCTCTCTCTCTGATGGAATTGTCTGGGTGTTATTCTCTCTCTCTCTCTCTGATGGGATTGTCCGGGTGTTATTCTCTCTCTCTCTGATGGGATTGTCCGGGTGTTATTCTCTCTCTCTCTCTCTCTCTGATGGGATTGTCTGGGTGTTATTCTCTCTCTCTCTCTCTCTGATGGGATTGTCCGGGTGTTATTCTCTCTCTCTCTGATGGGATTGTCCGGGTGTTATTCTCTCTCTCTCTCTCTCTCTGATGGGAATGTCCGGGTGTTATGCTCTCTCTCTCTCTCTCTGATGGGATTGTCCGGGTGTTATTCTCTCTCTCTCTGATGGGATTGTCTGGGTGTTATTCTCTCTCTCTCTCTGATGGGATTGTCTGGGTGATATTCTCTCTCTCTCTCTCTGATGGGATTGTCCGGGTGTTATGCTCTCTCTCTCTCTCTCTGATGGGATTGTCCGGGTGTTATTCTCTCTCTCTCTGATGGGATTGTCTGGGTGTTATTCTCTCTCTCTCTCTCTCTCTGATGGGATTGTCCGGGTGTTATTCTCTCTCTCTCTCTCTCTCTGATGGGATTGTCCGGGTGTTATTCTCTCTCTCTCTCATGGGATTGTCTGGGTGTTATTCTCTCTCTCTCTGATGGGATTGTCCGGGTGTTATTCTCTCTCTCTCTCTCTCTGCTGGGATTGTCTGGGTGTTATTCTCTCTCTCTCTCTCTGATGGGATTGTCTGGGTGTTATTCTCTCTCTCTCTCTCTCTCTGATGGGATTGTCCGGGTGTTATTATCTCTCTCTCTGATGGGATTGTCCGGGTGTTATTCTCTCTCTCTCTCTCTCTGATGGGATTGTCCGGGTGTTATTCTCTCTCTCTCTCTCTCTCTGATGGGATTGTCCGGGTGTTATTATCTCTCTCTCTGATGGGATTGTCCGGGTGTTATTCTCTCTCTCTCTCTCTCTGATGGGATTGTCTGGGTGTTATTCTCTCTCTCTCTGATGGGATTGTCTGGGTGTTGTTCTCTCTCTCTCTCTCTGATGGGATTGTCTGGGTGTTATTCTCTCTCTCTCGCTCTCTCTGATGGGATTGTCTGGGTGTTATTCTCTCTCTCTCTCTCTGATGGGATTGTCCGGGTGTTATTCTCTCTCTCTCTCTCTCTGATGGGATTGTCCAGGTGTTATTCTCTCTCTCTCTCTCTCTGATGGGATTGTCTGGGTGTTATTCTCTCTCTCTCTCTCTGATGGGATTGTCTGGGTGTTATTCTCTCTCTCTCTCTCTGATGGGATTGTCTGGGTGTTATTCTCTCTCTCTCTCTCTCTGATGGGATTGTCTGGGTGTTATTCTCTCTCTCTCTGATGGGATTATCTGGGTGTTATTCTCTCTCTCTCTCTCTCTCTCCGATGGGATTGTCTGAGAGTTATTCTCTCTCTCTCTGATGGGATTGTCCGGGTGTTATTCTTGTCTCTCTCTCTCTGATGGGATTGTCTGGGTGTTATTCTCTCTCTCTCTCTCTGATGGGATTGTCTGGGTGTTATTCTCTCTCTCTCTCTCTGATGGGATTGTCTGAGAGTTATTCTCTCTCTCTCTGATGGATTGTCCGGGTGTTATTCTTGTCTCTCTCTCTCTGATGGGATTGTCTGGGTGTTATTCTCTCTCTCTCTCTCTGATGGGATTGTCTGAGAGTTATTCTCTCTCTCTCTCTCTCATGTGATTGTCCGGGTGTTATTCTTGTCTCTCTCTCTCTGATGGGATTGTCTGGGTGTTATTCTCTCTCTCTCTCTCTGATGGGATTGTCCGGGTGTTATTCTCTCTCTCTCTCTCTGCTGGGATTGTCTGGGTGTTATTCTCTCTCTCTCTCTCTGATGGGATTGTCTGGGTGTTATTCTCTCTCTCTCTCTCTGATGGGATTGTCTGGGTGTTATTCTCTCTCTCTCTCTCTCTGATGGGATTGTCCGGGTGTTATTATCTCTCTCTCTGATGGGATTGTCCTGGTGTTATTCTCTCTCTCTCTCTCTGATGGGATTGTCTGGGTGTTATTCTCTCTCTCTCTCTCTCTGATGGGATTATCTGGGTGTTATTCTCTCTCTCTCTCTCTCTCTGATGGGATTGTCTGGGTGTTATTCTCTCTCTCTCTCTCTCTGATGGGATTGATTGTCTGAGAGTTATTCTCTCTCTCTCTGATGGGATTGTCCGGGTGTTATTCTTGTCTCTCTCTCTCTGATGGGATTGTCTGGGTGTTATTCTCTCTCTCTCTCTCTGATGGGATTGTCTGGGTGTTATTCTCTCTCTCTCTCTCTCTGATGGGATTGTCTGAGAGTTATTCTCTCTCTCTCTCTCATGTGATTGTCCGGGTGTTATTCTTGTCTCTCTCTCTCTAATGGGATTGTCCGGGTGTTATTCTCTCTCTCTCTCTCTGATGGGATTGTCCGGGTGTTATTCTCTCTCTCTCTCTCTCTAATGGGATTGTCTGGGTGTTATTCTCTTTCTCTCTGATGGAATTGTCTGGGTGTTATTCTCTCTCTCTCTGATGGGATTGTCTGGGTGTTATTCTCTCTCTCTCTGATGGGATTGTCTGGGTATTATTGTCTCTCTCTCTCTCTCTCTGATGGGATTGTCCGGGTGTTATTCTCTCTCTCTCTGATGGGATTGTCTGGGTGTTATTCTCTCTCTCTCTGATGGGATTGTCTGGGTATTATTGTCTCTCTCTCTCTCTCTGATGGGATTGTCCGGGTGTTATTCTCTCTCTCACTGATGGGATTGTCCGGGTGTTATTCTCTCTCTCTCTGATGGAATTGTCTGGGTGTTATTCTCTCTCTCTCTCTCTGATGGGATTGTCCGGGTGTTATTCTCTCTCTCTCTGATGGGATTGTCCGTGTGTTATTCTCTCTCTCTCTCTCTCTCTGATGGGATTGTCAGGGTGTTATTCTCTCTCTCTCTCTCTCTGATGGGATTGTCCGGGTGTTATTCTCTCTCTCTCTGATGGGATTGTCCGGGTGTTATTCTCTCTCTCTCTCTCTCTCTGATGGGATTGTCCGGGTGTTATTCTCTCTCTCTCTGATGGGATTGTCTGGGTGTTATTCTCTCTCTCTCTCTCTCTGATGGGATTGTCCGGGTGTTATTCTCTCTCTCTCTCTCTCTCTGATGGGATTGTCCGGGAGTTATTCTCTCTCTCTCTCATGGGATTGTCTGGGTGTTATTCTCTCTCTCTCTCTCTCTGCTGGGATTGTCTGGGTGTTATTCTCTCTCTCTCTGATGGGATTGTCTGGGTGTTATTCTCTCTCTCTCTCTCTCTGATGGGATTGTCCGGGTGTTATTCTTGTCTCTCTCTCTCTGATGGGATTGTCTGGGTGTTATTCTCTCTCTCTCTCTCTCTGATGGGATTGTCCGGGTGTTATTCTTGTCTCTCTCTCTCTGATGGGATTGTCTGGGTGTTATTCTCTCTCTCTCTCTCTGATGGGATTGTCTGGGTGTTATTCTCTCTCTCTCTGATGGGATTGTCCGGGTGTTATTATCTCTCTCTCTGATGGGATTGTCCGGGTGTTATTCTCTCTCTCTCTGATGGGATTGTCCGGGTGTTATTCTCTCTCTCTCGCTCTCTCTGATGGGATTGTCTGGGTGTTATTCTCTCTCTCTCTCTCTGATGGGATTGTCTGGGTGTTATTCTCTCTCTCTCGCTCTCTCTGATGGGATTGTCTGGGTGTTATTCTCTCTCTCTCTCTCTGATGGGATTGTCCGGGTGTTATTCTCTCTCTCTCTCTCTGATGGGATTGTCTGGGTGTTATTCTCTCTCTCTCTCTCTGATGGGATTGTCTGGGTGTTATTCTCTCTCTCTCTCTCTCTGATGGGATTGTCTGGGTGTTATTCTCTCTCTCTCTCTCTCTGATGGGATTGTCCAGGTGTTATTCTCTCTCTCTCTCTCTGATGGAATTGTCTGGGTTTTATTCTCTCTCTCTCTCTCTGATGGGATTGTCTGGGTGTTATTCTCTCTCTCTCTCTCTCTGATGGGATTGT